>JACGAQ010000283.1:0-193467 GCA_014119065.1 Orius insidiosus | reverse complement strand
AGCCAACAAAGTGGCCTTTCTAACAGATTATGTAGAAGAAATTTATTTGGAATTTTCTTCCAAACAAAAAGCTTCCTTACGGGGGATTCAACCCCAGATTTTCAACAGAAAATCTGAGACTATACCGTTCATCCGGTTAAAAAAATGAACGTTTTTTCTATGTTTTTCTCCCCAAAACACCTATTTTTAGTTTCTTCTTTGCCTTTTGTGTAAAAAGGCGTTTTCCTTGTCTATGTTTGAAATTATGTAAATGAAAAACCCTGTAAATTAGCTAGAGGAAAAGAGTGGAAAAAAATTTAGGCCTCCATTGGGATTAGAACCTACGACCTGGGTTTCTGGCCCATAGCTCCATCTACTAAAAATAAACTCTGACTTAGGGAATAAGAATAAGGGAAAAAGAATGAAGTGAAGTAAACATGTTAGATAAGAATCCAGATTGATTCTATTCAATCAGGCTTCCATAGCGGTAGATCTAGAAACCAAGGTCGTAGGTTCAATCCCACTGGAGGACCAACTTTTTTTTCACTCTTTTCCTTTTCCTAAACTCAGTTTCCTAAAATTATAAGTTCGGCGATCTGACCAATTAAAAATTACATTAATTGGCAAAATGTTTAATGTAATTAATGTAAAATTAACATTAATTTAAAATTGAAAAAAAAAAAAATTGAACCACAATTTTTTTTTCCAGGAGCTACGAGCTAGAGAAGATGAGCAGTCAAAATTCAAGCGATCGTCCGAGGTTTCCTTACAAGACAAAGACTCAAAACACTTTTTTCAAATCAGTTCGACACCCTAATCAAGGATTTAAGGAGCGCAAATTATTTTTCATTAAATGACATAATGTCATCCGCCGCATTCCTTTTCTGGCGTCAAAAATCCTGATGTTCCACGAATAGTATATCAAAATCATATTTCAATTTTTTTTAAATCTTTTTTTAGTTGATTGCCACTATAATCTTAGACCACAAAAACTTAATAGTTGACGAACTACAGAAATCGTTGTTCGACTGGACATGGAGGTTAAAAATGATGATGAAGTATAATGGTTCTCAAACTTTCGAAAAATTGCAAATATGAATTTTACATCAATTCTCTTCGATATGTCGATTTTTTCACTTCATACGAACACGCAGAGAGTCAACGACGAAATAGCCAAAGAATTTATTTCAAAGGTATTTCAACCGTTTTTTGACATTAATCTAATCCAATTTATAGATGTTTCAGTATTCCGTTTTCAAAGAATAACCGTCGGTTTCTCCTTTTGGAAAAAACTCATGGGACGACTGAAAGTGGAATGGACGCCTCTTATCCTGTTCAAATGATAATTAGGCCATTTATATCATTCATCATCTAACGTCTTTCAGTTATAAGTAAGTTAATTATCTTAGAATAACTAAAACTGCTTTAAGGTCTATGATTTGCAAAAGTTTTGCTCAACGTTAAACTCGATGGAAAATGAAATTCATCCTTCGATTTTTGAACGCCTCCTTCCAGAATGAAGTCGATCAATTTTCCATTTGTTGACTATTTAAAAGCGATGGGAGCTCGTGAAACTCAATATAAGTCAATACTGCTTTACTGCGCTCTTTACTTCGACGACAATAAAACCGGTTGGTAATTATTGTGTTGAGTGATTTTAATTTTTTCTTTTAGTTTTTGAGCAACATGAAGAAAAGATTATTTTAAACTTTTGGCTTTGCTTACCAAAAATTTGTTCAGCATATCAAACTCTCTTCCACAGAAGTTGACGGATAACGATTCCGAAGTTGATGATGATAGATTTACAGAACAAAAGGTAATTAAATTTTTCAATATTCGACTGATTGAAGCAAAATAGATTTTTTAATTTTGAGCCTATTTTCTTCATAAGTAAATCAGGGTTTCCATTTTTTTGACCTGAACCTAGAAATTTCTTGTACGAACTTTCAGACAGACCTTGTAAAATATTATTTTTATTTTTACTCGAAAATTTATATTTTAACTTCCTTAAAGAAGTTATTGTGATACCCTCAACATCGGGTTTAGGGGAAGGGTCTTCCAGACCCTGGAGGGTCAATTTGAATATTGATCTTTACCGATCTCACTTTGTCTGTGCCGGCCAGCCTCCGTAGCATTTTTTCCAGAACACTTTCCGGCCACAGTTTTCATCCGATTTTCACCAAATTTCTTAAGCCGGTGAAGAAGAACTAACGAGGCGATTTTTGAATTTCGAAAAAATGGCAGAGATATGTGTGTTGAAATTTTTAAAAAATTCGCTGCGGCCGAACCGTTGGTCCGATTTTTACCAAATTTTCACCAATCCCTTATATTTTTGACAAATTGGTGTAAAAAATTGCCACTTTTTAAATATCATTTTTTTACTAGGTAGAAATTACGTACTTCTACCCATTACGAGGCACATCCGTAGGCCAAAGAGCCCATTATTTCTACCTTCACATTAAAAAAATAACTTAAAAAAAAATTTCAAAAAATAGACTATTTTTTTGAAAAAAACAAACTTGGAAAATTTTTTTTAAAAAAGAAGAAAACTTGGAAAATTTTTTGAAAAAAAAAAAAAAGAAACTCGGAAAATTTGTCAAAAATAACAAAAAAAAACTTGGAAAATTTTTTGAAAAAACAAAAACAAAACTTCCCCCTTCTTTATACTTCCCTTGACTTATATTCCCCCTCCATTACACTTCCCCCATATACTTCCCCCTCCGTTGTACGTCCCTTCGTTACTTCCCCCTCCTATATTGTTACTTCTCTTCAGGAAGTTTTCGCTGGAAGCTCTTCAAACCAGTACATATTGATGTCCTAAAATTAATCCAAATTTTTATTTCAGATTTTAAAAGAGTGTGCCATTTTATTAAATGACCCACGAAAAGCAGATATGTGGGTCGATTATTTAGACGTCATTCTCAGAAATGAGCATTGGGACGTACTTATGGATTTTACATCATGCCTTTACCATTTGTTAATCTGCGGCAACAACCATCAACACAGGTACATTTTTAAAATAATTTTACTAAATAAAAAATATATTTTTAGAATATTCCTTTTGTTGACGTACCACAACCATTGTCTGAAAGGATTTTGGCAATGTATAAGTCAATTAAAAAGAGAAGTCACTTTTCGTTTCCTGCCTTTATTGAGTATACTTGCCAGCGGGATGAATCTTGATAAAAAAGAAGCCAGCTTTACCGCTGTTGACTATGTTCTCATATTTGCTTAAATTTTGTTATTCAACGATGACTGATGATGATTCTATTCAGAAGGTGAGGCTTTATTATTGGAAATAAATGTAGAGCCGAATCCATCATCGCCGAAGCCATTCACTCTTTCTGAGGTGATATCGTTGAGTAAAACATTAAAAGATGTTGCCGTCGGGATTATTATGCTGGCATACCCCGATCATCATGATGCTGAAGCAGAGCATCGGATTCAAATTTCAGTCCCAACAGCAAACGTCGACTATAACATTCGATGTTGGACTCTTCTTATGCAGGTTTGTCATTAAAACAATTTTATTTTTTAAAAATTAATTTTGTTTAGGAAGTTATTGGGCTTGTTTCTTTGCTCAATGCTCGTGATTCAAGAAAACCTTTTACCAAAGAAGGTCATTGGTTGTCAAATTTCATCAGCATTCCAGATAACGTTGGAGTCTACGATAGTAAAAAAGCGATCATCCCAAAACCTTTTACATTCACCAGAAACCATTCTAGAATCATAACACCTCAAAATGCCGGTAAATCTTTTTTTTTGTTAAAAATCATTTTTATATATTTAATTTAGATGGCTGTGAGGTACTTTCGGCAAGAGATAGCAGAAACTTTTGTTTACTTACTTCAGTCCCGTTTACTATTGCGTTTCTTAAAAGATTCTCGATACTTCAGAACCATTTTGATCTTGACCGTTTTGAGCATCAAAATCCTCAAGTCCATTTTCTCCAGTCGCCTCATTACTTTGTAAAAATCCGCCGACATTATTTATATGAAACGCTTTTGAGAAGCTATCCAGGAAAAATGGTATAAAAATTTTTTATCTTTTTTGTTTTTTTAATTTTATTTTTAGCTCCAATTTGAAGCAAACTGTTAAAATTCAAATGGTTAACAAATGGGGTTTGGACGAAGCTGGGGTTGATGGCGGCGGCGTTTTCCGCGAGTTTATCACCGAATTGTTGAAAACTGCATTTGATCCTAACCGCGGTTTTTTTCATTTGTAATGCCAACAATGACTGTACCCAAACCCAAACGTCCATGTCGTCTGTCCAGGTTTTTTGATCATTACTACTTCATCGGACGCATGTTAGGAAAGGTTTGTTTTATTCATATTTTTTAAAAAAATTTAACATTTTTTTTCAGGCTATTTATGAAGGCATGGCAGAAATACCTTTGGCTGATTTCTTCCTTCCAAATTGACTGGAGACACAACCAACATGTATTTAAATAATTTAGCATCTTTAGATCCTCAACTTTATAAAAATATTATGAACCTACGGACTTACAAAGGAGATTTTGCCGAACTCGGGCTTGATTTTACCAACTTTACCAATGAATATGGACGAACAATCGTTAGTAAAAAAAACAATCAATTCAAAATTTACTTAAATTTTTTAGAGCAAAGAGCTAAAACCGAACGGTGCCGAAATATCAGTGCTGAAAATGTAACCGAATATATAGATTTAATTGCCAAATTTAAAATGCATGAAGAAATTGTGAGGCAAACCGAAGTTTCAAAATAGTAAGTTTTTTCTTTTATATCGCAAGTTACTATTCAATTTTTAGGGACTTCAAGAAGTTTTTTCTCTCGATTGGCTTCAAATGTTCAGCCCTAAAGAACTACAAATTATTTTCGGGCGATGAAGCTCCAATCGATATAACAGATATGAAACAAAACACTGTTTATGGAGGTAAATTTTATTTATTTTAAAGAAGTTTAATACATTTTTTTTCTTAGGTGGATATTCTGCCGAACACCCTTGTATCGTCATGTTTTGGAATATACTTGAATCATTTGTAATAATGAAAGAAGCGGGCTACTTAAGTTTATTACTAGTTGTTCTAGGCCACCCCTATTAGGTTTTAAGGTGAGTTTTTTTTTATTCCTTTGGTTTTTACTATTTAAATTTTAAGGAGTTCCAACCGCCGTTGTATTCAGTTAGTGGAAGGGATTGACGATCGGTTTCCGACTTCAAGTACCTGCATGAACCTTTTGAAACTTCCAGCTTTCAGCGACGAGGCGACGATGCGGACGAAACTTTTGTATGCGATCCAATCCGGCGCGGGGTTCGAACTGAGTTAATTTGGATATTATAATTATTGTAAAGATTTTTATTTTGTTTTTGTTTTTGATTAAATCGAGTTTTTATCATGACATCGTTTATATCTGTATAATAAATTACCTTTGAAAAGGTCGTATGCATCTATTTTTGATCCTGATGCTCCAGATTTACAGATTTTTTTCCCCTCAAGGAAACCTTTTATAAAATATAACCTCCTTATTTCGTGGGCTGCATAAAGAGCGCCATTTTCTTGAAAAGCATAATATTTTCTCTCATCTGACATTTTGATTTTTCTTTGGTTGAAGATTATTTTATTTTTATTTTGTATATAGAAGAATGATTCCAGGTATACATTTGACTTGCAAATGAATTTTATTCCTAAAAATTCAAGGCCCGAAATACAAGCTGAGAACTTTGACTGGTTACAACGACCACGATGACCAAACAGCGAATGCCAGCGTATTCGGCTCTCGGTCGAAATTTTTTTGACGGACACGATATTTTGCCCGGCCAAAATATTCAGTCGGAAAAGTAACGAAGAACGGACGATTCCCGCAGAGCTACGCGGTTGTCTTATCAAGAAAAGAACGCCTGGCAGGTAAAAAATCCCAACTTTGTTATAGTAAGCTGATTTTTTTTAGGTAGGGGAATACCTGGCCCTAAATATAAGGTTGATAAAATTCCTGCGCACAGAACTCGCCAGGGTGGTATTTTGGATTGAGAAGGAAAGACGCCGAGTATCAGACAATACCTGGGCCTAAATACGCCTATAAGACGAAAAACATCCCTGGAATCGTCAATCCGCCCATTGGGTCTTGTAAATTTTATTTATCGTTTTCGTGGAGTTTTAGGGGCAGTGGCGTCGCCGAAAGCATTGAGGTGGTCCATTGAACTAAGCGGCACCAAGAAAAAAAAGCATCGTATGGCTGAATTAAGCAACTTTTAAATTTTTCGAATTTAAAAGTAGTTCACATCTTCCAAAAACTGTCATTTTAGAGTAACCCTTTCTTTTGTAAAACTTTCTTTTGAGAAATTTAAAAAGATTAGAGGAAGGAGCATGAAGAAAATAAGGAACTTCAGTCTTCTAGCGATGCTTAGGGCTACTAGGATTTCTCCTAGGATTTCTTTGGGAAATCTGTATTTAAAATATTTTTAAGTGGAGTCAAACCTTCGAAGGATTTCGTCTCGTCGATCAACTCGCGGCCCAGGGCGATATAAAGCCCCGAAACTCGATTCTGTCAGAAAGAAAGCTCCGGCTCCTGTCATTTTAAAAAGGCACCAAGAGACAAAACAGTTTCGTATTTTATTTACAAAAATGTTTATTTTATTTTATATTTTAGCGATATTATACCAGGTCCTAAATACAAAGGGAATAAACTTACAAGAGCCGCTCCTGCTTGGTCGTTTGGACTTCGCCATTCGAAAAACCAAGTCCAATATAGAACAAGTTTCGACTCGAATATTCCTTCTGTGGCAGTCCTAATTTGAAAAAAAAAAAAATTAATAAAAATTGATTAACTCACCTGAATTTAATTAAATTTAAACTGAAGAATCACAATGAGATAAGTAAGCGTGTTGGAAACAAACTGAAAATAAAAAAATTATTTTGTAGGAAAAATAGTGCAAGAGGCATTCAAAAAAGGGCCATGTGTAAAGAATAGGGCCAAAAGGTTAGATAACCAAGCAGCGCATTCTGTTTTAATTTTTCAGAACTACATAGGGCTCTTCTCATGAAGCCTATTTGTTGGAAGTCTATAAACTTACTCCAATAAATAATGTCTGTTCATGATAACAAATCCTCCCAAATCTATTTGAGGTGGGTCATTTCTTATCGCCTCTATGAGAAAAATTAACCTAAAAAAAAATTAGATGAATATAAGGGAATACTAAAAACCTCAAATCTTATCTTGGGAATTTGATGAAATTTTGGCGCTGAGGACTTCTTTTAGAACTTGAGATGTCACCTAAAAAAACCAAATAAACCGAACAAAAAATAATTTTCTTAAAATACTTCAGAAGATCCTTTTTGTCCGGCGTCGATGAATGCGTAGATGATGAGAAGAGATAAGAGGCTTGCTAAAAAATACCCCAAGGTCTTCCAGGAGACATTTAGCGAAATAATATGAGATAAAGCGTTGTAGAGACCGAGGAGGAAAGTCAAGCTGAATGTGAAAACGATGGAAATACGATCGCTGCCAAATGCGATCCGAGGCAAGAACACAAAGAACTCAAAGAAACCCAAAGACGTCGCCAATGTTGTAAAAACAGAGCATTCGGCCTTGTTTTTAAATTCTAAAAAGAAATATGAAGGTACTCCTTTTAGTTACTTACATTCGTTAAATTCTTCGTCATAATCTTAGAGAGGCGTTTGATTTCCAGGCAGGTGCAGTACCAGTCCTATTATAAGCATGGTACTTGCGATGGTAAAAAAATAAGGGAGGAGGTACAGCCTGGGTCTAAAAGCGTCGAATATTTTTCAAAACACAGAAGAAGAATAACGCTTGGGATAGTTATTGATGTAAACCACCGTACATATCGTTTATACCCCATCTGCAGCTCTTCTCCAAAAGTCAAAACCAATCGTCCTATTTCAATTTTTTTTAAATCTCTTTAAAAAAACAATACCTGAAAAGTCTTCCATAAGTTCAAATATTCAGGGATTTTTGGCCCCTGCGCCCAATACGTAAATGGTAAATGATAATGGATTGTAAATAAGCCATAACATGGATGGAAAATATGAGTTCGTCGTAGTTTCTTTTCGAATCCCTCAGCGCGTTTAATCTTTTCAAAAAGACCAACATCGCCAAATATGTTTGAAGAGAATAGTTGAGAACGCAGTACAGCATTAACCATGAGACGTATTTCCATTCGAATCTATCTAGAATGGGTAGAATATTAGGGTGGACTTCCCATAGGGTAAAAATAAAAGATAAAGGGGGAAGATATCGGAAGTTCCAAACTATGAGAAATCAAGTCATTGACTCATTACTATTGTTAGTGTATCGATTTTTAGGTTACTTAAAAAGTTATTGTGCACCCTCCTCTACGGGGTCTCGAAAAGGGTCTCTCAGACCCCCTAGAGGAGATTTGCCGATTATAAGGTTGTCTGTGGAGCCGGCCATCCGTCGCATTTTTCTGGCCGGCTTCAAGACGACAATTTTAATAAAATTTTCACAGAATCTTCATTTTTTTTGTCATATTTTTCGAAATTCACAAAAATGGCGGAGGTATGTCTGATTGACATTTTTAAAAAACTGCGATATGACCGTAATTTTCGCGCTCCTTACTCCTTTTGTTAAAAGAATTTTTGGCGCAAAAGAAAAAAATCCGAATATTTGTTGCTATAGTAGGGGAACGACGTTCACCACGGGCGAGACGGGCATCCATAAAAAAAACTTTGAGAATATTAAAAAATTATACCTCCCCCTCCTTAAAACTTCCCCTCCTTGATATTTCCCCCTCCTATTATTCCTTCTCTTTAAGGAAGTCGGGGCCAACTCCAGACTATTTATTCTTTCTTATGGAAAGTCTTCCGAATAAAATCAAGAGGATGAACATCGGTTTGAACTGTTCATAAAATTTGTCTTCCCCCTCCTAAGTTAATCCTTCTTTCTTTCCTCGTTGGACTTCCCCCTCCTAAATTGTTCCTTCTCTTTAAGGAAGTTCCCGTCCATAAAATCAAGAGGACGAACATCGGTTTGAACTTTCGTAGAATTTGACTTCCCCCTCCTAAATTAATCCTTCTTGTCTTTCGCCGCAGGACTTCCCCCTCCTAAATTATTCCTTCTTGTCTTCCCCGCAGGACTTCCCCCTCCAAAATCATTCCTTCTCTTTAAGGAAGTTGCCGTCCAATAAAATCAAGTGGATGATCATCGTTTTGAACTTTTCGTAGAATTTGTCTTCCCCCTCGTAATTAATCCTTCTTGTCCTTCCCCGCAAACTTCCCCCTCCTAAATTATTCCTTCTTGTCTTTCACCGTAGACCATCCCCCTCCTAAATTATTCCTTCTCTTTAAGGAAGTTCGCGTCCAATAAAATCAAGTTGATGATCATCGGTTTGAACTTTTCGTAGAATTTGTCTTCCCCCTCCTAAATTAATCCTTCTGAACTTTTCGTAACTTTTCGGAACTTTTCGTAGAATTTGTCTTCCCCCTCCTAAATTAATCCTTCTTGTCTTTCCCCGCAAAACTTCCCCCTCCTAAATTATTCCTTCTCTTTAAGGAAGTTCCCAGACTAGTTACCTTTATTCTTCCTGAAGGAAAGCCTTCCGAATAAAATCAAGAGGATGAACATCGGTTTGAACTGTTCGTAGAATTTGTTGTTTTCTTGATTTTTCGTTTTCTTCCCCTCCTGTCGCCCCATGATGGCGTCCTGCCCCAATTTTGCCTCAGAACATAACTGTAGACCTCCAAATGGAGATTTCGCTTTGGACCGTCCAGGATGAATCTGAAATATTGGGGAGGAAAAAATAATAAATCATAAAAATTCAAAAAGCGTGAAAAATATCATGTTGTTCCCTTTTCTCGAAAAAAAAAAAAAAAAAAAAAAAAAAGATTAACGACTTGGAAGGACGTTTATGGTCGTTTTGATGTTTCGGCTTGATTTAGCCGTTAAAGAAAGTCGTTAAAATATACTTCAATAAAATAATAAAATGATAAAAAAAGACAACTTTTCACCCTTGTTTTTTCACTTCAGTTTATTGAGGGTAGAAAAGCCTCAAAGGGGACCAAAAATTGCCCCCTCGAGGATTAACCCATTGTGTGAAAAATTGTTTTTATTGGGAATCACAAAGAAACTTTTAATTTCTCACAAACAGACTTACTTTAGATGTTTTCAGGATGACTTTCTGATTATAACTCGTCAACTCGGTGAAAAAAAGGTGAGGATAAATTTATTTCAGGCCATAAATAAAACGTCGTGTATTTTTTCATAGCGTTTGGCGTATATTTATTTTGTCGTCGAGAAGCGCAAACAGTTTTGTTTGACTCGGCAGTCTTATCGAGTCGAAACGCTAATAATTTTCCCACCGTTAATGTCCAGTCGAATTCTTCTGGATCAATGCCTTTTTTCAAAGCCCCACTACGCCTAAAACGTTTTAAAATCGATATTTTAATTTGTTTAGGCAAATCTTAGGGTGGAAAATGGACCAGAAACATCATTAGAGGGATGGGAAGAGTAAAAATTTACAAGTTACTTTGACTTTTTGTAAAGAGAGCTTTGGAAACTGTCATCCCCCTAATAAGAACGCATCCGGAGAATCTGCAATGAAGATAAAAATCAGTGAAGTTCGAAACATGACCAATTTCACGAAATCTGAGGGTCCTCTAATCTTAATCTGACATCTTTATTGGATCGCTTTTATTTCCTTCCCCTTTCAAGATAATTCGGTGAGCGAATTAGGTGATTGGTTACTCCGGAATAAAAGTTCAAGTTCTGCATCCTGGATGGACCAAACAATAGAAATTGATTGAAATTTCGAGGGGTTTCTATGGAAAACACGATATAAAGTACAGAAAGTAGCTAAGAAACTTTTCCCTATTTTTTTTTTCTCAAAAAGGCATTTCACTAATCTATGGAAAAAGCGCGTCTAAATAAAGCAATCAACCTGAACTTACTAGAAAAATTTTCTGGAAGAAGGGGAATAAGATGTAAAAATTTTTTTTTCGATGATTTCAAGCGAGCAAAATGGCCAAACTAGTTTTATAGACAATTTTTATTTATTTTTTGTTAGATTTCTGCCTATTGCAATGGGTGCCGTAGTCGCAGAATCAAAAAAATTTTGAATACGTTTTTTGTATCACCGTTTCACACCCTCTGGACCCCAAAAACACCCTTAAGGCGGATCAGACCACAAAATTCAACCAAGTTTTAGACAGAGATGAAAGATGCCTAAAACTACTTTCCAATATTTGAGCACTAAAAATCGTCGGAAAATTTTTTACAAAAGCTCGTTCTCCTTATTTTGGATCTTGGGAGCAGTTTTTCCAAAAAGTTTTCCTTTGGAAAATAGAAATTTAAGTTTATATGTACATATATGTATGTACTAATTCGCACGATAACTTGAGTAATTTTTACTTGACGACCATGAAATTTTATATTTAGCGCTTTTTAACCAATAGAATTTATGAGTTCGTTAACGACTTGAATCGGACCAGCGGGTATGGTATGTACTTTACTTAGGGCCTAAACTGCTGTAGCGGCTCGGTCCGCTACCATATGATTTATATATCAAGTTCAGTTTAAATAAAAGAATTCATACGAAATATTATTTCATACGAAATATTATATTTCCGCTTCAATTGGTGACCCCTTCGTAAGAACGTAAGTTGCTTAATTTTTCAACGTTCGTTTTCTTTTTCAACGTCAAGACGACGATACGATTAACGTTTCAACGTTATTAATTTCAACGTTCGTAAATTTATTATCGATTTTTTTTTCGTACATTTCGTTTTCGATTTCGTAAAAATGCAGCAACAACAACACATAAATGTTTCGTTGCCTACATTTAACAGGGACTGTCCGGCTACCTGGTTTTTGCGAATAGAAAGCTTATTCCGGTCTAGGAACATTAACGAAGATCAGTTAAAGTATGACTTATTAGTTATTTCCCTACCGGAGCAGGTACTGCAGGATGTTGAAGACATCGTCTTGCATCCACCGGAAAACGAAAAGTATACGGCTTTGAAGCGAGGTTTACTAGCTGAGTATTCGCTGTCGCAAGACACCTCTTTAATGAAGATTCTTCAGGGTCTGCAACTGGGGGATAAGAAGCCTTCCTTCCTTTTGAAGGAAATAAAGCGCTTAGCACAGGGACGGTTTAATGATGAGGTGCTGCGCACACTTTGGCAGTTTCAGTTGCCACTGCCCATGGTTCATGTAATTGGTGCCGGGGGTGAACAGGATTTGTCCGTTTTAGCCAAACGTGCTGATGACTATGCTGATCGTGAGTTGTTGAGGAGGGATGATCGGGTATGCGCAGTGGCCAACGCGTTGCGACAACTGATCAAGTAACTCAGTCGGCAAGTGGACAGGTAACTCAGGCGACAAGTGGACAGTCGACAAAGGACTCCTCGAAGAATTTTCAGCCTCGATCGGAACGTAAACGATATCATCAAAGTCATTCATCAAAGTCATCTGATCTTTGCTTCTATCATGCGACGTACGGTGCGAAAGCACGGAAATGTGTTTCTCCGTGTAAATTATTTCCTACATCGTCAAAAAACATACAAAATACGTACACTCAATCCGAACAGAATCATCTTAAACTCAGGAAATTCAATCCTAGGGGCAAATTTTGTTTTTATCATTTCAAATTTGGAAGAAAATGTCGACCAGAAAAATGCAAAAAACCGTGTGAATGGTATGACTCACACTCATTCAAATTCAGCAACAAAATCACAAGAACAATAAAACTACCAAATTAGCGTCATCCAACTTCACGAAAACCCAACAAGCTAAACAATTTTGTCTATTAGAAGAATTAAAAATTTGATTCAATCTAAAATCAAAGAATTAAACGCGATCATGAACACCGAAAGGAAACATTCGCCCAAAGAACAAAATTCGAGAACTAATTATATCAACTCTATTTCAACTCGATCTTCAACCTCGAATTTCAAGCGAGAAGAAATTCTTCCACTTCAAAATAATATCGTTCCTACACCTTCTACGTTCTGTCCATTTTCACCTTTTCGAACATGCTCGTTCGCCTTACAACCTGGACTTCAACCACAGCGTGTTCCTCGCCTTTGTACGACTTAAACCGCTTAAAAAAAAAAACGTAGGAGGGAGGTAGTTGTAGCGGCTCGGTCCGCTACCATATGATTTATATATCAAGTTCAGTTTAAATAAAAGAATTCATACGAAATATTATTTCATACGAAATATTATATTTCCGCTTCACTGCGAATCTCCCAAACCGTTCGTCTCATCGCTTTCAAACTTAATGGTGATGCTATGCGGATGGCTAAGAAAGATTTAAATTTATTTGGATCAGCTGGATGCAATGAATTTGAATCTAATTAAAAACAAATGTTTTTGAATTCTTACCGGGAAACATGATTTTTTTCTTTAATTTTTAACATACACGTAGTATGATTTTTTCAACTTCCCAGGTGTAACCATGTGAAAGAAATCGACTTCTTTAGTCTTACTGTTTTTTGACTTCCTTAAAGAAGTTATTGTGATACCCTCCAAGTCGGGTTTTTGGGGAAGGGTCTTCCAGACTCCGGAGGGTCAATTCGAATATTGATCTTTACCGATCTCAACTTTGTCTGTGGCTCCGGCCATTTTTCCGGCCACAGTTTTCAACCGATTTTCACCAGATTTTTACCAAATTTTCTATTGTCGGTGAACAAGAAACAATCGAGGGCGATTTTTGAATTTCCAAAAAAAATGACGGAGATATGTCTGTTAGAAATTGTAACAAATTTGCTGCGGCAAGACAATTCTTAAAGAATTTTTGGTGTAAAAAAATTGCCACTTTTTAATTATTATTATTTTTTAGTAGGGAGAAATTTCATTCTTCCACCCATTACGAGAGGCAGATCCCTAGGCCAAAGAGCCCTTCTACCTTGACACTTAAAAAAATTAAAAAAAAGAACTTAAAAAAAAATTTTTTTTCTATTTTTTTCCCCTCGAAAAAATAGCTTTATACGGACTCTGGGCCTTTCCCTTTTGGAGGAAATTTAATATATTCTCCCCGATAAATGTTTTTATACTTCCTTAAGAAAGTTATTGTTTTACCCTCATTTGTCGGGTTTCTGTGAAAGAGTCTCCCAGACCCCGTATTCTTTCTCTCAATTTACAAAAAAATAAAATGAAATAAACAATTTAATAGTACAAAAATACATCAGAGGAAAACAGAAACAATAAACAAGAATATTTCACGACCGGTTTCGACCTAAAAGCCCTCATCAGGTCTATTTTCCGTTTATTGCTCTCTATCAAATTTTTCTTGTGAATTTTTTTTCCTTCAAATTTTTCCTGCTTATTGTTTCTCTCTTCCTCTGATGTAATTTTGTACAATTAATTACTAAGAGTGTCTTATAATTGACGTAAAAATTTTAAAGTATAAAGGATAATAAAAATTGTGCATTTTAGGTTTTATTAAAATAAAAAAAATTACATAAAAAATTAAGCTTCTGAAGATGCTGCGATCGCCGTATAACATGTTTGATTCTCGGTTGAATAAAAACAACCAAGAATATCAAACATATCTAACAGAAATCACTCGTGGTAAACAAAAAAAAATCGTCATTTTCAAAGCCAGGCGCTAAGCAAGGCAGCAACAGGTTTAGAAGTTCGAATATCAAGCTGGAACAATTTTAGAAGCCAGTTTTTATTTATTTTTTGAACATTTAAGTATTTTTAAACAAAAGATTGTTTTTTGAACTATAGCGGTCTGCTTTGGTTATTTCTCGTTGAGCTAATTTTTGGATATTATAATTTTTTTAAGCCTTTTTTTATGATGGGAGGGACATAACGAAGCTAAAGAATATAAAAAAAATTAAGGTCAAAGTGAAGACTTTAAAAATGATTGATGAATTTATTAAAAAAAAAATGTAAAAATTGAATAAAATGTTGATACTTGCGTTTTGGAAGATTCCATTGTTTGTAAAGAAACTTCACAAAATAAAGACGATGAAATGGAAGAAAAACAGACGAAGGTGTCAAACTGACTTGACGAGAGGTTGACAGAGAATGAAAAGAAGCCGGCACGAGATGCGAAAAGCCCCCTATGGCGCCACCGACAGCCTCCGGAGCTCGTAAAATGGGGGTGGCGAAGGGGTGGGTGGTTGAAGATGTTAGGAGGGGGATGTTTTATTGGGGGTGGTTAAAGGGGAAAGAAGGGTCCCAAAACCCTATACATAATCATACACATTCACTTTTCGATACTTTCAATCCATATCATCGGAAAAGGTCCGCCTGTAACCTCGGCAACCATCACTCTTTGTTGAGTTAGCATTAGAAAATATTTTCGGATGGAAACAAAATTAATGATGAACTTTTAAAATTCGGACGCTGATAAAACCTTTTTATGTGGCGGGTGGGGGGAGGATGACGTCATTGGAGTGTATGTCCTCACTGTCTGCCTCACCGGTGCCTTACTGAAAAGTGACTGGCCTAGAACGGGCGCCATGGCAATATGGCGAGAGCCCCCACCTTTTTGTGTCATGCCTAAAGCTAACACAAAGAAGAAAAAGAATCGCATAACAAACAGGAAGAAAACCTCTTCCTCTTGCTAAAAAAAATTGGCACTCCAATTACGTCACTCTTCCTCCCTGCCATATAAAACTGTCTATCAAAAGTCAGTCAATTTAAAAAAAAAATTTAGAATATAGGTAAAATTTTTTTAGAGTTCCTAGAAACTTTTTATTGTAAGTTAGACAAAAAGTAATTTAAAAATTTTTGTGAGGAGTTGAATTTTTTTTCTTCCTCAGTTTGCTACTAAATTTTAGGTAGTTGGAAATTTTTTTAAGCCACTTATGGCCAAAAAAGGGATGAGCATGCGCAAAATATGGCACCCTTTTGTCGGGATCTTTAACCTCGGCGACCCCTTAATCAATCCGAACGTTAAAATTTGTCGGTTCGTTATCTCAGAAATGGAAGAAAGTTTTTTTTCCTTTTAGTGTTATTTATTTGAGACACTATCTTCCCCGAGCGATTTATCTTCATGCCGGAAAACCTCGCTTTTGTTTTTTTTAAGGGGGCTTAAAAAACATAAAGACGTTAACAAAGCAATAACAATTTAAAAAATATGGGCGATGAAGAAATTGATCGATCGGAGGGGGATGACTGTGCCCGATTCGGACTATTCATCTCTCTTGTAGTAGTCTCCCTCCTCCACGTTCTCGCGCTAAATGGGGTGGGGTGGATGAAGTGAGCGCCCTGGGTCGAATAAGATGCGGCATTTGTGATTATCGCTTGAAATTAATGAGTCTTGACAACCCACATGTTTATTGATGAAGTTTTTTATTTCTAATTTAAAAGCTATTCAAACAATGGGCTCTTATCGGACGAACTTTGTCAACTTTATTGTACCCAGCTGATTCCACAATTAACTCACGTCATATCGGCTAACCGTCATTTAAATTAGGGTTATTTTCGGCCAAAAAATCCTTCAATAAAAGTTTTTCGATTTTACAACAACCGAAGCCGTGGATGTACCCTAAATGATGCTAAAACTTTCTATTTCGACAATTTTATTTCGGATTTTTCGGTTTTGGTGGTTTGGACTGGCGTTTCGTAGGTTAAATCCGGCTTTCTGGGTATGACCGCTTGCTTCAAACCTTCATCCGGGAAAGCGATATGGATAGGAGCGATCCTCTCGATCTGCGCTGTATTCAAAGAGTCGAGAGCGGAGGCGATTTGGTTCACGGCTGAATCGAGATGGTCTTTGACGTGAGAGATGAGAAGGCTTCTGTAAAAATCTCGGTCGGCCTCAGGACTCCATTCAAGACCGATGTCATCTTCTTGTTTGTCTTTTGTTAGTTTTATGTTGGGCGGTTTTACAGCAGGAGGCCGATGGTGTCTGGCAGCTGCGGCTTCTTTTTCGCCTTGTTTTTGTGCGGCGCCTTCTTTCATCGACTTACGACCGGCTTTTGTGTCCCGCTTGGCGCTCGCTCTTCTCCCTCCTCGTTTTGTACTCTGTCTCTTCGTACTCTGCCTTTTTGTACTCTGTCTTTTGGTGCTCTGTCTTTTTGTACTTTGCCTTTTGGTACTTTGCCTTTTGGTGCTTTGCCTTTTTGTGCTTTGTCTTTTACCGCTTTTCCTTCTTACACTCCCACGCTTGACGCTACCTCGCTTGCCAGGTTTCTTAGTCAAGTCACGCCCGAAATCTTTTAAAAACTCCTCATCGCTACTCGACTCCTGGATTAATTTTATGGTCCTCAAGTTCTCCCAGGAGCCGCTCAAATCGAACTTTGGTGATTCTGTTTTGATCTTTGGTAACGGCTTGAGCTTGTACAGTTTCTGCAGATGGTTTGCAGTTTTTGGTATTTGGCTGACAAATGTGCTCAGGATGGAATAGACAGTATCGTATTTGATATTGTGGACGGTTTCTTCTCGTGGAGGCTTTCGCAGTTGAGAAACTGTTTGGTTGAACTCACCCAAATAATTATGTCTCGTCTCGCAGTCTTTTTCCAAATTTATAATATCAGAACGGACAGATTTGACGCTCAAATCCCATTTTTCTGTTTTCACTTTCTCCCTTAGATTTTTCAAGCTGTCTATTACGTTCGATTTAAAGTTCGCGTTTTCGTTGATGTATTCGAAGATCTCTTTTTCTAGAAATAGATGGTAGTAGTCAGTTTTGAAAGTGTCAACTTTGCATTCGTAGTCGCATTCTTGAATTAATTTCTTAGCAAAGTTTTCTTTGACGTTTTTCTGTATGTAGTTTTCGACGTCTTCCCAATTTGGTCCTAAGTCTATCCTTGGATTCGAGCTCGCGATACCTTGAAGTACGAAAGTCAAAGGCTTCATGATTTCCGGGTCTGTCTTAAGCTGCCAGATTTCCTTAAAGAAACCCGGCTTCGTCGATCTGAATATGAACTCTAAAAAAAACTGCTGCCCTGGTAAAATGATTCCGGGTCTATCATCGAAGAAAAATTTTGGGAGTCCAACTTTGCTGTATTTGATTGGAAAGTTATTTTTTGAGACTTCCATCTCCCAGCTGTAATGTATGGCGACCGGACTTAGATTTTCAAAAGCGACGCTTTGTTTGTTAATATCGTACACAGCAGCGTTGGTAAATGTAAGATTCCATTGATTATCAGGCGGCAAATCATCGACTGAAGCCTGCTCGTGAACCAAAACGGAACCTATTTTCAAAACCGCTTTATTCATAAAACAAGGATTTCTGTCAACCCCTTCTAATTGGTCTGGAAGACATTCCGGATCTACCTCATCAACCGTGATTTCGGGCTTTGTTATGCTGATGTCTGATGGTTCTCTCTCCTTTTCAAAAATAGCAGTCCCTTTGACCATCAAGTTCTTAATATCTGGCCTAAATGGTTCTAAAATATCAATTTTGCTGGATAGTTTTTCTTTTTTAAGTCTTAGTAGTTCTGATTTTTCCCAAGGCTTTTTGGTCTTGAGGTCGCAACTTTTGGAAAAGTTTTCCTCTTGAATGCCAGCGGGGGTGTCGACGTAGCCTTTCTTCACTAAAACTTGTGGGTCTTCTTTAAATTTAGCGTTGGCAGGATAGACTAAATTATCGATTTTGACTTTTCTTCCTTCTTTATGCGGTTTGACCGTTTTCCAGAAAAGGATGCTTCCGCGGTACTTGTCTTGATATGAATATCTTTCGGCTTCTTCGATGAGTCTCGTGTCTAATAGTTTGCTCATGTTTTTTTCGTAGTTCATCACCAGACATTCCGGCTCGACGTTCAGATTCGAACAGAGACGCTTGTATTGCTCTTGTCGTCTTTTGAGCCAGACGCTCCAGTTCTTAAGACGGCTGTCTTCAACGATTTTCTCCTTTTTCTTTCTGAGCAGGTCGTAAATGTCGACGTTGGTCACGTACGAAACCGCCGCTGATGAAGCTGTCTCCATTTTAATTCAAAACGACTAAAAACATGTGAAACTTTCGATGACACTAAATGAAATGGATAAACCCTAGATTTTATTAAAACCAACGGAGCAAAACGAGTAGCGGATTCCGTCCCACCCTCTGATTATAACATAACGCTAAGTGTTATAGATATCAGAGGGAGAGAATTGGATTAGTCGATGACGAGTTGGAGGGTGGGTTCTATGTGTGATTTGTGTTATGTTATTTCGTTGGGGGGTTTAACTCAATTAAGCTAAGTGTTTTCATATATTTTAAAAATTAGTGATTTATTTCGGACCGGTAATGACTTTTTGTTCCGGGGATGGGAGAGAAAAAAAGGGAAAGATTGCAGGGGGATGCTGCGGCATTGAAGACGCCTCAATGTCGGGCGCCAGTTTTGGGATCGGGACGCGCGCACCGTCGCGTCCTCGTCCCCGGCGAGCGACCGTTAAAACCTCCCTAGAAAAGCGGATCGATATCTCCTCCCGACAAACAGTTTTATTGTTCATGATTTGTCTATCCTACTCCTTCCGTAGATGTCCTTATAAAGCGTCCCTTTTTTTCCACGAAGGGTGGGCTTTCCAGACGATCTACGACTTCGAAGGTCCCCCTTCCCCATCGCCCCACGACCTTTACAAAGGCCCAATGGTTTCTACTTGTGTTAAAATAAGTTATGTCTGTCACTAAACTGACATGTTTTGTTATCTCGATGTTTTCCACCCCTAGAAAAGAATTCTAAGGGAAGAAGCATAACAAAAACTTTCTAAATTTTATGCCCCATTAAACAATTATACGGTAACAACCATTTTTTTAAATAAAACACAATACACACACTCACAAAAAAAAAAAAAAAAAAAAAAAAACTTTTTAAAATTAAGGCAGTCTCACTTGTTCGTACAGGTGGCATACTCGTATTGTGGAAAATTACTTAATATGTAGTGGGAAATCAAGTAAAATGGAGGCGCTACTAGTGGCTTTTTACATGAAGTATACCTAAAGGTCGGCCATTATTTAGGTTCGATTGTATGCGTCTTATTTTTTATTTACATTAAATTTAAAGTCTTCCTAAAATTAAGGCAGTATCACTTGTTTAAGTTGGCTGGACTGGAATTTTAGATTGATTTTAGACCTTTTTCTCGATGCATGGTCATCTGTTACATGGCAAGACTGGTAGTTCTTCAAGTTGGCAAGCCTGGATTTTTAGCTACTCTCTCCTCGTTTGAATATATCTCGATATCACAAGGATGTAGTTTTTGGCCTTGAAAATGACATTTTTAAGCCATTTTCTCGCAGGGTCTGCAAGGTCAACACTGATACCAAAAGTTTAAGTTGGCTGGACTGGAATTTTAAATTGATTTTAGACCTTTTTCTCGATGCATGGTCATCTGTTACAAAGTACTTTTTCAAGTTGGCAGGCCTGGATTTTTAGCTAACTTCTCCCCGTTTGAATGTTTATCACAAGAATGTAGTTTTTGGTCTTGAAAATGACATTTTAAGCTATTTTATCGAAGGGTCTGCGAGATCAACACTGATACCATACGTTTAAGTTGGCTGGACTGGAATTTTAGCTTGATTTTGAACCTTTTTTTCTCGGTGCATGGTCATCTGTTACGAATTTAGCAAGGCAGTCTCACTTGTTCGTACAGGTAACATAATGTGGCAAATTACTTAACAGTGGGAAATCAAGTGAAATGGAGGCGCTCCTAGTGGCTATTTACATGAAGTATACCTAAAGGTCGGCCATTATTTAGGTTCGATTGAATGCGTCTTATTTTTATTTACGTTTAATTTAAAGTCTTCCTAAAACTAAGGCAGTCTCACTTGTTCGTACAGGTGGCACATCATATTGTGGCAAATTACTTAACAGTAGGAAATCAAGTGAAATGGAGACGCTCCTAGTGGCTATTTACATGAAGTATACCTAAAGGTCGGCCATTATTTAGGTTCGATTGCATGCGTCTTATTTGTTATTTACATTAACAGTAGGAAATTAAGTGAAATGGAGGCGCTCCTAGTGGCTATTTATATGAAGTATACCTAAAGGTCGACCATTATTTAAGTTCGATTGTATGCGTCTTATTTCATATTTACATTAAATTTAAAGTCTTCCTAAAATTAAGGCAGTCTCACTTGTTCGTACAGGTGGCATATCATATTGTGGCAAATTACTTAACATTGGGAAATCAAGTGAAATGGCGCTCCTAGTGGCTATTTACATGAAGTATACCCAAAGGTCGGCCATTATTTAGGTTCGATTGCATGCGTCTTATTTTTATTTACATTAAGTTTAAAGTCTTCCTAAAATTAAAGCAGTCTCACTTGTTCGTACAGGTGGCATATCATGTTGCGGCAAATTACTTAACATTGGGAAATCAAGTGAAATGGAGGCGCTCCAAGTGGCTATTTACATGAAGTATGCCTAAAGGTCGGACATTATTTAGGTTCGATTGTATGCGTCTTATTTTTT
The DNA here is from genome assembly GCA_014119065.1 of Orius insidiosus. Lineage (NCBI taxonomy): Eukaryota > Metazoa > Arthropoda > Insecta > Hemiptera > Anthocoridae > Orius > Orius insidiosus. Next base: position 172,186 of record JACGAQ010000283.1, on the reverse strand, counting down.
ATTTATATTTTTAAAGTCTTCCTAAAATTAAGGCAGTCTCCTAGTTCGTACAGGTGGAATATTGTGGAAAATTACTTAATAGTGGGAAATCAAGTGAAATGGAGGCGCTCCAAGTGGCTATTTACATGAAGTATACCTAAAGGTCGGCCATTATTTAGGTTCGATTGCATGCGTCTTATTTTTATTTACATTAAAAAAGTCTTCCTAAAATTAAGGCAGTCTCACTTGTTCGTACAGGTGGCATACCATATTGTGGCAAATTACTTAACAGTGGGAAATCAAATGAAATGGAGGCGCTCCTAGTGGCTATTTATATGAAGTATACCTAAAGGTCGGCCATTATTTAGGTACGATTGTATGCGTCTTATTTTTTATTTACATTAAATTTAAAGTCTTCCTAAAATTAAGGCAGTCTCACTTGTTCGTACAGGTGGCATATATTGTGGCAAATTACTTAACACTGGGAAATCAAGTGAAATGGAGGCGCTCCTAGTCGCTACTTACATGAAGTATACCCAAAGGTCGGCCATTAAGTTCGATTGTATGCATCTTATTTTTTATTTATTTACATCAAATTTAAAGTCCAAAACGATAAAAATTTACCGAGAACTGTTTTATATAAACAACGTTCCTGGAAGACGCCTGGTTTAAAAAAACAAATGAATTCGGGAAATCCTTAATAAAAAAACGTGCGATAATTAAGATAAATAGCCTTTAGATAAATAGTAGACGCCACAATATCGCTGGTCAGTACGCAACTAATTCTCACATAAGTTTCTTTAATTTTTGTTAAAAAAATGGATCAACGTTTAGTGTTAATAATAACAATTTACTCCGTTTTTTGTGTGGTGAGTTTTTTGATTGTTTGACTGTATAAACTTCTTTTTAGATTTATGCTTCCCCTCTTGCGACAACTACAAACCCTGAGAGCGAATCTCGCCTTTCTCAAGTAATCGGAAATCTCACAGACAAAATTTCGAACATTTCAAAAACCGTAAGAAGGATGCAGGATCTCGCCCATAGCTCTGAAGACGCCTCCGTCAGCATATCAGTAATTTATTTATACAAGAAAAACCCTTTATAATTTTTTTTTTAGCAAGAAAATGAATTGGGAAGTCCAGAAGTGCCTAAAACTAACGTAACTTACGGAGAACTTATAGACAGAGTTGAGGAAGCGAGAAAAAAAGTCAAAGAGATCCAAACGAAGCTTCAATCCACAAACGCCCATTTAGACGAATTAATTAAAAAATATTCAACTCCGATCGCTAACAAAACTGTTACTGCTTAAATTATAAATAAACAAAATTGTTTTTTATTTTTCTTGTTTTCTTAAAACACTATTGGGCAAATAATAGCTTTGTTCCAACCGCAGTTTGAAACTCCTGGAGTATGCGCAGAAGGACTTAAACATCAAATCTGACGTTTCTCAAATCGTTTGTCCGTCAAATCTGACCTGCAAATCCTTCTGCGCATGCTCCAGGAGTTTCAAACCAGTTTCAAACTGCGGTTGGAACAAAGCTATTGTGAATTTTTAATTTTTTCTGTGGTTTCAAAATTTTTTTGAAAATTTTCTTGATGGTTTTTCAATTTTTGAAAAAATAAGAACAATTTAATATATCTACGGAAATTTGTGTTAGAAATTTTAAAACAATGCATAAATAATAAGAGAAAACACGGAATTTTTCAGAGTCATCTATGGTCAGAGAAGCACAACTTTAAGCATAGAAATTGGCCTTAAAAAAATAAAAGTTGATTTATTTTTAATAATAAATTTAATTAAATAAATATTTTATACAAAAAAAGAACTTATATGGATTATTTACATAGAAATGATGATGAATATTAATTTTAGTACACAAAAAAATTTAACAACGCAGTCATTTTGTGTATTCAATTATTATAAAAATGATAGGAATGATGATTTGTGAACTTATATTCTAAAAATTTGTACACTGGGACGTTTTATTTTATATAAAAAAATATAAAAGCTAAGATGTTTTGTACGCTTCACAGGTTGAGTTAAGAGGTTCAGTTCAGTTTTAGTAATTTGGGCTTCGATTTGATCTGAAGCACTTTGAGGCAGTGGAGAAGCCAGAAAAGTACGGAGGAAAGGAAGAACCATTTTAAGAAGGGAAGGCTGACTGAAAGCGCGTTCCGCTGTATCATTGATGATAGGACAGCGCAGCGGAGCATCTCGAGGACGAAGACGTTCGGCTTGCTTTCGAACATCATCCCGATTATCGTCAACGAAGCCAAAATATAGCAGACGAAGATGAACACAGATAATGGACTCATAGCCTACAAACAAAAATAAACAAACTTAGCTAAACTGATCCACTGCGCAAGATATTCACCAATTTGGTGAATTCAATGACCAGAAAATATTTTCATCTTTACATCAAGAAATAAATATCATAACGTTTAAAATAAGATAAAGTAATAATTACCAAATATCTTTCGGCTAAATCGTGAAAACTAATGACTATAGCGATGAAATGCAGGACTAGATACACGTTGCACCACGTGGGCAGTTTGACATCATATTTGACTCTACTCGTCACCTGTAACAGCATAAAACACATTAGAAAACTCATAAAATTAGGTTTTCTGAATACAAAACTCTCAACTCTTCTTTAAAAATGTGGTTTTTTGGGGAAAAATGGCTCCTGATCTTCCAAAAATTATTCTGTTTGCTCAGGACCAAATCTAGTCATTTTAAAATTGGTGAAAGTTTAAGATTTGATTAACACCTTGATGTAGAAAGGTGAGGTTTTCGAGGACAAAAATTTCACCAAAATGGTGATTTCATTGATCAGAGAAACGGGCTGATTTTTTTCAATGTTATTGAGATATTTATTTTTTAGGAATCAAAAGAGGAAGTACTGTAACAAAAAATGATTTCCTTCTATTAACCTCCACTTGACATGGAAAGATTTACATTTTTTTAACCTTTAGCAAAACCGATAAGGAACAAACAAGGTTTCAGAAAACTGGGTCATGGTTAGGATACCCGTTATGCATCGGAAATCAGGAATTTGAAAATTTTTATATTTACCTTAATTTTATCTTCGTCGGCTCCTGTCCATGGCTTCCCTGGCAACCAGCTCGGGCCTTTTACCACCGCAGAAATTTTGTCTTTCCATCCGTCGAATTTATTCCACTTATTTATAACATTGGCATTATAAAATACCTAAAAATAGAACGAAATTATAATAAAAAAATATAATTAGCTTAGATTGAAGTTTTTAATTTAAATACCTGAAGAAAAAGTGGATTAAATGAGGGCTGATTCATAACAAGGCCGTAAATCATTTCTTCCTTCTCATTTTCTTCCGCGAACGTACCGAAAATTCGGTCCCAAATTATTAGCACCCCTCCGTAATTTTTGTCGAGACAGTCAATCGTGCTACCTATAACCGCTTGAAATTAATACAAAATTTTTTAAAAATAAAATGTTTATACCGTGATGCACTCTATGATGCTTAGGAGTATTCAAAAACCATTCGAAAGGTCCCAATGATTTTATGGTTTCTGTGTGGATCCAAAATTGATAAAGAAGGTTGAACTGCTGATGCGTGATGAAGACCGAAGGCGGTATAAAAAACGCCAAGGGTAAATAAAACGCCTAAAATAAAAAAATACTCTTAGGATCTAGCATTATCTATTTTTTCATAGTCAAAATAACATTTAATTCTCTGGCGTCCATAAAAATGATCCTATCGCCTCAAAACCACCACAAATCGTTTTAAATTTGTCAAAAATTTATAAAATGGCAGTCAAATTGACTTGGCAAACATTACTTTTTGGAGTCACAGATTTCACCAAAATGGTGAAATCATTGACTGGGCGTTTGATCAATATTTTATGAAAAGCGTTTAAGAAAATTGTTTATTTAAACTATTTGAGATGATTTAAAGTAAAAAGGAACTTACGAAACCACACCATCCTTGGAAAACAGACTGTCGAAGACCGACAGACAAGTTAAAATCTTCAGAGCTATGATGAACCTGATGTTGAGCCCACAAAATATGAATTTCTGAAATAATTCAATAAAATTATTTAAAAATTTTATTTTATTTTTTTACCGTGGCTTGCTCGATGGACCCAATAGTATAAAAAGTCGACGCCGATTGCAGCGAGATACCAAGTGAGGACAGAATTCCATGGCAAATCTGCAAGCCTCCAGTGATCGTAAATCCACACATAAATGACGCTTTCTCCCCCGCGGAAAATCAGCCTTCCAATTTCTTGAATAAGACCATGCGATAGAGATGTTATACCATCGTTTATCCTCATCAAAGGCTTCTTCTCAAGATAAAGGACGATATTTTCAAGCAGCATGAAGACCAAGAAGTACGGCCATGACTGAAAATAATTTCTGATAAGTTCATTGAAGTTAAATAATTAATTGACATAATTTTTAGTGAATCCGGTCGGAACGGGTCGAAAAAATGAAGATAGCTGACAAGTAAACCGGTTTTGACAGGCCCTTTTTTCGAGAGTTGAGGCACGTTTTATGTCCTCGCAAAGAGAAAATCGAGGGGGATGGAATTTCTTTTATAAACCGAATAAAGTCATTACAATTCATAACTTTTGTGAGAAAAAAAATTTTTTTTTTTACCTGTCTGAAAATTAAGGGGACTTCTTCTTTGGTGGCATACATCGAAGTTTCCGGTTTGACAAGATAGAACATTTTACCGAAATCCATAATCCATGGTGAAGTCTGCTTTTCCCATGACACAGTTACATTGTCTCCTTCAAATATCCAATCCTGTGAAGGCAAACAAAAAAAAATTTCTTACATAATTCAATTATCTCGTTTAAATGTCTTGTTTTTTTTTTGGTCTAAATATGACAAAAAGAGAAAGTTTTAAGATTAAAAAAAATTATTTTGTCAACGAGTTTAAAGATAGTGACGTTTTTCTGTACGAGGACAAGAGTTTAATTTTAGCACCAATTAGGTCCCCCCCAAAGAAAACTTCAACACAAATGAATTTTTTTTCCTTTTTAATTTTTCCTTATAACCAAAAATTTTCAATAAAAATTTTTATTGGACTGCTGCAGTCAAAACCCATACCAAACTAAAATTTAAATTTTGATAAACAATAAATTTAAAAAAAAATTTGTTTATAAATGATAAATAAAAACAATTTAGATAAAACTGAAGAAAGTTGTTTAATTTTTTTTGAAGCTTCTAATCATAAAAATGTAATTTAGAAAAAAAAAATAAAAAATAATTTAAACTAATTGGGTGTTTTCGTCGTCCAAACATACCTTATAATTCATATTATCTTATAAAAAAATAAAAATGTCGTTTTGTTGTTATTGGTTGTAAGATACGATTTGAAATGAAGCTTAGAATCATGCCGGGTCTCCCATTTGCCGGCGTTGCTTATCGGGTGGGGGAGAAATAGGATTTTAAAGGTTTAAATTTACTTCTTTTTTTCAGCCTGCCTGTGTTACGTAACGTTAAAAATTCTGTTAACGTTTTAGTTATGTAATGACTTCTTTTATTTTTGTCTATAGGTAAATAGTTGAAAATGGGGTAAAAATAGTCAAATTCTTCGTTTTTATTGTTTTCCTTATTTTTTTGGAGGCCTGGAAATATTCTTATAATTGAAAAAAACTGGTTTTTTGAGACTAATTTCGTCTGGAGGGGTCCTGGAATTAAAAAAAGACGTCCAGAATCAATTACAGTTTTGTAGAAAAATAAAACCTGGGAGGGCATTTCGCACTATGTTTATTCAAAAAATTTTTTTTTTAACTTTGCCTTAGGCTATTCCGGTCCTTGAATTTAAGAACGCAGTTTTTCATTAAAAATAAATAATAAAAAATAACTTTTTTAATTTTTATTGCTATACGCAAATTGATTTTACTATCAAACACTTAACCAACAACAGAGGAAGAAATGACTGTGATAACGGGTATCTCACGACGCGTTTCGGCTTAATAAGCCTCGTCAGGTGAGCTATTCCCTCTATCACAATCATTTCTATCTTTTCTCTGTGGACCTATCTACGAGAGAATTAGAGGAGACTGCGGGAAGCTGGAGACAACTCGTCCCCCAAAAACTTCAACGCCGCCCTTCTCTAAGAGATAGAGCCACTCACCACCTCCTTGTGGTTTTTATGACAGAACTGCTGCCAAGGCATTACTTTACTTTTTTTAATTTTTATTGCTATACGCAAATTGATTTTACTATCAAACACTTAACCAACAACAGAGGAAGAAATGACTGTGATAACGGGTATCTCACGACGCGTTTCGGCTTAATAAGCCTCGTCAGGTGAGCTATTCCCTCTATCACAATCATTTCTATCTTTTCTCTGTGGACCTATCTACGAGAGAATTAGAGGAGACTGCGGGAAGCTGGAGACAACTCGTCCCCCAAAAACTTCAACGCCGCCACTTCTCTAAGAGATAGAGCCACTGACGAGGCTTATTAAGCCGAAACGCGTCGTGAGATACCCGTTATCACAGTCATTTCTTCCTCTGTTGTTGGTTAAGTGTTTGATAATAAAAAATAACGTTCCTTCTAGTTTTTTTTTAGTGTTTTTTAAATCTTTTTTGAGGGTGAAAAACTTAAGAAACGCTGGATTTTTTTGAGATCTAGAAGGCATTTTATTGGATTTTTTATTCGTTGGATTTTAATGACGTGATGTCCTAAATTCCAAAGAGGAACGCTATGAGATAAACACCCGATAAATGGGTGTTTTCACTGAAAGAGCTCCCAAAAAAGGGCCCAAATATAGGGTGTTAAACGCTTGGTGTTTAAATAGAGAACTAATAACTCAAAAAACCCGATAAAATGGGTGTTTCTACATCAAAAAATTGAGGAAAACGGATTTTTTATTCGTTGGATTTTAATGACGTGATGTCCTAAATTCCAAAGAGGAAACGCTATGAGATAAACACCCGATAAATGGGTGTTTTCACTGAAAGAGCTCCCAAAAAGGGCCAAAATATAGGGTGTTAAACGCTTGGTGTTAAATAGAGAACTAATAACTCAAAAACCCGATAAAATGGGTGTTTCTACATCAAAAATTGAGGAAAACGACCCAAAAATGTGCTAAACACCCAAACATCCGATGAAACGGTTGTTCTTCTCCAAAAAGTTGAAGAAAGCCAATCAAAGCCTGGTGAAAAAAAAATGTTAAAGGCCAAAAATAGGGTGTTATGCGTTTGTTAACCAGTTTAATTAGGGAAATGATAATTCCAAAACCCGATAAAATGGGTGTTTCTACATCAAAAAATTGATTATCCGATGAAACGGTTGTTCTTCTCCAAAAAAACTTAAGAAAACCAATCAAAACCTGGTAAAAAAGATGTCAAACGCCCGAAAATAGGGTGTTAACGCTTTTTAACCAGTTTAAATAGGGAACTGATAACTCAAAATCCCGATAAAATGGGTGTTTCTACATCAAAAAATTGAGGAAAACGACCCAAAAAGGTCCTCCTCTAAAACATCCGATGAACGGTTGTTCTAATAAAAAAAACCAATCAAAACCTGAAAAAAACGTTAAACGCGAAAAGGGTGTTAAACGCATATTAACCAGTTTAATAGGGAACTGATAATTCAAAAACTCGATAAAACGGGTGTTTCAACATCAAAAAATTATGGAAAACGACCCAAAAGGTCCTAAATACTCCAACATCCGACCAAGCGGTTGTTCTTCTTCAAAAAAATGAAGAAAACCAATTAAAACCTGGTAAAAAGATGTTAAACGCCCGAAAAAATAGGGTGTTAAACGCTTGTTAACCAGTTTAAATAGGGAAATGATAATTTAAAATCACTATAAAAAGGGTGTTTCTACATAAAAAAATGGAGGAAAACGACCCAAAAGGTCCTAAACTCTCGAACATCCGATGAAACGGTTGTTCTTCTCCTAAAATTGAAGAAAACCAATCAAAACCTGGAAAAAAAATATGCTAAACGCCCAAAATAGGGTGTTAAACGCTTATTAACCAGTTTAATAGGGAACTGATAATTCTAAAACTCGATAAAAAGGGTGTTTATACATAAAAAATTAAGGAAAACTACCCCAAAAGGTCCTAAACACTCGAACATCCGAAGAAACGGTTGCTCTTTTCCAAAAAAAATGAAAAACCAATCAAAACCTGGTAAAAAAGATGTTAAACGCCCGAAAATAGGGTGTTAAACGCTTGTTGTTTTAATAGAGAACTGATAACTCAAAAACTCGATAAAATGGGCGTTTCAACATCAAAAAATTGAAGAAAACGTCCCAAAAAGGTTCTAAACACCCGAACATCCCCGATGAAACGGTTGGTCTTCTCCAAAAAATTGAAGAAAACTAACCGGAAGACAAGATAAATAGACTTTTCTAGACTAGAAAATTGAGGAAAATGGCTAAAAAATTGGTTGAGTAGGATAATAAAATCCCAAGTTATCTACCCATCTAAGTCGGCTATCCAAAGCCGGACTTTCCCTCAAAGCGGGTTGTTTGGCCGTCTTCTATGAAATCATGGGAACCAAAAGTGCGGGACACAACCCTCCGACGGGACTGTCCCGCCCAAAGCTCAGTTTTTTTTTTTTCCAAAAATTTCTTTAGAAAGTCCTTTAAAAGGAGGAAATGGGGTATTTAGGTCATTTTCTGTTTTTTTAATGAAAATTGACAATATGTTGGGAAAAATCAAAAACCAGTTTGGAACCTGCGAATTTTTTTTTCTCCCTCACGCCCAAACGTATGCAAATCCACAATTGTCATTGACCTTAATAAAGCGTTGAAAACTTATCTTAACTTCGTTATGTAATTAAAAAAATGTGAAGCATTTAAAAAAAATACCTTCATTCAATTTCCTATCGTGAAAGGATCTTGACTTCCAACTGGATATTAATTACAAGGACGCACAAGTATCGGATTATTTAGTATTTTTTTTACTACTGTCAAATTCTGACATTTTACAATATATCAGGTTTCAATGGAGATATTTATATATCGGTATTATCTAATTTAGCCTTGTATTACAGACTCTAAAGCTAATTTTATCCAGTTTTTTATACTACGCAAAAATAAAATATTATTTATCTAATGAGCAAAGTTCATTTGATAAATATTATTATCTAATGAGCAAAGTTCATTTAATTTTAAAAAATAGGACAGTGTGTTGTAATTTGTGAAGAGAAGAAGATCAAGAAAATGAAGAAGATACTTTTGGTGTTGTTTTTTATTCTTCTGGTAAATGAGAGCTTTCAAAATGCTCTTGGAAGGGAAAAGCGAAGCAGGAGCAAATGGCCGGGACTACTCAACAACCTGGACTCCAGTGCTCGCAAGTCTTCGAGGACGATTTCAAAACAGATTCCGGCCCTAAAACGATTTGCCGTACGCCAGGTAATGTCGTTCAACGTCTAGGATAGAAGATTTACGTCAAATTGAAAGTAAAATAAATAAATTACATCATTAAGATTTTTTTTTATCCACGAAAAACCAGAAGAAAATGCTGTGGTTGCCCATAAAAAAGTACTTATCTGGAGATGGCCCATCTTCAATGTAGGGCAATGTTTTCATCCCCAATAGCAAAAATTTTTCAATGTCAAGGTAGAAAAAAATAAAGTTTTCGCCCAGCCAGACAACACGGAACCGGAGTGAGCTGCCAAAATTTCTACGTAAACCCTCTATTAAAAAAAATTTCAAATTTTTTTTTCAGTCAATTATTTTTTAATAATAATAATTAATTATAATGAAAAAAAATTTTTTTTTTCAATAAATTTATTTATATGAGGAGTATTCAGAGGTGAATATACGATTACGGCCGTCCGGAAAAATTGATTTTTAAATGCCATTTTGGGAATTTCGAAAAAAAAATTGTCCATATTTTCAAGGTACTACAAAAGGAAGATCCTGTGAAATTTTGGTGAAAATCGGTTAAGGCAAGCCGCCCGGAAAAAATGGCGACGGCCGGGCGGCACCACAGACAACCTCATGATCGGAGAAGATTGATCAGCTTTCCTCTACGGAAGACCCATTACCAAAGATCCTGACATGGAGGGTGTTACAATAAATTCCTTTTGAGGAAGTTAACACCCCATAAAAAAAGAAGAATGTCCTAGTTTCTAGAAAGAAATCATCATAATATTGAATAAAAAATTTTCCGTTTTCTGTATAATCCCGACCAATAAACCTGCGGCCTTCCCTCAATTTGATTGGCCATAAATTTTTTTAAAATGACATTTTGGACATTTTTAAAATAATAAAAGTCGTTTTTATTCTTCAGATCAACGATCTTTCCAAGGTATTCTACTATTTTTCCGTCAGGAGAGGAAAAAAACGCGATTCACAGCCAAGTTTTCGTTGTTGTTTTAATTATTCAACGGTATTAACAAAGGTAAACAGATCATTGCATCAGACGCTTCGGTACTATCAGTTTCCTGATTAATAAAGATTAAAAAACAAAGTTTTTTTTTGTGCGCGTTTTTCCTTGCTCGAAAAACATGGGAGCGGCCTGTTTCTGTATTTTCCTTCTGATTTAATTTTTTATTTTTATTACAACAGTCGCATTTTTGAAAAAGTCTATTTTTATCAAGTCTATCTTTTTATGCAAAGTGAGTTTTATCACTGAATAATGCCCGATTGCTTTTAAATTCGGATCTACGGTGCCTCTCAAAGATTCTGGGGCCGACTTATATAACGTGTTTGTCTAACGAGAGGATGGAAATCGAATTTTTTTTGGGACGAAAAAAGTTGTCGGGACGACTCTAAACTCGATTTTTCACGTTGAAGATTGGTGGAATTCCTGGCCAACCGTTACCTTAATTTGGCCTCTCCTAGTTAAATTTTCCCAGGGATCACTTTCCACCCTAGGGCGAGAAAGGTTTCTTCATAGCTTCCATTTAAAGTTTCAGGGCCTAAACTTTTTTTTTTTTTGACAAATTTTTTAAGAATTAAGGTAAAAATAATATACCGTCTACCGAAGGGATGTCCCTCTCGCTCGTGGAGGAAGAATCACATTTCTCCCTTCTATCAATTTTTTTTTTACACCGAAAATTCAAAACAACCGTTCGGCCGAAGCGCAGTTTTTTAAATTTCAAACAGACATATCTCCCCCATTTTTTTTCTCTCCTAAAACCTGACAATGGAGGGTAAAACAATAACTTCTGTAAAATTTAAAATAAAAATATAAGACTTGGGTAAAATTGTCATATTATTAAGAACCTATGTCCGGGAGAACACCGTTCAACATAATTTCACCCTAAAGCATTTGAACATCAAAATACGCATTTCGACATAAAAAATCAGTAGTTCACCATAATGAAATTCAACATCTCACCATATCAATCCACCATAAGCAATAAGGCAGCCAATGGGATGTGCTCGTTTTATGATCCACTTTAATTTTCTCGCGAGGATCAGCGTCATATTGTGGCTGCTAGAAACTTCCCCGTCGGTGACAACAGTAGAAGGGTTTTTTTTTTCGTTCTTCGACCCTACCTTCCGAAAACAATAGGAGGTGACGAAAATACAGCCAAAAATATTTCAGTCACCAAGAGACGAGGAAATGATTTTACAATTAAAATAGTTACACATTTACATACAGGTTTTTTCCATACAAAACAATTATTTCTTTTCCAATTGTTATTATTTGTACCTCATGACTTCAAGGTTCTTTACTGAAGAAGACAAGTCTATAATCAACACGTTGATCATTCCTTAAGGTTTCTTTTTTTCTTCAATCATTATGTAAGAATGACGAAAAAGGGCGTTTGGCTCAAGTTTAGGATGATCAAGTTGACTAGATAAAAACGAAACTTGACATTTTGAGCACTTTTTTAGGTTGAACGGCCTTGATTTTTATTGTGACTCCTTAAAAAGAATTGATTTTGTAAGGGTCCCTTAATGGAAAATCTGTGATTATTATAAAAATTCAAGTTTTATTGTAAAATGAGAAGCTGCTTAGAAGCTTGCAGCACTATCTCTTGATTAAATTTCAAACCGTTGAAAATGAGGGTTTTCTGTAGAAAAAATGAGCAAAAGTTGTAGAAACTTGCAAAAATGATTTTTTTTATAGCTGCCAAATTCTGAAGAAATTTTTAAAAAATCATATAAAATGGTTTCTTTGATAGAAAATGAGGGATTTCTATAAAAAAAAAAAAGTGAGGAAAAGTTGTAGAAACTTGCAAAAATGATTTTTTTATTGCTGCCAAAATCTGAAGAAATTTTTAAAAAATCATATAAATTTTTTTTTTCATTAGAATATGAGGGTTTTCTATACAAAAAAGTGACTAAAAGTTGTCAAAACTTGCAAAAATGATTTTTTTTATTGCTGCCAAAATCTGAAGAAATTTTTATAAAATCATATAAAATGTTTTTTTTTTTTTAGTAAAAATGAGGGTTTTCTATAAAAAAAAAAAAAGTGAGCAAAAGTTGTAGAAACTTGCAAAAATGATTTTTTTTATTGCTGCCAAAATCTGAAGAAATTTTTAAAAAATCATATAATTTTTTTAATTTTTTTTAAATAGAAAATTAGGGTTTTCTATAAAAAAAAAGTGAGCAAAAGTTGTAGAAACTTGCAAAAATGATTTTTTTTATTGCTGCCAAAATCTGAAGAAATTTTTAAAAAATCATATAATTTTTTAAATTTTTTTAATAGAAAATTAGGGTTTTCTATAAAAAAAAAGTGAGCAAAAGTTGTAGAAACTTGCAAAAATGATTTTTTTTATTGCTGCCAAAATCTGAAGAAATTTTTAAAAAATCATATAATTTTTTAAATTTTTTTTTAATAGAAAATTAGGGTTTTCTATAAAAAAAAAAGTGAGCAAAAGTTGTAGAAACTTGCAAAAATGATTTTTTTTATTGCTGCCAAAATCTGAAGAAATTTTTAAAAAATCATATAATTTTTTAATTTTTTTTTTAATAGAAAATTAGGGTTTTCTATAAAAAAAAAGTGAGCAAAAGTTGTAGAAACTTGCAAAAATGATTTTTTTTATTGCTGCCAAAATCTGAAGAAATTACAAAAAAATCATGTAAAATGGAGTTTCATTAAAAAAAAACGAGGAATATTCCCATAAGCAGGTAAAAATGGGGGTTTTCTTTCAAAGAAGCAAGGAAAAATCCAACAAATCTTGGAAAAATGGGGCTTCTTTGACAAAAACTCCAGAAAATCCGTTGAAATTTTGTTTTTCAAAATACCAAGGGAAACTCCTAATCATCTATTAAAAAACCTAATTGTTGAAAACAAAAAACATTCAACTTAAAAAAATTTTTATTGGTGTTTAAACTTTTTATGTTACAAGGCACTTGTTTTAACAAATTTTAAACAATTTATTATAAATACAACAAAAAGTTAAAAATCTACAATAAATAGGTAATATTTAGAAATTTGCTTATCCAACCTCCATGTTAAGTACCACTATTATAAATTTTCTTAAATACATTTTATAAAAATTTGTTCCAAAATAAGAGAGAGGAAAAAAAAGCGCGTAAAAAGAGTAGAAATTGAGGAAAGGTGATTGACTTAAAAGTTAAAAATGGAAGCATGTGAATATAAAAATTGAGTCTAATATCACAATTATATAGCCGAGGCAAATTAAGAATTTTGTTCGTCAAAACTTGAGAGAAAAAAAGTTTACTTTTTGTTTTTTGAACGCTTTGTGTTGAAGGAGTCCCAAAGAATGTAGATTTATGGCCATTTTCAAATAAAAATTAACTTTCGTTGTCATTTGCCATGGCTACTATAATACTATTTTAAAAGAAAAAATGCACACCAGTCTTAGTTTCCCGATATGGGTTGAGAATAGAAAAAAAAATTAAAGTTCTTCTTTAGGAGAAGCTTTTTTTAAGAAGTTCAACATGTCAGATTTAGCAAAAGATCCTGGATAATCCTTAGATTTTCCATTTTTAAAGAATTTTAATGAAGGGAAGACATTGATTTTGTTCTCTTTGACGAAAAGTTTGTTCGACCTGGCGTTACATGAAGCGAATGTCGCCAGGTGGGCGTAATCGCGGGCCAAACTGGCGAAAGTGTCTTTGATTTCCGCTTTCGTCCCTGTACCATCGTGTATGAGGACAAAATGAGCTTTTGAACTTCCTATCTTTTCTTTGTAATTTGTGTCCGTAATTTCTACAATTTTGTCAGCACCGGGGATACCGTCCCAATAGTTTTCACCGCGGGGGCTCTCCGTCGGAGTCGCCTGTCCTGACTCCTTTTTCGTCATAAAATCCACAAAATCTTTTTTCTGTAAAAAAAAGTTTAATTTTTGATTAGTCGGAAATGCCGATTTAATTTAAACCTAGTAAAATAGGAAGAGGAAAAAAAAGTTAGGCCCCAATGGGATTCGAACCTACAACCTTGGGGGCCAAGGGCCAGAAACCCAGAGGTTGTAAGTTCGAATCCCACAGGGGGGCCTAACTTTTTCCCCTCTTTTCCCTCTTCCTAATTTACTAAGTTTAAAATTAATTATTAATTTTAATGCTGCAAAAAAATTACCATCCGTCCGCCTGAATAGTCCTGTTTATCTTTATCGTAATAATTAAAATATTTAAACGTAGGATATCCTCTGACTTCCATTGTGGAGCAAACCGCTTGATGTTTAGTACAATCCAAAGCGGCAAAAGCGACCCTTATGTTATCTTTCATTTCTTCTGCGGCAGCAGCGAATTCGGGTTTAGCGTTTTTACAATGTCCGCACCACGGCGCATAAAACATGACAAGCGCATGTCTCTTTTTTCTTAAAGTCGGCTTGAAATTTTCAACATTTAGATGGACCACTTCCGACTTCTCTTCCTCCCAGTCTGGCTGCGGTGGTGGCGGCGGCGGCGGCTCTTGAGGATTTTTCATAAAATTGACTATCTTCTCAGCATCCCTTAATGTGGGAACATCCCAAAGGAATTGACCATTTTTAAAATACTTAATAGTCGGATAACCTTTCACGTTATACTGCTTCCCCAATTCTTTTTCCTTCGTAGCATCAACAGCAACCAAAAATCCATCAGACTAAACAAAAAATTTAATTTTAAAAACAAAATTTTTCATAAACTTACGTTATTATCTTTCATAATTTTTGCAGCTTTTTCATACTCAGGTTTCATCTTTTTACAATGTCCACACCAAGGTGCGTAGAACATAACAAGCATAGATGCACTTTCCTGTAAATTTTTCATTAATTAATTAATTAATCAGGAAATTAACTTACTTCCATAAATTGGGTAAATGTCTCTGAAGTTAAATGAATGACATCACTGGGAGTTTGCGACCATTCTTCTTCTTGAGGCTTCTTCACTTTCACAGAAGTCGGATCATTTATAAATTTGATCAAATCGTCTTTTTTATTGTCGCCATCATACATCATTTTAAGCTCTCCTTTCCTGCAGAAAAAGCAGTTCAAAAATTTTTAAAAATGAAAAAACTTACTCAAAATACAACAAAGTAGGAAAACCAGTGATATTGAATTTGGCACGAACGACTGCATTTTCTGGCCTATTGACGTCGATGGCAGCTAAAACTGCTTTTCCTTTCAAAGCATTCGCTGCTGCTGTATATTCAGGTTTTAACTGCTTACAAAAACCGCACCACGGAGCGTAAAACATTATCATAAGCGGTCGAACCTCTTTTTTAACTAATTTAACCAACGTCTAAAATACAAAAAATTAATTTAAAATTTGTTAATTTTTATTTATTTACTTGAAAATCTGGAATATGGACGACATCGCCTAAAGAATCTTCTTCATCCCAGGGTAAATCTCCAGTTGGATCCCTCATAAAACTAATAATACTAGTGGCTGTTTCTTTTCTATCATAAGCCTTATGAAACTCGCCATCTTTGTAATGCCGTACGGCATATGGCTCGGCATTCACTTTTAACTTCTTGCATATTTTTTATCTTTTTCACTAAAATTGAATAAATTAAAATATGAAGAGATGAAAATCCAAAAATTACCCAGAGCAATCGACCATAAGCATCGTCCCTTGCCCTCGGACAGTTTCAGCAGCTTCTTTAAACGTTTTTATAATATTAGAAGCAGATTTTGAGGAACTATAAAAAAGGACTAAAACATTATTTTAGTCCGGAGGATTTTTTTGAAGTCTTTAACGTCAGAAACTTCTTCCACCGCATTCGGCTTCGAATTTCTTGACTCCACCAGCAAACAAAATAAAAGAACCTGAAAATAAATCATCTTTTGAACCTAATTCACTTCAAATTTAAATTCAAAATTATGAATAAGCAATAATTATGAATACTTACAGCATAAAAACAGTAAGTCCGCATCATAAACTCTCATAAATTACTCTCTAGCATCCAAATAACAATTAAAATCTAAAAATTAACTACCATATTTTAAAAATAATTAATTATCAGAAGGAAAAATAGTTTATTTAATAAGAAAAAAATAATTAAAATTGGTTTATCTGAGCAATGAGTTTTTGAAGTTTCGAACCGGTTGTAACCTTTGGGAAAATCATGAAGTTTTATGTCAACACGTTGGGGGAGGCGATTGGACGTTTGACACGTGAGTGGGGAACCCTGAAATTCCCGCCTTTTCTTAAAAATAACTACATTTATTTTTGTCGCCGTGTGTGAGTGATCATTTTCATCCGATTTTCACCAAATTTTTACAGAATGTTCCTTCTGTAGGTTAATTGAAAATGTTTTTTTTTTCGATATCGCATAAATGGCGAAGATCTGTTCGTTTAAAATCACTTAAAATTTAATCAAACAATTAACCAACAATCAACCAAAAAAAGAAATGTCTGTGATAAGGGGTATCTCACGACGCGTTTCGGCTTAAAAAGCCTCGTCAGGTAAGCAATTCCCTCTATCACAATCACTTCTATCTTTTCACTGTGAACCTATCTCCGAGGGATTTAGTGGATATAAAGTTCACCGCCGCCACCGTTCTCCAAGAGATAGAGCCACTCACCGATTTGTTTCCGGCTTCGCGCCATATCCACTAAATCTCTCGGAGATAGGTTCACAGTGAAAAGATAGAAAATGATTGTGATAGAGGGAATAGCTCACCTGACGAGGCTTCTTAAGCCGAAACGCGTCGTGTGATACCCTTATCACAGTCATTTCTTCCTCTATTATTGGTTAATTGTTTGATAGTAAAATCTACCCCCTTGCGGAATACACACGCAATAAAAATTAAAATATAAACCTAAAATTAAATGCGCTGAGCCCGTATTATTGCTCTAATCTTCACCAAATCGTCGCGTTTGTTCTAGCACCGGCTAATCATTTTTATCAATATTAAGTTTGGCATTGTTTCTGATGGTAAATTTTGTAGAGAATCGAATTCCGTTGGTAGTTTAACCCTATTACCAACAGAAAACGCGTAGTTAACGATTTAGCCAACAGGTGATGAATTGATTCCAATGAGTAATTAATCCGTATTTTGGCTTTCCTGAAAACCTAGGAAAAATGACATAGCCGGTGTTCAAATTCGGAGGATTTTGAATCCAAAAAATGGATTTTTCCCCTTTGAAAAATATTCTAGGGAGAAACTTTGGCTCTTCACGCCCGATCCTTGTGGTCTGACTGGGCGAAAGGAATTTTTTTTTTTTGCGTAATTTTATTTATTAAACGACAAGGGTTGGATTTTCAGGAACAGAGGTACCTACCGAAGCGCTCTGACGTCATCAGCCTTCGGCCTAATGTGTAACCACTTCAGTTATGACTTCTGCCTCTAGGGTAAGGCCCTAGAATTCCCTCCCTCATCGTTTTCCCATTAAACTTGGTAAATTAATTGGATTTCTCAGTTTTTCTTTCTTTTAAACCTAGTTTTATAACCTACTAACAATAAGTACTTACTTCAAAACGCAAAAACTCCTTCTTCTAAACGACTTTCTTGGATTTTTATACCAAATTGCAAAATTAAAAGATTTAAAACACAGAAATCTTTTTCGAAACAATTATAATTTACAAGAATTTTTTTTCTTGTATCTACTGAAGCGCTCTGACGTCATCAACCTTCGGCCTAATGTGGAACCACTTTAGTTATGACTTCTGCCTCTAGGGCATGGCCCTAGAATTCTCTCCCTCATCGTTTTCCCATTAAACTTTATAAATTATTAGGATTCCTTAGTTTTTTCTTCCTTTTAAAGGTACTTTTATAACCTACTAACAATAAGTACTTACTTCAAAACGCAAAAACTCCTCCTTCTAAAGGACTTTTTTGGATTTTTCTACCAAATTAAAAGGTTTAAAACACAGAAATCTTTTTCGAAACAATTATAATTTACAAGAATTTGTTATTTTTCTTGAAATTTTAAACAAAAAAATATGAAGTCAGATTTTTACACAACAGGAATTTTGCCAACACAAAAACATTTAAATATATTCTGCCTGTTTATTGAAGCGAGGAAAAAGAGGAAGGAGGGGGACGACATTTAAAAATTACAATCAGATCTACAACAAATAATAAAATACATCGAAAATAAGAATTTTTTCAGTTTTTCATATTCAAAAATATACATTAAACATTTTAGAAAATTCTTTGGAGGAAAATAATTCAGTGGATCTATTTTTTTCCCTAAGCTAGGAAGGAAAGATGAAGCTTTTAAAATAACGTTTTAGTTTTCAAAATAATCCATTCGTGGATGATCAAAATGATGTTCCTCCTGAAAAAATAATAAAATTAGAATGGGGTTTTTCCGCCTGGGGTGCTATTTTGAGTAGATTTAAGTCTCTTAGGGTGTTGGGGAGTTTGAAAGCTTCTTATCGTGTTTTGACAGATCATTTTCCTCCTTTCACCACCTCAACGAGCCCGATAGTCGATTTCCTGAATGTGTCCTCGAGACATCTTTCATTTCCACGCATAATTTCCCAGCTTGTTAAAATTAAAAGTTTTAGTTCAGAATCCGACGGAACTTCATAAAAAGCCACCTTCCGCCTGATTTTATTCTTTTCGAATGTTTTCTTAGGTACTCAGCTGGTCATTTTCCTCGATTTTCTAATTCAGAAACGTACGTTTTATGGAGTGTCGACATAATGCATTTGACCATAAATAGCGGAAATCGCGAGTTACCGTTCACCATAAAAAATTTGGAACTCACCATAAAGAAAATAGTTGAAATTGTTTACCTTAACTAAAATGAAATTGAACGTAATATATCTCACCATAAAGAAGAGATTTAACACTTGTCGTTTCGATATCAAATTTGTCGTTTCAACATAACGCAGTTAAACACAAAGGAAACTTTCATTTTAAAGAACTTGTCGTTTCGCCATAAAACTGTATCTGTCGTTTGGGCATAATAAAGAGCAAGCCAACTTTCGCCGTTTAATACGCCATTATGGCGAAACGACAAAAACCTTAAAACTTGACAGTTCACCATAAAGCAATTCGCACATCCTCGCGAGAGGAAAAAAATTAACCCCTTGTATCATAAAACGAGCTGATCCCATTGGCTGCCTGCTTGCTTTTCCTAGTTTATGGTGAGATGCATTATGTTGAATTGCATTTTGGTGAACCGTCAATTTTTAAGGTTTTCTCGTTTCGCCATAATCGCGTTTTTAACTGCGAAAGTAGGCTTGCTCTTTCGCTGTCACTAGTTTATGGTGAGATGTATTATGCGACAGAAACAGTTTTATGGCGAAACAACAAGCTTAAAGAGAGGCTTTTATGGTGAGAAATGTTATGGTGACTTGCACTTTTTATGTCGACTTGCATTTATAGAAAAAGTCGTCTATGGTGAAACGCTTTATGTTGAAATGCATTATGCTCAAAATTTTTGAACTTTTTAGAGCTTTAAGTTCAATTGCATTATGCCGAAACGCATTATGGTGAGCTACAGATTTTTATGTTTAACTGCTTTAAGGTGAAATGCGTTATGTTGAACGGTTCTCTCCCGTTTTATCGTCTGATCTGCCATCACCTTTTTTTTCCCTGTTTTTTGTAATTTTTCTCAATTTAATGATCTAGAATAACCCGTTTAATCGGGCTTAAGATTTTTTACCTGGTTTTGGGTAGTTTTTCTCGATTTTTGGTGTAAAAACACCCGTTATTATTATTATTATTATTATTACTTTTATTCGCACTTTGGGTCATTTTCCACTAATTATTTTTTGTCCAAAGCTACGGAATTTCGGATATCAAAAAAAAAATTAAGGGAATGACGTCACCTCAGTCAAATTATATAAAAACCACTTGTCATTTTGACATTTTGGGTCTTCACCCTAAAAAATTAGGTTTCTAGATGGTAAAATAACTTTATTTTGAGATTTATTAAATTTGAACATCTCAGATTATAATGGGATGAAGATGGCTTTTTTAAAACATTCTTTTATGAAAGGCTTCTTTTTATGTGAGCCATAATTTATGAAAAAGAGTCGGAAAAAAGCTCCTTTATTGAAAGAATTTGTACCACACAATTGAAAAAAAAAAAATATTACTAAATTTAAATTTTTTTAGGAGTTAGTATTTGGTCCAGACGTGAAATTTATAGGTGGTTGACGAAGCGTGTTTTCTTTGCTCCCCTGATTACGTAAACCTATCCATCATTTCGAGCACAATAGTGACCCTACCACCCTTATTGACCACAAGCGATTTGCATAACCAAAAATTATTAATTTTGTATAAAATTAAACTTTTTTTTTGTTGATAAACGTTTATAGGCGGTTAAAAGAATGGGTTTTTATGGGTAGTTAAATATAAAAGGGTCGCCATTATCTTTAATATTTATAATAGATTTTAAAAAAAGTTTGATTATTTTGATGAGCCATCAAGACCTGTGGGTTGTGCGGAACTGTTGATCGTTTTCCCCTGAGTTAGCCTTGAAAAAATATCAAGAAAATGGAAATTCCCTTTTTGGAAGTATTTTTAGAAGAAATAATTTTGTTGAACTTTACGTTTAATTAGTGCCCTCCGGGTGATGTACTTAATCATAGTTTAGTATACACTAACTTAAGATTTGCGATTCGAGCCTAACAATGGAGAAGTTTTGTTTGCCTTTCTTGTTTATCGTTAAAATTATTGTCAGCCGAGTTTTTTTTTTTAAGTGGGATTATTTTTACAATTCTTATCCAATTAAAGTTGCTCTATTTGACTTAGGCCCGTTGAATTCCTTGAACCTTTTAAGTTTCTTAACCCAAGATTTTTAGTTTTAAGTTAGCTTCCTTAAAAAATCGGAAGGATTCCTTTTATTTAGCCAACGAGAGCCTTCCGTTTGAGGACTCCTAAGGTACCTTTACTGCTCCCTTGAAAAAACGGAGGGAAATCGGAAGGATTCCTTTTATTTAGCCAATGAGAGTGATCCGTTTGAGGACACCTTAATAAATTAGCTTTTATAACGTAATTTATTTGATTTCATTTCCTAAAACTAACTAAGAAACTTCAATTGTATAGTCAGATTAAGACAAAAGTTGATTTCAATGGAACCGGCAAAGGAAAAAAAAAAAATGGTCAGAACGGTTGGTGGCTCCATTAGAGACCACCTTGTTTATTTGAATTTCACGGATATTAACCTTCCCAATTTTTTTTAATACGGCTAACACTTCACAAACAGGCTAAAGAAACGGGTTACCAACTTAATTTGTTCAAAAACAAAAATTTTCCCCTTGCCCATTCAGAGCACTTTCGTGGTGGTCAGTATGGAGACCACAAAACGTTAAAGGGGGTGCCTAAATAGCTCCTTGAAAAAACGGAGGGAAATCGGAAGGATTCCTTTTATTTAGCCAATGAGAGCCTTCCGTTTGAGGACTCCTTAAGGTACCTCTATAGCTCCCTTGAAAAAACGGAGGGAAATAGGAAGGATTCCTTTCATTTTTAGCCAATGAGAGCCCTCCGTTTAAGGACTCCTTAAGGTACCTATATAGCTCCCTTGAAAAAAAAAAAAAAAAAAAAAAAAAAAAAAAAAAAAAAAAAACGGAGGGAAATCGGAAGGATTCCTTTTTTTAGCCAATGAGAGCCTTCCGTTTGAGGACTCCTTAAGGTACCTCTATAGCTCTCTTGAAAAAACGGAGGGAAATCGAAAGGATTCCTTTTATTTTTAGCCAATGAGAGCCCTCCGTTTGAGGACTCCTTAAGGTACCTCTATAGCTCCCTTGAAGGGAAATTCGAAGGGTTCCTTTTATTTAGCCAATTGGAGCACTCCGGCAGACCTCCTCTCTCAAATTGAGGAACCTCAAGGAGTCCTCGAACTTGGGCTCTCATTATTTGATGATAACACAATCCTCGTTTTTACTTAAATCCTTTCGTTAAGGGACGCAAAAGGGATGTTCTTTTGGTTAAGGAAAGAAGAGATTCAAGGAGCCCTTTCCTTAAGGTCTCCTTGTAAATTCTTACTTGACTTTATTTCCTATTTAGGATCTTCTCAATTAAAAGGAATCCTTCCGATTTCCCTCCGTTTTTTCAAGGTAGCGGATTGATTGACCCTGAAGGAACCCTCGAACTGAGGGCTCTTATTGGCTGATGATCCATGGATTAAGGAAAGCAAAAGACCCATTCACCCTTTTGTTTAAGGAAATGAGATTTTCAAAAAAACGTTTACAAATAGACTTTTATCTCCTCAGCACTGGATTTTTGGGTTTTTTTTATTTTCTGAATATTTACCATGGGCGGTATCGGGGGTGCGCTTCTGCGGCCGAACCGTAACCTCAACTGCGGCGACCTGTTGTCTTTTCGGACGATCCTCCATTCCTTTTCAGGATACGAGGCTCTTTTCAGGTTCTCGTAAAGCTCCCGCACACCTGTAACATCATCGCCTTTTTCAATAAATAAATCCGATCTTTCCAAAATTATTAACAACTATTTTAAGTCAAAAACACTTGCGCTTTAATAATGCAGTTCATAATATTCTTGAGAGGAAAGAGGTTTTTTTTTAATTCGAAGTCGAGTGATGGATTGCCTAAACATCACACCTAATTACTTTTTACCCTTCGTGTCCCTTTACTATTGACCCTTTTTTCCTATCTTCCCTTAAGAACAAGAAATATTTCTTTTCTCCTTAGAACGATTTCTTAAAAAATCAATAAAACATAAAAATCTTCTTTTGTCATGAAATTAATCGTAAAAATTGTTTTAAAACTGAATTTTCAAGCTGTTAAATTTATCAGTAAATTAAAATCTTTTTTCCATCATTTTAATAACTGCTTTAAAATTTTTTTTCTTTTGACTTACTGTCATAATCTAAAGAAGGCGCTGCAGAGGCTTCCTGCTGGAGGATCAGGATCACAAAAAGCATCCTAGCATGGAAAGTGCTATCTTCATTTCTGAAAAAAAAAAAAAAAAATTAAAAATTGTAAAATTGTCTTTATTAAATGGTGGATTTAATTATATCAGGATTTAAGAGCGTGGGGATTGAAAAATAATGGGCCTGGAAGTCGACAATTACCTGGGTTTTTGTTTTGACCGTAATTGAACCGTTGGAAGGGAGACAAAGGGGACTTTTTTTTATTAACCCTCCAGACCGGACACACGTTTACGGCGCTTTTCAATGCACTTTCAAATTTTTAATATCCGACGGCGAAATTCAATTAAATCCCCTTTCGTATTATTCTCTTTTATGGCCTTCCTTAAATGGGACTCTCGTACGTAAGGGAGCGATTTCGTAAGGGATTAAATGAACCGAGGACTTTTACTCTACTTCATAATCAAAAGAAATTTTTTTTCTTTTATTTTTATGCCGCAAAAGGCTTTAGAGAATGAAGAAATTCTACTTCGACAAAATAGTAAGAAAAGCTTTGAAAACGGAGCTAAACCTTTTTACGGTTGCCCCAGGTTTTTTTATTTACACGGAGTGTTTTTGGGTGCAATTTGATAATGTATGAGCCAAGGAAAAGCATAGCTTTGTCAAGAGTAATTTGAGGAATGGTGACTTGATACTCGTATACCTAGACCAGTATCTAGTTAATAATATTGATTCCGTCCTCCGTGAACTGTATAACATAATTATCGGTGCAAATTTCGATTTGAATCAATTTACTTCATTTATTCTGCGGCCAAAGCTTCTCAATTTTTTAGCCGAATTTACGAAGTGATAGAAAACGAAATTTTCAAGATTTGGTGAAGTTTAATTGAATAAACTGAAAGGTAGGCAATAATTCATCACTCTTCGCATGAGTAGATGCGGAAAGCTTCCAAAATCGCCAAATGATATCAAGGAAAACGCTCCAAAACTCGCTAAAAAGGGTGTTTTTGGCCAAGAGGCCGAGATAAATTTGTTTCCATTGAGTTTTCTATGATAAGTTTGTTTAAAAGGAGATCTTTAGACCCAAAAACCGAGGTAAACGCCAGAAATTATGGCCGGCCGTCCGTAGCATTTTTCCGGAGCACTTCACGGCCACAGTTTTGAACCGATTTTAACCAAATTTTCACAATCTTCCTTAGTCGGTGAATAAGAACAAGGAAGATTTTTGAATTTCGGAGAATGGCGAATTTTGAAAATGGCGGAGATATGTCTGTTTGAAATTTTAAAAAATTCGCTGCGGCCGAACCGTTTGTCCGATTTTCACCAAATTTTCACCAATTACTCCTTTATTTTTGACGAATTTTTGGTGTAAAAAATTGCTACTTTTTAATTATTAATTTTTTGGTAGGGAGAAATTTCATACTTCTACCCATTACGAGAGGCACATCCGTAGGCCAAAGAGCCCATTATTTTTACCTTGACACTTAAAAAAAAATTTCGAAAAAAAAGATTAAAAAAGTTTTCAGAAAAAAAGCGCTTTAAAAAAGAAAACCCAGAAAATTTTTCGAAAAAAAAAACATTTAGAAAATTTTTCGAAAAAAAACGGAAAATTTTTCTTAAAAAAAAAAGAAACTCGGAAAATCTTTCGAAAAAAAACAAACTTTCCCCTTCGTTATACTTCCCCCTCCGTTATACTTCCCCTCCCATATACTTCCCTCACCGTTGTACGTCCCCTCCGTTATACTTCCCCCTCCTATATTGTTACTTCTCTTTAAGAAAGAAGTCTATTTAAGGAAGTTTTCATTGGAAGCTCTTGAATCCAGTACTTTTGTCTGCCGTTGAGTTAATGCGTTTTTCTTCTTTTAATTTCTGGGGACTCCCTACGAACTCCCGGAGGCCCCGAGTCCGAAAGAATTTGACTGCGAGGAAATCCACGGCAATTTACCGATTTCCGTACACACCGTTTTGTTAAAATTTTAGTAGCTCATGCAAAAAGCCAAAAGGGCTTCTGCGGATTACTGCTCTTTAGGGCTTTATTGGTAACGAACTGACTGGAAACCTTTGCACCTGAATGGCAGATTGTGAATTGGCTAGCATAATACAGCGGTTCGGGCAGTTCGGCCAGGAACTATTACCTCTTCTGCAGATTGTGTACATAATGAATAATCGAGAACTGGGGACTCAATCGGACTGTTCGTGTGAGTCAAATGATATTTTCAGTTATGCTTCCTTCGGGAGCCTTCCGGGAATTCATATTTTGGGATAAAACGGCATTTCTGGACTAAGTTCAAGGAAAGCAGTACAGAATATGGTTTCTATTTGCTGCGTGGGAATTTACCTGGCATTGGGCTTCCCTTATGCTAATCCCCAGATTCCCGAAACTCAATATTCCAAATCATGTGTTCAATTAATTTTAATAAATGATGAAAAAAATGAAGTTCATGTTATTATTTTCGCTATTTTCAGTCGTGTCTTCCCTTTCAATAACTTCCTCGATCCAGATCTATTTTCTATTATTCTCGTCCGTGTAATCGTTCAAACGAAATCAGATCGCGAATGCTACGGAAGTTTTATAAGCAAATCTCTCATCTTGACAAGCGGAACATGCATCGGCACGTACAAAAAACTTGATGGCAACACTAATTTTGTGGCGTATCATTTCACTCCTTTTGCGTTGCATTCGTTCAAGATAGTCACCTTCGTGGATAGAATTTCATACTTTGTTGAAAAATTGATCGTCCACAATTTTTTCGCTGTGAGCACTTTTAGCGAAGACTCCTTCATTTACGATTTGGGAATTTTAAAAATAAAAGGAGAATACGACCATTATATTTCTTCACCGTTGCTTCCCTCCGATTTGACATTCGAAGATTGTCTCTACGTTTCAGCTAAAGATCAAGAAAAAATCTCACAGAATGTCCGGAAACATTTTGACAATATCTGCCCAGAAAATCTTATCTGCGAAATAAAAAACCAAGAATGTAAGCTAGAACTCCTTCACAGCTCGAAAAACGACGGTTTCCGATGTTTCAAAACAGATTTCTCGAGCAAACACCTCATCTCGGGAGCTCCAGTTATGTGCGGAAGACAAATTGTCGGAACCTTCTCAAAAAATTTAGGACAGAAAATCGAGTGGACCGCTTTAAATACTGAACTAGCTCTTAATTTCATTCATCATGTTGTAAATGAATCAAATTCAAATAATAAAATTTAAAACATATGATAGAATTTTTACCTTTTTTTTGGTAAATCAATTACCTGTAAACATGCATTTAGCGACGCCGCCAAGGGGAGCATGAAAACGGGAGCACGGGTGCTTCATCTCTCCTCAAATTTTATTTTGTCATACTAAACCAGCAAGACTTTTCGGTCATGATGGTTTAGTATCTCAAGCGCCTGGATTTTCAAAGAGACCAGCAAGACTTGGCGGTCATGTTGGTTTAGTGCAACAAGCGCCTCGATTTTCCAAGAGACCCTGAATTTGTTATAGGTAGGCCTTTTTTTTTGAAGAAATTTTTATCGCATTAGTAAAAAAAATAAAAACGCTAACGCCCCCAGCCGCTTAGCCATTGCCCCCTATCACCTAAATTTTGCTTAACGCCCCCCAGCAGCTTCCCAGCGCCCCCAGGGGGGCGGTACCGCCTCCGTTGAGAATCACTGATTTAGATTGTTCAGATCAACCAAAAAAACGTTTTTATCAACTCAAAAGATGGCAAACGTCCAAGTTATTCACTCGATTACTTAACGGTGGCAATCTAAAAGTCGATACGTGGTAAGTTTTAAGGTATTCGATTGAATAAATAGATAGTCCCACAGTCTCAAATCTTTTTCCCTTTTCCCCCGTACTCCAAACAAAAGAAAATTGAAGGACGGAAGAAATGAATCGCCCGAAGACATAGTTTGTTTGTAAAGTACATATTTGTTCCCATGGCTATTTGACAACTCGGAATCGAGTAAGGCCGGACCCTCGAAGGAAAAGCAACCTGGAATTCCAAATTTGATAACAATACAATATATATTTCAGAAATGGAACGTTTAGAATATTTCCTCCCTTTATTCTTCTATCATATTTTTCATGAATACCTTCATGGAATTTTCGATTAAGGTCCTAAAAATTTCAATGTAAAAAGAGGCGAAAAGCTATTTTTTGTCGTAAAAAGGTCACGTACGTCGCCATTAGTCACTTGTAATAAAATCCGAATAAAAAAAAGGTTTTTTGTCAACTTTGTGTTCGAAATAGTGGCAATTTCGCGTGGGGTATTTAATGAGAGGACGATATATTCACCCGTACGCTTTAAAATTGAATCTCCCTGCACAATCACGTCGTCTTTAATGAAATAATTCAACAAAAGGATTCAATTTTAACAGCCAAAAGTAATTTTGAATCAGGTTTATTGAACAACATAACTTAACTCAAGAAGATGTGCAATTAACTTCTTTGATCGAGAATTTTTTTTTTCTTTTCTCGATTTTCGCCACTTAACTCTTTTTATGAGCCTCAATTAATTAGGAAGATTAATGAGGTTTCAAGATAAAAAGTTTTCTGAATAATATCGCGCTACAACAAAGGAAAAGTTCAAGGGAGGGGAAAAAGATGTGATTAAAAAACCACAACAAATAATAATTAGCTTTAATTAAATAATAAAGGCGATTTAAGGATATTTCAATTCCTTGTAAAAAACAGGCCTGTTTACGATTGATTTGTTGAGGCTTTAGCCCTTCCAAGAAGAAAAAAAGGAGCTGACGGGAACTTCCTCAATATTTTTTCTCAGTACCTAGGAGGAAAAAATGAGAATCTTTCCCCAGTTAAGCGATACTGAACAGGCGAGAACACCCAAAATTTCTCCCGACATTTTCCGAGATTTATTTTTTGCAATTTTTAATAAATCGTCGCGTTAGTTCTAACACCAGACATGTCATTTTTCCAAGGTTTTCAGGAGAGCCAAAATACGGATTAATTTCTCATTGGAATCAATGCATCACCTGTTGGCTAAATAGTGAACTACGCGTTTTCTGTTGGTAATAGGGTTAAACTACCAACGGAATTCGATTCTCCACAAAATTTACCATCAGAAACAATGCCTAACTGAAAATTTACCAAAAATGACTTGTCCGGTGTTAGAATTAACGCGACGATTTGGTGAAAATTTGGTGAAGATATAGTGCGGCCGTAGCGTATTAAAACTTTTGACGGATAGATCTCCGCCATTTTTTGGAATTTCGAAAAAAGCTTCCGAATTCCTCAAGGACAGCCGGCACGACAGACAACCCTTCGCTTAAGATCAAAAATCAGTTTTCCTCTGTGGGGTCTGCAGACCCTTTTTCCATGATATGCAGGGTGTCACAATAACTTCTCTTTGAGTCCATGAAGTGCACTGAAAAATTGGGACGGACAGCCGGCACGACAGACAACCTTCGCTAAAGATCACTAATCAGTTTTCCTCTGTGGGGCCTGCAGACCCTTTTCCATAATATGCAGGGTGTCGCAATAACTTCTCTTTGAGTCCATGAAGTGCACTGAAAAAATGGGACGGACAGCCGGCACGACAGACAACCTTCGCTTAAGATCACAAATCAGTTTTTCTCTGTGGGGTCTGCAGACCCTTTTCCATGATATGCAGGGTGTCACAATAACTTCTCTTTGAGGAAGTTAAAATGCAAACCAGGTTTTCCAAGATTTCTATCTGGGCTCTCATCGATCGACTTAATATTTTAAGGTTTCCTCTTGTCATATATTACATTAAATTTCAATACATTTTCGGTCGACATAAAAGCCGAACTATCTTAAAATCCTTAGCAGAATGGGTGCCTAGACAGGAGAATCCGCCATATTGCCATAAATCAAAGATCACAACATCCCCCCTGCTTAAGCGCCATTATGTGATTCATTAAAGTTTTGGTCAAATAATCATTTAAAATTCTGAAATGGTACTCTCAAAGTGGCTAATTTTGTGAAGTAGTTAAAAATAAGGCAATTACTTTTAACAAGCAAACTTTTTTTTTAATTTCCACTCACGTAAAATACTCTTTAAAACGTTTTACAAACACCAAACGCACGTAATTCTTCTTTGAAAATTCGTCGCAAAACGTTTTTCTATTTGAACTGTTGAATTCGTTAAGCTGGTTAATCTGTATCGGGTTTCGGTTCGTTAATTTGGACAAAGGTTGAAATAATTGGCTCGGAGAAAAGTAACGCTGGGAGGGGGGGGGGGACGTAAGGGAATGAAGCAATCGAGTAAAAATCTCGTTTCCCGATCTTAAAGCCGACTACGACTAAACATCTTGACCAGGATAGGGTTAGCCGGAATTTAATCCCTCCGATAAATGGAAAAAGGGCCGTGAAATAGAGAGGAAGAGTAGTGTAATTACAGCCCAAAAGCCAGGAAAGAGAGAGAGAAAAGGGGAAAAAGAAGAAGATTACGCTACGGGAAGATGATGGCTTAGAATCTTATTAGTTCTATACACACAAAAACCTCGACCAAAGGTGAATTCTTCTACCTCACTTTTACCGTATCTCCCCTCCCTTAATCCTCACCTTAACCTGGACCATAATTCATAAAAAATAATTCAAATTTAAACCTTTATTTTACATACTTAAAATTCCTGACTGTTAACCTAGATCTTGTGAATTTCAGGGGCTCAAGAGTCTCATTTTTAAAAAATAAGAAATTTTTTCCGTCTTTACTGTCCAAAAAATTACATTTTCACCAATCTTTTTGCTATGAATTAAAGTTTCGGACCACCGCTGCCACCAGTTTTAGCGTTTTTCCGGCGCTATTTTTATGATCAAACGCTGCTTTATAAACGCTATTTTTGTATTGAGGGGAAGTATAACGGAGGGGTAAGTATAAAGGAGGGGAAGTATAACGGGGGGGAAGTATAAGAAGGGAAGTATAAGGGGAGAAGTATAACGGATGGGAAAGTATAAGGGAGGGTATAAGGAGAGGAAAGTACAATAGTAGGGGGAAGTACAAAGGAGGGAAAGTATAACGGAGGAATTTATTTATTTTTTTTCAAAATTCTACGTTTTTTGTAATCTAATTTTTTAAGTTTTTTTTTAATTTGCAGTTTATTTTTTCAAAAATTTTTAAGTATCAAGGTAGAAATAATGGAATTTTTGCCCAATTGAGGTCCCTTTCGCACCGGGTGGAAGTATGAAATTTCTCCCTACTAAAATGAAATTAAATTAAAAAAAAGATAATTATGTTGGAAAAATGATAATTTTTTTACACCAAAAATTCGTAAAAAATATAAGGAGTAATTGGTGAAAAATTGGTGAAAACCAACGGTCCCGCAGCGTCGGCCGCAGCGAATTTTTAAATTCTATCTTGTTAGTTTTTTTCTAAAGAAAAGGTAAAAATCGGCTGAAAACTGTGGCCTTCAAGAGTTCCGGACGCGGACGGCCGGCCACAGAGACAAAGTTGAGATCGGTAAAGATCAATATTCGATTTGAACCTCCGGGATCTGGAACACCCTTCCCCAAAAACCTGACGTCGAGGGTATCACAATAAGTTCTTTAAGGAAGTTAAAAATAAGAAATCTTTTTCTATCTTCACTGTCCTAAAACCCGTTATTTTGCTCGATTTTTTGCTATAAATTAAGTTTCGGACCACCGCTGCCACCAGTTTTAGCATTTTTTACGGACGCTATTTTATGAACAAACGCTATTTTAATAACAAATTTTCATTTGATTAAACTGTATGGGCAGTGTCCTGTAATGATGGAGCGTTCAACATTATAGTACAATAATATTGATGATCCACTAATATACACCAACTTCCGGCAATAGGTAAATTCAATATTAATAAATAAACGGAAAAGGCTTGAAAAACGGTTTTATTTAAATTTTATTCTAAATTAATAGATTTTCATTTTTTTTGTAGGTGGGAATAATAGCAAAATTGAAGGAAGAAATGGCTGTAATAATGGGTAACACGACGCGTTTCAGCTTAAAAAGCCTCTTCAGGTTCTAAATCATTTCTATTGATTTCCCCAAAGAGAAGTTATTGTGATACCCTCCATGGCACTGGAAAAAATGCAGACCCGGTGGAGAAAAATTGATTGGTGATCTTTACCGATTGTGTGGTGCCGGCCGTCCGTCCCATTTTTTCACCTGATTTTTACTAAAACTTCATAGTAATCTTGAAAATAAAAGCATTTTTTCGAAATTTGCAAAAATGGCGGATGTGTCTGTCAAAAGTTTTGTAAGATGCGCTAAAGCCGTACTATTGGTCGGATCTTCACCAAATTTTTTCCATATACTCCTTATATTTGATAGAATTTATTAAAAAAAGAAAATTTTTAATTTTTTAAAAAATCTCTTTGGGGCTTATGCTTAAGGAACCCTTTTCTCAAAATTTCCTGGAAAATCTTTTCATGTCGTTATTTTGTATTTATGAACCTCCTTGAAGTGATCTGTTCCTTGAAATAAAAGAAATCCTTCTGATTTCCCTCCGTTTTTCAAGAGAGTTTGAGATTCCTCTTATTTGCTGATAACACAATCCTTGATTTTTTGTAAAAACCTTGCGATAAGGTTATGTTCAAGGTATTCTTTTGATTAAGGAAAGGCGAGTTCCTAATATGTTTGCAAATACGAGCCCCAGTAAAAAGATAGAAATGATTGAGGTGGAGGAAATAACCCACCTGGGGATTCTTTTTATGCGGAAAAAGCGTCGTGTGATAACTGTTATCACAGTCATTTCTTCCTCCATTTTTGATCTTAATTTAGATATTTCAGTTCCTTTACTTTTGGCCATGTTTTCAAAGATTTAGGGTTTAAAGAAAAATTGTGACTTTTTGTTTGAAACTTCATTAACAAGGCTGGGTTCGGTGAAGTTACTTGCATTTTTGATTCTGAAGGAAACTTTTTAGACTCCAATTTAATTTTCTTCCTCTCATGGAAAACCATTCTTTTCTTTTTTTCTTTTAGGCCTCGATGATTTTTAATTTATTTAGAAATGATAGGATTCAAACTTTCAACCCTTATTACGCTGAAAGGCTTTAATCGTGGGCGAAGGATATGCTAAACCGCGAAAGGCACATTCAGGATGGATCTAAGCCAATATTTCGGGATGATTAAACCTTGATGAATTCTACAGTTACAATCATTAGACAAAACGTCAAAGTCCTTTCTGTTACTATCATAAAATTTTATATGTAAATTAATACTTTTATTTTGTTAACGACTTTGTTATACGATATCGTTATAAAAAGGTTTAATGACACTTTTTTTATTGGCTGAACGAAAACCCTTTACGGTTACGTTTATTACCGAAATATAAAATTGTTTGTTTCAAGGGCGAGCGATAAAAGAAATAATAAGGTGCTAACAATCTTATAAAAATTCCTACTCTGGGACTTTTCCATGCAATATGGCGAAAGCCCCAGGCTGTTCCTCCTTCTCAAGAATCGAACGTTTTTTCATGAAGCGATAAATAAAAGTTGGGAGTTTATTTTTTCTAGTAAATATTGATTTTGATCTCTTAATATGATGGGATATCTTTCTCGGTCATATTGGCTTCGTTCCCTGGGGCGGGTCCCTCGGGGTCAAGCGATGGCTCCCTTCTTTAAATTACCTTCTTCAATCTTTAGCGGGAAAAGATCACAAAGCGAGTGAGATAAGTCCTCAGCCATTTCCATGCAAAACATGAATAACCTTTTTGAAAAAGTAGATTTTTTTCTAGTTAAAAAAGAAGGAAGAATTGAACCGTCCCGAGGGTGGCAGAAAAACGGGGGAAGTGCCGTGAAATCCGGGAAAAAAAGGGGGGTTTTTAGGCCGCAAGAGAGAAGAAGAACCACATTTCCGATTAGAATGCCGTTGGAAATTTTATATTACGTTGAGAAATAGATTTTTAATGAATTTTCGAAGCAGATAGTGATAAGATTTTTTTATGGCGGGAGCGGCAGGGCTGAGAGTCTACGTCCTCACTTCCTGCCTAGCGTTTCTTCACTTTTTCTCTGACCAATTTTTGATCCAAATTGTCGCCAAATCATCCTTTTCTAAAATGAAGGAATCAAGTATATTTCCCTTCTATGCTTTTTCATAATTCACAATGCCCGTCAGGCCAGAATCATGCTTATTAGATTGATATGCACTCCAATGACGTCACGCTTTCCCCACTCCACTTAAAAGTCTTATAGGAAGAAGTCAATTTCCATAGCACTTCCTGGCCTCAATTTTCATCGGATTTTCACCAAATTTTCACAAAATCTCCTTTTCATAGTAATCTTGGAATTCTCGAGAGCTCTTTTTTTTTCTCTATCTCTTCTTTAATTTAGGATTTAAAGAGGATAAACCAATTTTTTAAAAAAACTAACCAATTTTTGATCCAATTGTCGCCAAATCATCCTTTTTCAGAATAAAGGAAACAAGGATATTTCCCTAGGATGATTTTTCATAATTCACAACGCCCGTTCGGCCAGAATCATGCTCATTAGATTGACATGTACTCCAATGACGTCACGCTTCCCCCACTCCACATAAAATTTTTATCGGAAGAAGTCAATTTTTCCTGAGCACTTCATGGCCTCAATTTTCATCGGATTTTCACCAAATTTTCTCAAAATCTCCCTTTCATAATAATCCTGGAATTCTCGGGAGCTCTTTTTTCTCCTCAATCTCTTCTTTAATTTAGGATTTAAAGAGGATAAAATAAAGGATTTATAAAAAAGGATTTTAATTTAGAATTAAAATAAAAATGTCAGTTCCGCAGGTCGGTTTGACCTCATCAGTTTAGGGTGTAATCGTAATCGCGACTGCTTGATTTAAAAAAAAATTCCTCAAGGGTAACACAATAAATTCCTTTTGAGAAAGTTAAAACATCCTCGTATAACATGAAAATCGAAGTTTTCCTCCACTTTCCATTTTAATTGAAAAATTATCTTGTGTCAGTTTAGTTCTGGTTTTACGGGGTAAAATTTAAATAATGTAAACGTCATAAAAGTTGAAGATTTTTTTTTGTGGATACCTAAAATCTTAAAGATAAAAGATCAAAGGGAAGAAATAGGGATTCATGCCAAAAAAAATCGAAAAACTAATTCAGATTTCCCTCAGGGAGATACAATCAACATTTTATAAAAATCTGGATTGAAATATCTTAAGTTTTTAGAACAAACAAACTTCTCAAAGGTTCTTCTTTTTACAAAAATAATTTTTAAGTTGAGGAGAAATTGTTTAAATATTGAGAATGAAACTCAAATTTGCATCATGAGAATTGTTTTTTGTATTGAATAGTTTTTCCGGAAAAATCCAACTTGACCGGTCTTTAGGGGGGTAAATAGAAAATGACACGATCGTTTCCTGGGTTTTCTGCGTTAAGCTTTCTTGGGACACTGGGCCTCTTTTTTGTCTATATCGTATTCTTTCAAAATGACAGCCTTTCTTCATTCCCTAAGGGAATATTTATTCCTTTTTTATTCCTTCGAACCCCCAAAAAAAGATTCTTCGATAAAATTCATGAATAAAAACAAATAAAAAAATGATTTACATAAAATTAGGAATTCTAAAAAATTAAAGTGCTTTTTGATTATCTTTACGTCTTCAATAACATCCCTTTCTTTTCAAAGTTTATTCAATTTTAAATGTTTAAAGGGGTTTTAAAATGGAGATAATTCTGATAAGGCTGAAAATATGAAAAAGATTGACGTAATGATGAGAATCGTTAGTGGCTGAAAGAGCTTCTATTCAATGAGATCGCACAAAAACGGATTGACATATCAGAATGTTTCTCATTTCTATTGAGATTTTGTAGTTTAAAAATAAGTTTTTAGCAATAAAAACCAAGTGGGTCAGTGGTCAAAGTCTTTTGACTCAAGCCACGTAAATCCGCGGTTTGCGAGGCTTTTTAATCTTAGAAATCCTCTTTTCAGCAGAATTTTTCCGTTTTCGAAATTTTTTGATCTGGAAGCCTTTTTCTCAAAAAAAAAAAAAAAAAAAAAAAAAAAATCGCGTTTTCCTCGATTTATTGTATAAGCCCCCATCTTATCCGTAGTTAGGGAGGTTTTCCTCTGCTTTCCATCCCAAAAAGCTCCATTTTCAAGGGATTTTACGAGATAGTTTCTCTGCTCCCAATTTTTGGTCATTGACAATTTTTACGGATCAAAATTACAGCCTTCTTCAGCTTCCATTTCTCAAAAATTGGTGTTTCTCTGTCAAAAAAACGAGAAAAACTACTGAAATTTGGATGAAAACCGATGAAATTTGGATTTATTTGTCAAAAATTTTAAAAATCATATAAAAATGGGATTTCTCTGCCAAAAAAACGAGAAAAACTATCAAAAAGTAAGCTAGTAGACATTTTTCAAAGAAAAAATAATTATTAAGAAATAAATAATTGTTTAAATATTGTTAGAATATCCTAAAATAAATTAACGTTGAGGTATACAACCTTCTCCGTAAATGTTTGAAACTTTAAACTCATCATTAGAAATAAAATTTCATTAAAACAACTCTGAAAAGTGAAATCGTGACAATCGATTCATTCTCAATAACTCTCGACTTGACAAAGGGTTAACATTTAATGAAATTCGAGTTATTTGATAAAACGAATTAATCCGAAAAACGTATTGTTCCTTCTTTTAGAGGATATTGAATGTGCAAGAAATCGTCTTGTTCAGCGATTGTACTCAAGGGAAATTATTGCTTATTTCTAAGAAAGTTTCTCACAAAGGAAAAGGGAAACAAAAAAAATTAAAATTACAATAATTAAACATTGGATTAATATAATTCTTATACTTTAAAATCACGTTGGGTGTTATTTTTAAGAATCCAAAAAACACATCAAGCAAAACATTTTGTATCATGATCAACCAAGGAAAAAAAAGGAAAAAAAAAAAACTTTTTGTCATAAAACTAAGTTGAATAAATAGTTTACTCTGAAATATAAAACGGTATAATTGACTTCCCTTCTGTTTTAACAACGAAGAATTAAAAAAAAAACCTTTTGATCAATTTCCTAGTTTCCCGCTAGAGAAAAACATTTCAATGACTTTTTTTTTGTGCCTCTGGGAAAAAATATAAAGAATTGATATTGTTTTTCAATTCCATTTACGAGTATTTAGAAATCTCATAACATTTTCAATTTATTAAAATTCTAATTTCTTTTTAAATTGAATCTGACATTTTTTTGTGTTTAGATTTTTTTTTTATGGTTGGATGAAATTTTTCTCTCGTTATCATTAGCGTATTCACGGGCCCATAATTTTTTGGCGCCACGGATCAAAGTAAGAAAATTATAGACTCGTGGTGATAAATGCCATAAAATTATTCTTTTTCGAAGCTTATTTTCAATTCTTTTTTTCCCCCAATTTTGTGTTGTTTAGCTTTATTCCGCAGGTTTTTTAAGTAAAAAACTTCCATGCGAAATTAACCAGGTCTTTTGAAAATAAAGAACCTTTATTGTACTTTCTCAAAAAAAGGTAATTGTGATACCCTCGACAGACGGTGTCCGTTAAAGGGTTTTCTAGACCTTTGATATATCGAGAATTTTTTTGCCTTTTCAGTCAAAGTTGTCACTCATAGGATGGGCCCAGACGAGGACTTTCGCCATATTTACAAAAAAACTTTTTTAATAATTAGTAAAAATGTTGTACGATTTTTTTTAACTTATAGTTTAGCACACTTTTCAAGCAAAAATTCATTGTAGAAAAATTAAAATTGGGAATGTTGAATAAATAGCTCAAAATGAAGAATTATTAATATATTTTTTAACCCAAAATTGATTTTTTTTTCATGATATTTAGACCAAGGATAGGCGGAAATTGTGTGTAAATATTACCTAAAAGGTAGATAAAGTAGATAAACAATCGATTTTTAAAAAATTAATTTTTCCCTTCCCATAAACTTTTCGTAAAAAATTTATTAAAAAATAGATGTTTCTGTACCTGTGTGCGTTTTAAATTCGACGTGAGTAAACGTAAAATTTAAATTGAGGGGTTAAAAACTGTAACTGGGATGTGCGGGAAAGTGGTAACCGTTAGGTTGAAACGGCTCCTTTTATAGAATATCCGACGCATGTCTTTTTCCCTTTCGTCCCACCTGTTGTGAGCGAGGAAGTGGGAACTTATATTCAATTAATAACTCGAATGTTGATCGTTCGAAAATCACGAATTGCTCCCCCGCTCCCAGACCGCCCTTCACGCGGCTTCACATGAATCAGGAAAACGCCGAAGCTTACACGTCCTTTAATTGCCGCTTTTAATATTGAATGTCAATCAATTTTCCGCTACCTGATTTATAAAACGTCGGATTTAAAGCCCCGGGACCGTACAAATCTCGTGGTTTTTTTGATTACAATTTTTTTTCTACCATTGTCCTTATTTTTCTTTCATCTGATTTTTAATTGCGGACTGAAAACTTTATGAGATTCTTTCTATTGAACGTAAGATTACCTACATCGCAAAAAAATTTACCCTGTTTTGCCATCAGACAGTTTGTCATACAAAAAAAAGATCCTAAACCCCTTTGTAATTTTTTAAAATTATTATTTCATTTATAAAAAGAAAATCGGTTTCAGTATTTAGTGATAAAAATAAGTTACCCAGAAATTCCTTATTTAAAAAAAAACCCATGTTTTAGTACCGGAAAAAAAATTTCTCCACGATTTCCAGTAAATTTTTCTGGAGTCATTTTAACTTCCTCCAAGAGAAGAAACTGGAGAGGAAGTAGGAAGTGTAATTTCAAGATTCGAGATTTTTTTTCTTTTTTTTTAGAAATTATATTTACCTATTTATTTATGTTTCAAATTTTGGAAGTTTTTTTTTTGTAAAAATTTCTAATTTTTTAAACTTCCTTAAAGAAGTTATTGTGATAGCCTCGACGTCCGGTTTTTGGGGAAGGGTCTTCCAGACCCCGTAGAGTCAATCCGAATATTGATCTTTACCGATCTCAACTTTGTCTGTGGTGCCGGCCGGCCGTCCGTAGTAATATTCCGGAGCACTTCACGGCCACAGTTTTGAACCAATTTTAACCAAATTTTCACACAATCTTCCTTAGCCGGTGAATAAGAACAAGGGCGATTTTTGAATTGCGAAAAAATGGCGGAGATATGTCTGTTTGAAATTTTAAAAAATTCGCTCCGGCCGAACCATTGGTCCGATTTTCACCAAATTTTCACCAATTACTCCTTATGTTTTTAAAGAATTTTTGGTGTAAAAAAATTGACACTTTTTAATTATTATTTTTTTAGTACGGAGAAGTTTCATACACACCGAGGGGGACCCATTACTAGAGGCACATCCGTAGGCCAAAAAGCCCATTATTTCTACCTTGACACTTAAAAAGATTTTCGAAAAAAAAAAAAGAACTTGGAAAATTTTTCAGAAAAGAAAAACGCAAATTTAAAAAAGAAAACCCGGAAAATTAAATAAACAAACTCGGAAAATTTTTGAAACATAAAACCTAGAAATTTTTCAGAATAAAAAACTCGGAAAATTTTTCGAAAAAACAAATAAACTCGGAAAATTAAAAAAAAAAGAAAACTTGGAAAAATTGTCGAAAAAAAAAATTCCCCCTCCGTTATACTTCTACTCCTTTATACTTTCCCTCCCTTATACATCCTCCTTCGTTATACTTTCGTTTCCTTATACTTCCCCCTCTGTTTTACTTCCCCTGACTTATACTTCCCCTCCCATATACTTCCCCCTCCGTTGTACGTCCCCTCCGTTATACTTTCTTTTTTTGGAAACTTCATTCACCTATTTATTTTTCAAAGCCTTTGGATTTTTTTTTCTTTTTTTGAAAAAAAATTACTAATATTTTTTATTATTCTTATATTATAAGAAAAAAAATATTAATTTTTTTTAGTTTTCGGAAAAATTCCTCTAGTTCCTCCTTTAAAGTGAACCTTTACTTTAAATGTCACTGCAAATTTATTCAAAACGTACCTTAATAAAGAATTTCCAAACAAACGGTTGAGTAGATTTTAATTAAAATCTTAAACTTCGTCATTGACTTCCAATATTCATTATTGAGGGTGGGGGTAATTAAGTTCTTTTTTCTTCTAAGTAATGAGCAAATATTAATTAATATTGATTGAAATTTCGATAAAACGAAGGAAAAAAAAAACGCAAACCAAAAATGTCAAAAGATGCACTAATCTAGGGATCAGTCCCACGGAAACTTCCGTCATTTAATCGTCGTCCCTACTATCGAAAGGATTTTTTCAATATCGAGGTAGAAAAATATAGGTAAGTCTTCACCTGTCAAGCAACACAGAACGAGCGAGAGCACCTCGAATTCTACCTATTGTAGGTATTTTTAAAAAAATTCCGCCGTACGTTTTAAGACGTAGAAAGTTTTACGACATGTCGGAAATATCAAAAGAACGAATAATCGTACCAAGTCCTTTCTGCGCTCAAATTACTATGTCCTTCAATTTTATAGGGACAAAAATTGATAATAAAAAATATATTTTTAAACAGTTTTCTTATGTTAGAATACTATTTTTAAAATTATTCTTTTCGAACGAAATTATGAGGGAACTCCAGGTATTTAGCAGTAAAAATATTTATAACAGGACGATGATTCTCTTAATTCTGCCTTCAAAAAAGGCTTAATTTTGTCCTTGAAAGGCAGCTTAAGGTCTAACTACATCTTCTCAAGTAGAATAATATTTTAATTGAATAATTAAATTATTTATAAATTTTGGAATAACATCTCCGTTTTCCAATTACGAAAATAAGATCGTCACTGGAAACATAAGAAAAGCGTTTTGGCCTTTAATTAAATTTTGAACTTAAAAGACTCAAGGGAAATCTTGAACAAATTAATATTTAAAAGACGAATTAGATTGAAATAAAATGGAAACATCGATTTGGGTTTTTCAAAATAAAAATTTTATGGGTAAGATTTCCCTACGTAAGCTTCTTTTTTCAAATACCGGACTTACAAAGCGAAATCCTCATTCAATTATTTATTTTAATGACGTAGATTAACCTAAAGATTGATAATGCTTGAAATAATATAAAACATTCATATTCTTTTTTTTTCTTCTGTATAAACCTCATTTTTCCAATGAAAGAACGTCCCACAAGTGCTTTTTTAATTAAAAATAACGATCATGTAAAATCTCAGAAAATATAGATTACTTTGAGGGCTTAAAAAGATAAATAGTCGTGTATTCCGGTACATCTGAAGGATTATTCGCAATTTTTTTTTTCTCAAAAAGCTTTCAATTACGAGTATTCGTATATGGTCTTTTTTTAAACTAATTTTTTCCATGTTTAAAATGCGTTTTTAAAAATTATCTGGATTTTTTTTTCGGGGCTTAATTTTGGCAGCTTTCATAACTGGCTAAAAACATTCCTTAAAGTAAAATTAAGTTATTTTCACTATGTAAATTTGATGCTAATTTTCACCCTTTTAGTTTGCTCTGTATTAAAGGGTTTCGACGGAAAAACGTAGGTACACAGTGAATATAAACAAAAAATTTATAATATTTATAAAAAACCTTTCTTAAAGAGAAGTAACAATATAGGAGGGGGGAAGTATAACGGAGGGGATGTACAACGAAGGGGACGTACAACGGAGAGGGAAGTATAAGGGAACGAAAGTATAAAGTAGAGGGAAGTATAAGGTAGGGGAAGTATAAGGGAGGGGAAGTATATAGTAGGGGTTTTTTTTTTCAAAAAATTTTTCGATTTTTTTTAAATTTTCCGGTTTTTTTTCAAAAAATTTTCCGAGTTTTTTTTCTGAAAAATTTTCCGGGTTTTCTTTTTTAAAGCGTTTTTTTGTAAAAAATTTTTGAAGTTCTTTTTTTCGAAAATGGGAAAAATTACTTGTTTGAAGAGCTTCCAACGAAAATTCCTTAAAGAGAAGTAACAATATAGGAGGGGGAAGTATAACGGAGGGGATGTACGACGGAGGGGGAAGTATTTGGGAGGGGAGGTATAACAGAGAGGGAAGTAGAAGTCAGGGGAAGTATAACAGAGGGGGAATTATAACGGACGGGGATACGGGAACGAAAGTATAACGAATGGAGGGAAAGTATAAAGGAGGGAGAAGTATAAGGGAGGGAATGTATAAGGAAGGGGAAGTACATAAGAGGAGAAGTGTAAAGGTAGAAATAATCGGCTCTTTTGCCTACGGATGTGCCTCTCGTAATGGGTAGAAGTATGAAATTTTTCCCCACTAAAAAAAATAATAATTAAAAAGTTGCAATTTTTTTACACCAAAAATTCTTAAAAAATATAACGAATAGTTGGTGAAAATTAGGTGAAAATCGGATTAACGGTTCGGCCGCAGCGAATTTGTTAAAATTTCAAACAGAAATATCTCCGCCATTTTTTCGAAATTTAAAAATCGCCCTCGTTAGTTTCTTGCTCACCAACTAAAGAAAATTTGGTGAAAATCTGGTGTAAATCTGGTGAAAATCGGTTGAAAACTGTGGTCGTAAAGTGTTCCGGAATGCTACGGACGGCCGGCCGGCGCCACAGACATATTTGAGATCGGTAAAGATCAATATTCGAATTGACCCTACAGGGTCTGGAACACCCTTCCGCAAAAACCCGACGTCGAGGGTATCACAATATCTTCTTTAAGGAAGTTTAAAAAAAACGAATTATCTTAAAATTGTAAGTAAAGTATGATTGAGATTATGTTCTACTCTGCTTTCCTCTCAGCAGTTACGTAAAAATTACGCAACATCCTAAGATCTTAAGCTCTATCTCCTTTCTTCTTTGATACATCTTTAGCTTTAGATTCTATATTAAAATACTGAACCCTAAAATACTCGGTTTGTTTTTAGAAGCCATTTCCGAACTTTTACTCCGAGTTGTCAACACGTGGTTTGTTGACGTTGTTAAAGTGATTGATGAGGCAATATTATTACGTTAATGGCTCGAAGACTCATCTTCCGATCATTTATCCACTTGTCGGAGTTTGCTCGGAAAATAATCTGATTACTAATGCCAACAAACGGAATTTTTATCCCTTTC
Source organism: Orius insidiosus (assembly GCA_014119065.1). Taxonomy (NCBI): domain Eukaryota; kingdom Metazoa; phylum Arthropoda; class Insecta; order Hemiptera; family Anthocoridae; genus Orius; species Orius insidiosus. The sequence continues at coordinate 130,171 of JACGAQ010000283.1, read as the reverse complement.
CTTAATTACTATCTTTCTTGTAAGCTGAGGTATTCAAGAAAGATGGCAAAACTGCACGATTTTTATGTAAGGCGATTATAAGTTCCATTAGTGTGTACAAAGGTTGGTCCTTTAATCTCATGCATATTTAGGCCTCTACATGCATAATATCGCCATCATAACTTTGGTCAAAGGACTATAAAGTAGACAAGATGATAAATTTTATTTTAGTTTAAAATATTAATTGTAGGTGTTAAGCGATGACGACTGGTGAAAAGGGTAGAACCCAAGGTTCGTCTGCTGAGGCGTAGACGACCCGAATGTTGTTCGTGAATCCTGCTCCTTGACGCCAACCGCTGACTAGAACCAACGGGTCGCCAGGACGTATGTATTTGTTTATCTTTCCGATGTTTATGGCGTACTGGAGTCTCAGGTCGACGTCGACATGCCAGTTTTTATGAGGACCGACTGCAAAATTAGTCGTTTTTTAATTAGATTTTTATACCTATGTAGTGAATTGGGATAAGACATTTATGGAGGTTCATTTGTCGGACGACGGCTCCGTATCTGGATACGCCCAAGACGGGACACCTGGGACGATATCGCGCCAAAAGCTTAGCCGAAGTTCCAGACGTAGTGACTACAACTATGGCAGCAGCGTGAGTCTTCATGGATGCTTCCACAGCAGCGATGGCGATAGCGTGTGCCGGATCGACCGGTGGTGATGCCTAAAAATAGCTTTAAGGTATACTAAAATGAAATAATTTTACAGCAATGTTGAGCGAATTCCAAACTTCTTTTTGCCAAATGAGGGATTCTGCTTCTTTACAAAGGGTGTTCATGGTGCGTACTGTTAAGTCAGGATATTCCCCAATGGATGTTTCATCTTTTAAAATGATACCGTCGACGCCGTCAACGATGGTGGCGATGACATCCGCGGCTTCGGCGAACGTCGGACAGTTTTTGTGTATCATAGAATTCAAGTATTCGCATTCCGAGAAAACAGGCTTGCCAAATTTATTTGCTTTGGCGACCATCGATTTTTGAGCCTGCATCACTTTTTCTGTGGACAACTCTATCCCTAGTTTACCCCTGTTTATCACGACGCCGTCGGAAATTCCCAATATTTCGTCGTACCTCGCCATCGCGAGTCGACTTTCGATTTTCGTTATAAGCATTATACATTCTCCTTTCACGCTATCCAGGCCTAAAACGTGACCGAAATAAAACTTAGGAAAAAAATATTCACTCACGTAAAAATTCTTTGGCGACTTCAACACATTTTCTATCCACAACTCCCGATATAAAAATGGCGTCGATGCTTTCAGGGAGAAGCGCTTCCAAATCTTTTTTGTCTTTAGGAGTCAAAAAGGGTATACTGAGAGGTACATCAAGAATCATGACGTCAGAGTACGAGTGAATTTCTCCTCCAGATACGACATCGCAGACTATATCATTATCAACTGAAAAGTAAGTCATAGTTGACAAATTTTTCAAAATCAATCATCTCAATAGAGGCAACATTGCTTTTTCGAAGTAAGGATGACAGGAAAAAGTAGGTTTTCTGAAGAAGCGGAAGAAATTCAACTTAGCAGAAGGGTCATTGTTACCTGCGCCCCGCACGGTGAGTTTGACGCGTCCATAGTCGACAAGAATGACATCAGAAGGTTGAACGATTTTCGCCATATCTTTGTAATCGACGTATATTTTTGCGGCGCTTCCTTTCTCCTCCCAGGACGGATGAGTTGTCAACGTTATCATATCGCCTTCGTTTAACTGAACCTTTTCTTCCTAAACCACAAATTTCATGCGTGAAAGTATCAAATTTTGGCTTACTCTGAACAGAACTCCTGTTAGAATCTGCGGTCCTTTGATATCCGCGATGATCGCGATGGGATAGACGATCTTATGCTTCGCGCTGAACTCCACAATGTACTTACGCGTGTCGCGCAAAAGTTCCAGGTTTTCCTCCAGACTTCCACGCGACATATCGATCCTTACGGCGGACATACCTTCTTTTATCATGTTCTCGATCGTCGGACCGTTGCATGTCGCCTTTCCTGAGATTCTTAAGTTTAATATTTGATATTTATGCTTATTTACCAATAGTGCAGATAATTTTTGATAGTAAAATTGGTGATGTGGGAGATTCTACATCAAGGGCGGCCAAGTGATCTAGGAGATGTTCTTTGTAGGCAGCTTTGTCTTGCATTTTTAGAGAGACAAAAGGGTTTGGATGATGCTAAAAGATGTCAACCAATTAATTCTAAGCACTTTGGATGGCGATTCAATTGAATAGCTTTCATCGGGATTTGACCAGGTGAATGCTTTCAAGAATCAGAACTTGGGTTGGGAACGCCCAAATGAATGTGACAAATTACCCATGGCATTATCGATACAGGCGGCTCTAGCTTTTCAGGTTTGACAACGTCGACGTTGGAATAAGCAGTTTTTGATTTGGCAACCATGTCGTCCATAGTTTTTGCTGCTTGATTTAGAACGGAGGCGGTTCCTAAAGCTCCTTTGGATGTTTGGTTCAAAATGCTAGGTCGAGTCATCATCTTTCCACTTGGGGTCGTTAAGGGTTGCCCGCTAGGGGACATCATTTGCTTTCCACTCGGAGACATCATTTGCTTTCCACTCGGGGTCATCATTTGCTGACCACTAGGAGTCATCATAGGCTGTCCACCTGGAGTCATCATTTGCCTACCACTAGGAGTAAGCATTTGCTGCCCACTAGGAGTCATCATCGGTTGTCCACCAACGGTCATCATTGGTTGTCCACTCGGAGTTATCATTTGTTGCCCACTTGGAGTCATAATTTGTCTGCCACTGGGAGTCATCATTTGCTGCCCACTTGGAGTCAACATTGGCTGTCCACCTGGAGTCATCATCTGTCTTCCACTGGGAGTAAGCATTTGCTGCCCGCTTGGAGTCATCATTGGTTGTCCACCAGCGGTCATCATTGGTTGTCCACTCGGAGTCAGCATTTGTTGCCCGCTTGGAGTCATCATTGGCTGTCCACCTTGCGTCATCATTTGCCTTCCACTGGGAGTCATCATTTGCTGCCCACTTGGAGTCATCATTTGCCTTCCACTAGGAGTTAGCATTTGCTGCCCGCTAGGAGTCATCATTGGTTGTCCACCAGGGGTCATCATTGGTTGTCCACTGGGAGTCATCATCTGTTGCCCACTTGGAGTCATCATGGGCTGTCCACCTGGTGCCATCATTTGCCTTCCACTAGGTGTCATCATTTGCTGCCCACTTGGCGTCATCATTGGCTGTCCACCTGGAGTCATCATTTGCCTTCCACTAGGAGTAAGCATTTGCTGCCCACTAGGAGTCATCATTGGCTGTCCACCAGGTGCCATCATTTGTTTACCACTCGGTGTCATCATTTGCTGCCCGCTAGGCGTCATCATTTGTTGCCCTTGATTCATCGCACTCGGAGTCATCATTTGTTTTCCACTCGGTGTCAGCATTTGTTGTCCACTTGGAGTCATCATTGGCTGTCCACCTGGTGCCATCATTTGCCTTCCACTTGGAGTCATCATTTGCTGTCCACTAGGGGTCATCATTGGTTGTCCTTGGTTCATTGCGCTAGGAGTCATCATTTGCTGCCCACTCGGAGTCATCGTTTGCTGACCTTGACTTGGAGTCGTCATTTGCTTTCCACTTGGAGTCATCATTTGCTGCCCACTCGGAGTCATCATTTGCTGACCTTGACTCGGAGTCGTCATTTGCTTTCCACTTGGAGTCATCATTTGCTGCCCACTCGGAGTCATCATTTGCTGACCTTGACTCGGAGTCGTCATTTGCTTTCCACTCGGAGTCATCATTTGCTGACCTTGACTCGGAGTCATCATTTGCTGCCCACTCGGAGTCATCATTTGCTGACCTTGACTCGGAGTCGTCATTTGCTGCCCACTCGGAGTCATCATTTGCTGACCTTGACTCGGAGTCGTCATTTGCTTTCCACTCGGAGTCATCATTTGCTGACCTTGACTCGGCGTCGTCATTTGTTTTCCACTTGGAGTCATCATTTGTTGCCCACTTGGAGTCATCATTTGCTGACCTTGACTTGGAGTCGTCATTTGTTTTCCACTAGGTGTCATCATTTGTTGACCCTGACTTGGCGTCGTCATTTGCTGACCTTGACTTGGTGTCATCATTTGTTGTTGTTGACCTTGAGCCGCATTAGCAGTGCTGCCAATCGCTCCTTTCGACGTTTGTGTTAACCCTCCACTAGGAGTCGTCATTTGTTGACCTTGGCTAGGAGTCTGCATTTGTTTTCCACTCGGCGTCATCATTTGCTGACCTTGACTTGGAGTTTGCATTTGCTGTTGTTGCCCTTGAGCCGCGTTAGCCGTGCTGCCAATTACTCCTTTTGATGTTTGGTTCAACGCACTCGGAGTCATCGCTTGCTGCCCCAGACTTGGAGTTTGCATTTGCTGCCCCTGACTTGGAGTCTGCATTTGCTGCCCCTGACTTGGAGTCTGCATTTGCTGCCCCTGACTTAGAGTCTGCATTTGCTGCCCTTGACTCGTTTGTCCCTGTGCCATATTAGCTCCACTATTAACGGCCCCTTTCGATGTTTGATTTAAAGCACTTGGCGTACCTTCAGGCTTCGCAACATTCCCACCGCTTCCCACGGCACCCTTCGAAGTTTGAGTCAACCCAGCAGCATCTTCAGGTTTCGCTACATTTCCACCACTTCCGACTGCCCCTTTTGAAGTTTGATTCATCCCAGCAGCCCCTTCAGGTTTCGCAACATTTCCGCCACTTCCGACTGCACCCTTCGACGTTTGATTCATCCCAGCAGCCCCTTCAGGCTTCGCCACATTTCCACCACTTCCGACAGCACCTTTCGAAGTCTGATTCATCCCAGCAGCCCCTTCAGGTTTCGCAACATTTCCGCCACTTCCGACTGCACCCTTCGACGTTTGATTCATCCCAGCAGCCCCTTCAGGCTTCGCTACATTTCCACCACTTCCTACAGCACCTTTCGACGTTTGATTCAACGCACTTGGCGTTGCCTCTTGACTCGCCAATCTTTCGCTGGCCGCCTTCGACTGCGGCAACATCACACTCGGCGCATCCAACTCCAACTCCGACAGCGATTTCATCTTAAACTCACTCGTCGTACTCTCCTCCGTCATCTTCGACATTTGACTAGGGGTCGCCATAACTCAAAATTTTCAGTGTCCTATTTGTGTTCAAAAATTTTTTAAAAATTTACATGTGTAATGAGGGAAAAAAATTGTAAAAACATTAACAATATTTATTTTTGTTTTACAATTTCTACATTTTTTTTAGCGTGTAGCTACTCACAATCCTTGCATTTTAAATGCAAATCTTTTCTATAAATTATTTACTGAGTACAAACATTAACTATGGCCTCTTTAGGCCGACTGTTAACAAAAAATTTCATTGTACAAAACAACAGTAAAAACATTTTTTTAAAGACTACCTTGGCTATTTTCCCTTTTATTCTAAATATACAATTTTCAGACAACTTTATAGATTAATAATATATTAAAAATTGTTCACCATTTCTAAACATCATCATAGGCACTCTACATGTGCGGTGTTCTAAAAACACGCCCCTTCTTCCCGTTTACAACATCCAATTAGCTAATCTAACCACATCGATGTGAAAAATACGATCTTGTTCTTCAATATACTCCATTGATGACGTATTATGACGTCACTTTTTGCGTGATTTTGGCTCGATAATTTCCCATTTTATAATCGTAGCATTTTTTTAAAAGTACAAAAATCAATTTTTTTTTTCAATATAAAATACACGATCTTCGTATGTGATACCCTTTACGGCCTGCATCAAAATTATTATATTTTTCAGGCCTAATTACTAAGAAATAGCAATATTTTATTAATATCCAGTCAAATTAAATTTTTTCCAAATTTTCTCCAAAATATTAGCTTTGTTCCAACCGCAGTTTGAAACTCCTGGCGCATGCCAGCATGATTTGACGGACAAACGATTTGTGCGACGTCAGATATGACGTCTAAGTCCTTCTGCGCATGCTCCAGGAGTTCCAAACCAGTTTCAAACTGCGGTTGGAACAATGCTATTAAAAGCTAAAATGTTCGGACGAACAGTTGATTAGGTTGTTGAGTGAAGTCCCATTATTTGGGAAAATCTCTTTAAATACTGAACATAAATAAAAATTATAACTTTTTTAACTTAAAGAAGTTATTTTTCTAACTTGACTGGACTATACAATATAATATAATAGTTTCATATTTTTAAACGTTGATATTTTGAACCACAAAAGTCCTGGACTTGCTTTTTTTTAAAAAACGTTAGCACCACTTGAATATTCCCATTTCTTTTAAATGCTTTTAAAATTATTAAAAAATATGTTTTTTTTTCTTTCCTACTCGGGACGTTAAATCAAAAAAAGGAAGGAATCCATGAAAAAAATTTGAACACAGAAATCGAATTTTGGAAGTGATTCTTCCAAAAGAAATTTTTATTACTATGTTTACTATTGTCATGAAAATGGTCGTAATTTAGTTATTTTTTATGATTTTGTAATTTTAAACTTTTCTTTAATCAAAAAATAGTTAAAATGTTGCCTTTTAGTTTTGATTTTATTTAGGATTTTTGTTAAATCTTATATTTTATGTTATCACAGTTTTGAGAATGAATGTTTTAGAAATTGAAATTTTGAAAAGATTTGGGGGGGTAAAATAAAAAAGTCGTTGAGCAATCGTTGAAGAAAATGAGGGGGTCGAAATTTTGGGAATCAAGATGAAGTTTTGACCGATGCCCAGACGCGAAAAGTTCACCTAAAAAATGATGAAAGTTAATGAATTTTGAAAAATGATGTAAACCTTTTTTACTGCGGGGGTGGGCATCTGACGACGGTGGAGGCGTAGTCGGAAAACGTTTTGTCGATTGGGATTCGGTCGTCATAAAGTGTGGGCGCTTGTAGGATGATTCCGGCGGTCCCGGCGAAGACGGCCAGGGTGAAGATCCAGAGGAAAAGTCGGTCTAAAACCATCGCGACGTATTTCCAATCTTCTTTTACCTACGAAGAAATTAGTTGGGAAAAAAAGTGAAAAGTCTCACCTTTGTTGAATCTTCTTGCATTTTTGTATGCTCGGCTATAAAGCGAACACAAAAGCATGATTTGTGCATGGGCTGAGGGCATTTGGAGTGTGAAAAGGCCGGACTTCGGATAATCGGAGGCGGGGATTTGGACTCGCTCAATGTTATCTCTTCCGTATCGGCCGAAACGAGCGACGGACCGTGGATTTGACAACTTCCCCCGAACCCGGACAGATTCTCGCATATACTAAAAGAAAAATAAATATAAAATAATTAAATATTTTTGTCATACCTGTCGGGAGAAAGCCGTTCTTTCGACGTGGTAAGCGGGCTGTCCAAACTCGCGCCGCATTTGTAAGGATAATAGGAAGAAAGTTCAGTCTTACCCTGTCTGCTCGTTCTCATCATAAGCCCTTTGCTAAACCTAAAATAAATAGTCAAAAAACTCCATAAAACGGCTTAAAAACATCAGTTTGCGATCGTCATATTTTGGTGGCAGGAAAAAAAAATTAAAAGAGAATTAGGAGTTATGAGCTAAGTAAGACTAATAAGACGCCAGGGAATCCGGCCTTAGTGGCCCATCAACTCCCCCTTTTGTTCCTCATATTTTTTTCATAAAACACGCTCTTTTATTTTTTTCCATAAAAATTTTAAATGAGAGAAAATACCTGTTAGTCTCAAACTGGTACTGAGGCCTTCGCATGACGAGCAATCTCGGGAGAATGTGAATAAAGACCCTTTTTACCCAGGGTGCCATTTTATGCGTCTGCGGGGATCGGAAGTGAACGTTTAAAACCACAACCGTGACGCATATACTGAAAAAAAAATTTCTTAAAACCCTGTGAAGGCAAAAAAAATAAAAAGCGACTTTTTCCAAGCAGGGCGTAATGAGTCATTACGGACGTTAAAATATTCATGTCTTCATTAAAACAGAGTCTAGACCCAACGACATATTAACACCCCCGCCCATCTCCCGCAAAACCCCTTAAATGTCAGATTTCGGTAAACTGCTTAAAATGTCCCATGGGTCCAATTAGTAAAAGTAAATAAATCCGATATGCAAATTCAAATATTTTTTTCTCTCTCTCTCTCCCGCCCTTGACTCCATAAAGCGTTATAGCTTCATCAATGCACCCTCTCGACTTTTATGTTCCTATAAAAAAAAGTATGGATGAAAAAATGATGTTACAATAAAGCTGAAAATACTTTTAACAACTCATTTCCTGACATAAACATGAATTATTCAGAATTTATGATCTTAAAAAGTAAAACGACAAAGTTAAAACAATTTTACACACGATAGAAAAAGTTCCTAACAAGGTAAATTCGTTTTAAATGAAAAAAGGTTTAAAATTGAGTCTGGAGTTTCTCTGACAAAAATTTCAATGAAAAGAAGAGTAGGGTATAATCGCAATCATAATTTTATTTTGATTAAAATTATTATCGGAATTAACAATTTTCCAGAAAATTTTCATTATTTTTTTGATTAAGATGTTTTGAAAACGTATACTTTTTACAATTTTTGGGAAGTCACTTTTTTAAAAGATTATTAGAAAAATTTGTGATTCTATTAAAAAAAAACTCTCTGTAATCTTTTTAAGATTTTTTTAAAAATCACAATTTTTTACATTTTTTAAAGAAAATAATATTTTTTAAAAGATTTTCTCAAAAGATCGGAAAAAAAATCTGTGAAAAAATCTTTACGATTTTTGATGAAATAATTTAAAAATAATTGCCGTGCGGTAGCAGGGACTAAAAGATGGATTTCTTTTCTTTCGTAAAATGCTCAGATCGTCTGATTTTTTATTGCCTGTAAAATACAAATCTATTTTTTAGATTCTGCGACTGCTACCTCTATTGCAACAAGGGTATTGATATTCTTTTCTTCGAAATCTACCTAAAGTCTGATTTGGAAAAAAAAGTACTTGTGTGAAGAGCTTCCAACGAAAACTTCCTTAAAGAGAAGTAACAATATAGGAGGGGGAAGTATAATGGAGGGAACGTACAACGGGAGTATAACAGTAGATTTCTTTCCATATACTTCCCCCGTCTTTATACTTTCGTTCCCTTATACTTCCCCCTTCGTTAAAAGCTTCCCTTATACTTCCCCTCCCTTATACAACAGGGAAGTATAATGGAGGGGAAGTACAACAGAGAGGGAAGTATAACAGAGGGGGAAGTATAACGAAGGGGGAAGTATAAGGGAACGAAAGTATAAAGGAGGGGGAAGTATATGGGAGGGGAAGTATAAGAAAGGAGAAGTATAAGGGTGGGGAAACGAGTTTTTTTTCAGAAAAAATTTTTTGTTTTTAAAAAAACCTTGAAAGTTTTTGGAAAAAAAAAGAAAACTTGGAAAATTTTTCGAAAAAAAAAACTTCCACCTCCCTTATACTTCCCCTTCCTTATACTTCCCCTTCCTTATACTTCCCCTCCTTATACTCCCCCTTTTTATACTTTCCCTCCCTTCGTTATACTTTCGGTCCTTTATACTTTCCCTCCCTTCGTTATACTTTCGGTCCTTTATACTTTCCCCCCTTCGTTATACTTTCGGTCCTTTATAATTTCCCTCCCTTCGTTATACTTTCGGTCCTTTATACTTTCCCTCCCTTCGTTATACTTTCGGTCCTTTATACTTTCCCTCCCTTCGTTATACTTTCGGTCCTATATACTTTCCCCCCTTCGTTATACTTTCGGTCCTATATACTTTCCCTCCCTTCGTTATACTTTCGGTCCTTTATACTTTCCCTCCCTTCGTTATACATTTGGTCCTTCATACTTTCCCTCCCTTCGTTATACTTTCGGTCCTTTATACTTTCCCTCCCTTCGTTATACATTTGGTCCTTCATACTTTCCCTCCCTTCGTTATACTTTCGGTCCTTTATACTTTCCCTCCCTTCGTTATACTTTCGGTCCTTTATACTTTCCCTCCCTTCGTTATACTTTCGGGCCCTTATACTTCCCCCTATGTTATACTTCCCCCTCTGTTATACCTCCCCTCCCTTCGTTATACTTTCGGTCCTTTATACTTTCCCTCCCTTCGTTATACTTTCGGGCCCTTATACTTCCCCCTATGTTATACTACCCCCTCTGTTATACCTCCCTCCCTTTGTTATATTTTCGGTCCTTTATACTTTCCCTCCCTTCGTTATACTTTCGGTCCTTTATACTTTCCCTCCCTTCGTTAAACTTTCGGTCCTTTATACTTCCCCTCCCTTCGTTATACTTTCGGTCCTTTATACTTTCCCTCCCTTCGTTATACTTTCGGGCCCTAATACTTCCCCCTATGTTATACTTCCCCCTCAGTTATACTTCCCCTCCCATATACTTCTCCCTCCGTTGTTCGTCCCGTTTGTTGTACTTCCCCCTCCTATATTGTTACTTCTCTTTAAGGAAGTTTTAGTTGGAAGCTCTTCATACCTTTTTGTTTGTAAAACCCCTATTTTTGACGGGATTTTTGGGCGTTTTCCTTGGTTTTTAGGTCTAAACCTATCTTTTTTTTTAGGTATCTATGCTTTTCTTTTGCCTGAGAAGCCCCCTTTTACACCTAATGAATTTTCAGCCATTTTCCCCTCTGAAAAATGAGTTTGACTTCTATTTTTACACCTTGGAGCGTAGCTAGGAGGTTTAATTTTGAAGAGAAAACTGCTAATTTTAACTAATTGACTTCCCACTTGTGACCGCAAATTAAGATTGTCAAACTGTCACCACTTATGACAAATCAATGTATCCACAATGTTCAATTTTGTCACGGGAAAAGCGATTTTAAACATTCCTAAAGTTCAAGTCCCCGGAGGTATTTCTTGAATCTTAAATTTTGTTTTTATCGATTGGGGTCAAGTTGGGACTTTTTAAAAAAGTCCTCCAATACTCTCGAGTCTCCCAGCGACAATGATGAATGATCCAAATGCTTCTTATTCAACATGACGTCCCATATTTTGTTATTAGTCAATTTTTTTAACCCGCCGAAAATGATAAAATTCAATATACCTAAAGGAGAGATAGAAAAAAAAAATTCGTTGCTATAAAATCCAATATGGGACGGAAGAGCACTTTATGCCTTCAATTTTATCTAACACATCATGTTTTATGCAAAAAAAATTTTTTTTACCCTTTTTACGTGCCTCCTGTGACAATTTTTTTTGAAAACTTTTTTTTCACCACTAAGGGGTAAGTAAATAAATAATTTTTTGTTTTACTCACCTTATCGATACGAGTATCATAGCGAATATTAGATATTTCCCGAGCAAAGGGACTACGAGAGACGTGGGCGGAATAATTTCGACGACCAGGAGAAAGAACACGTGGAGACTAATAAGAATGGATATCGACAAAGTTACCTGGAAAACAAACAAATCCTTAAATCCTCTTTTCATCTACTCCTGCAACATGAAAGTTGTTTAAAATCGTTCATTTTAAGGATATTAAAAATTTGATACTAAAACAAAAATATGCTAATAAATAGATATTTCCACAAAATCCTGGGAAAGATAGCTTTCAATAGACCGCCATGGATGAGTGATCAAGGACTCTAACTTTCTCCACTGTTTTTTTTCCCCTCCAAATTGATCAAAAAATTGATAATAAATGAGGAAAGAATGAAATTTTCGACTGGTGCATATTTTCTCCTTAGATCAAACAAAATTGGAAGGAATTTTAGAAAAAGGTTTTTAAAAAAAAACCCTAATATTAGAGTAAAATATTCAATAAATATTAAAAATTCCATTTCCCAACAATTTTTATGTCCCTAAAATTACCTTCTCTCCGCTATCGGATGGCAAATAAAACGTCAAAACTGTCAAAAACGAAATTCCCATGCAGGGAATGATGATGTTCACAGTATAGAACAAAGTTTTCCTCCTCATCGTTATGTTGAACGTGATATCCAAGTAGGGCTCGTCGCAGCACGTATAAAACCTTTCATTTCTAAAAAAGAAAAATTTCCCCCACACGCAAAAATAATATTTTCCTCCTCCGTTTTAAGGAATCCCTCACCTTACGGCCGGAACTTCAAGAATGTCCCACTCGACCGACATGTAGAATTCTGAAAGGTCCACACCGACTTCGACAACGTTTGAACCTTGCTTCTCATCCATATGACGTAAATCTACCTGCGTTTTTAAAAATATGAAAAAAAAAATTATTAAAACTATTTCAAACTCCAAAAAAATAAAAAATCAAAAAATATATAAAAACAACAAACAAACCATCTATGCACATCCTTCAGACCCCAATAAAGACCCTATAATCGCATTAATACCTCAATATTCAAGGAGTGTTTTAAGAAATTGTCGAGTCAAAATAATGTTATATATTTTTTCTTTTATTTAATTTTTTTAAGAACCATGCGGTTTGAAATTTAATGCTGTAACTTTATCAGGAAAGGGTGGAATATTTACAAGTGGATTTATGATTATTTACAAGGATGATGCGTGAATAAAAACTAACAAAATTAAAAGAAAAACAAAAATTTATCTTATTTTTATGTCTTTATCTCCTTATTTATTAAATTGTTAATTAATAATTTATTAAAAACGTTGTTCTCATTATTCATAAAAGAGGAGTGGGCAATAAAATATTTATTTAATACTTAATTATTTTATTAAATTTTACATTTAATTAATTTCGTGTTAAAGTTTTATGATTTTTGATCCCTCCATTATTAGTTTAATTTTGATATTTGCGGATTTCACAAGCGATAAAAATTTAATGGAAAAATTTATATTTATTTTAATTGTGATAAATTTTTTTCTAAATCTCAAAATAGGTTGTTTTTTGAATTAGGGGATCATCTAAAATGTTGATTTATAATAATTTATAGTCTTAGAATCGATAACAGGAGATACAGGCATCTAAATATTTGAAATCTAAATTTTTTTTGAAGTTTTCTTTAGTTTTGTTGAGAGTTTAATAAAAAAGAAAATTTTTATGAAGAAAAAAAAATGACTGAAACATTCAGAAGCGAAAATGGCTTAAAAATGGGAGGCTTATTTTTCTGGAAACCTGGAAAACGTTGGGAGATGAAGTGCGGTTTTTAAAATATGCAAATCATTTTGTAATTCAGGAAGTGAGCCTTTCCCGCTGCACTTAATACTTACAACGCGTAAAATTATTTTATTTAAAAAAAATAAAATTATGATAAATGAATAATAATGGGTTTTCGTATTTCGTTGTGGAATTAACTTTTTTCGTATTTTATGTAAAAAAAGCTTTTATGTTATAGAAGAGGAAAGAGAAAGGAAGAAAAAGAGAAAAAAAGAAACAAAAAACAATATAAGGAAAACCCTTGTTTCGAACGTTAAAGGGCGAAAAAAGGGACTTTTGTGCTTTTGACATATTAAACACCCTTTGTCGGAAAAATTTTTCTTAAAAATCATGAAAATATGAAAAAAAAAATTTGATTAAAAAAAATGACGAGTTTAGTATTTTGAAGTTTATTTGAGGAGGATAATAAATATTTTTGGTCTTTTTTTCACCTTCTATGGGGCCGTCAGGTGCCTTCTAAGAGCTTTCAGAAGTCGGAAAAGCTTTTTAAAAAGCTCCCACTTTTCGTAGACATAAATTACGTTTTTTAAAAAAATCTCCGGTGGCCCACGATCTACAAGCGAAACGTTTCATTGTCCGACGTAGGAAACTTTTCTTCTTGGTTTTCTATTGTGTTTTTCCCCTCGCTCTACTCGAAACTTTTTTTTTGAGGGAGGAAAAAAATGGGTTCAAATCAAGGGTTTCATCAAGAGGAAAATCACCGTTTTTATTTATTTATAATTAGCAAAAATGAGATGCAAAAAATGAGTTTTTTTCAGGCTTTTACATTGAAAAAATCACAGGAAAATTCATCATGGAACCCCGGTGCTCCAAATATAAGTCATTTAGGCAAACGAATTTATTTTTACACCTACTTTTATTTTTTCCTCCTTATTTTATTAATTTTGAAATCAAGGGAAATAAATTCTCGGTGGCCCTGGTAGTCAGCACGACCCTATAAATTTGAGCGATTTTCTAATAGTCTATGTCAAGCCCAAAAGTTATGGATTTTTTTTCTCTCTTCTTTATTTCCTCATTAATTTTTTAGGTAAAAAAAAAATGTTTTCCAAAGGGTATTTTTTATAAAAGGGGGAATAAAATCATGGTTTTTTAAACAATTTTATTTATAAGCAAATAATATTAATTTTAATTAATAAAAATGCGACTATAGCTGTGTTTAAGCTAAGCCTCGACTTCTGCATTTATTCCTCAACCCCTCCCAAAATCATAAAAAATAAAAAATATTGATAAATAAAGCTAAAACGTGCTACAACATCAAGAAGGAAAAAAAAGTCATGCGAAAATTAAAAAACAGGTGCTGTACAGGAAGCTAAAATACAATGAGCGTCTAAAAACTAAACTACTGTGACGTTTTGGGAAGGTAATCATTGGTGATTTTATTTACAGAAATGGTGATATTTACAAGAGAAATAAAAGGTTGTGTTTATATTTTATTTTTTATTAAATTTTTTTTTAATACCCAAATTGTTGTCTTCATCGAGTGCTGTGTTATGTACAGTGACGAAGATCCTTTTTTTCCCTAAATCTTATGTTAAGTGTGGTAAGTGTTATTGGGCAGAGGAAAAAGGATTTCGGGTTTAAAATTGCTTGAAGCAATAAAACATAAAATAAAATGATGTTCTAAAGCTGGAATATTTACTGCATACCTCTCCCAGCGCTATCTGTACCTATTATGCACAACTAATCTAACATCATTATTTTCAATAACGACGATTAACTCTTTCACATCAAAAACGCGTTTTTTATATTAGAAGAAAAAAGAAAAAGACATTCCAAAGTTATTTTTCGATACTCAAGAACCTAAAATGTAGACGTTAAATTTAAAGTTTTATGTGATGACTTTTTATGAAACAAAGTTTCCGGTGAACAAAATTTATGAAATATTCGCCTTTCAAAGGTAGAAGTTAAAGTATGTTGGCAACCTGTTTGGGATTCTCACGCATGCGTTTTAAATCAAGTTATGAACAATGGAGGCTTCATGGCGTTTTAGTTAATGGAAAATTCCGCGCTACTTCGCCACTGAGGCGGATCGAAATTTTAATCCCTTATTTATCTGTAAACTGGATCCCAAAATCCAAAGGTTGGAACAAAATAATTTGGGAAATTTGGAATGCGCATGCGTTAGAGTCACAAACTAGTCTGAATCTGCCGATTGGAACAAACCTACTCTTTTCAGACTGACTTTCGAGGGGAAAGAAATGCGTTAAAATTTTTCCTTAAAAATTCGCGATATTTTATAAAAACCAAACTCATCGACTACAAGCAGCTCGTATTTTGAAAAGTGAAAGGCGATAAAACATGCTAAAATATTTACAGTGTTATTTTTCCATAAAGAAAAAAAAATTATTTTGCATTATTTACAAGCCTAGTGAACTTAAAATACAAAATTCTCCTGAAAAAACATGCTTTTTCTTTCGTCTTTTCATTGGATGCTGGGTAACACAGACCACACTAACATATTTCACTTACTAGATTTTGATATTTAAAGCGATTTTGGCAGCTCGTGCGAAATTTTGGTGTATTTACAATTATTTTACAAAATAAAAATGATAATAAAAAAAGAAAATTTTTACCCGAATTATTTCCTGAAAGGCGCCAATGATTTACCTTTCCCAATATAGTTACAGCATCTACTTAACACATAACATTTAGACATGAAGCTCCGCTAGAGAGTTGTAGATGTTTTTTTCTTATATTTTTTTCTTTTTTTTTTTTTAACGTGTTCGTGTCTGACCAGTGTTATGAGTAACAGCTAGGCAAAAAAAATAAAATCTAGACAAACGCCATCGGATTGTTGCAGTGAAAAAGGGGAAAACCGATTTTTATTTTGTCAGGTTTTTTTTCCAAGCAAAAGCGGTTCACGGTAAAGCTGACAAGGTTAGTTTGGCTTATTTTTGTCCTGAACTTTAAGACTGCATTTTCTAGGCATCTCTTGGAGATAATAATTCAGGGATCAACCAGAGGGCGTCCCTAACCGTCAATAACCATGAGAGTAGAAGCACAATGAGACCATACCCAGAGTGAGTGCTGCCTGCATCATTCGGCAGTTACTTTTAAGTAAAGTTCCTGCGGAAATCAAAAGATTGCGCTGGTTTCAATTTCAACTAGCGCACTCTTTTGATGTTATCAAGAACTTGGCCGGTTCCCATCTGGGTAGATTTCTCTGCGCTTCTTTTCTCACTGGAGCAGGTGTGATAGTCGGAATCCCACACGGAGGACCCGAATTGGAATCTCCTCGTCTGTTGACTTAAAAATGCAGTTCAAATTTCAAGAGTGGACGAGTTAATAAGCCAGCCTTGTCAACCTGGTTCACAACTGGGGAACACTAAACAAAAAAAAACCATACAACATGCTTTCATGAACAAATCTTCATCCTGTGCCTTATAATTCGAACACAGAAGGGGCTTTAACCCTGTTAAAACATTCATGCTGAGCCCAGTTGTGAAAATTTTTCGACAGGGTTTTTATTTTGTTTTATTGTTTTATTGTTTTCAGCTAGGCGGTTTTTCATTTCTCGTTTTTGGGTCATGGGAGTTCACCTTGAAACCGTCATACGTCCAACTGCCTAGTTTCAAAACACACGTTTGAACGTCGTAAGGAAAATATTCGACGTCGATGGCACACGAGGACTTATAAACGGCCGGAGGCTGCCAAACGACAAGGCCGTTAAAGTAAACAGTCGCTTTGGTCATGAGGGTCACCTCGTAGTTGCCATCAGCGCTGAAACAATATCTCTCTCATGCCACCATATCCTAAATTACAAAATTTTTTTGAGCTCTAAAGCCCATTTTTTGAAGAGGATTCACCTTTTTAGTTCGCGCTACCATGCGGAATTCTCCTAAAACTAAAACCGCTTCAGTATAGCCCAAATTCTTTTTCCAATATTTACAAGAATTATCACCATTTTAATTTTTTCAAAGTTAATTTATTGTTCCCAGAAAGTTATAAGTAGAATTATTGAGGTAAATAATATCAATAGATGGAGGGGAGGTTATAAGGCGTTTTACTTATAGGAGAATTCCGCAGTACTTCGCCACTGAGGCGGATCAAACCAAAGTTTAATCCCTCATTTCCCTGTGTTTGAAAAAAAAATAATATAAAGCATTTTTTTAAAATTCCACACTCATTCACACCTTTAAAAAATATCTTTGGACCTAATACCGTACCTTGAACCCGTCGTAGGTCCAACTACCGAACTTAAGGACGCAAGTCTGCTCGTCGAATGGGAAGTATTCGACGTCGATCGTGCACGATGACTTGTAAATCGCGGGAGGCTTCCATTCGACGAGTCCCTGATGGTAAATAGTCGCCTTCGTCGCCAACGTCACTTCAAAGTTACCATCCGCGCTGCAAAAATTTACTCAAACACACAGCATACGCACCCTTCATTTTATTTAATAGCCCATTCACTCTTTTATATCCAGTTTTAAAACAACAATATTTAATAAAAAATTTATAAAAATGGGGAAAACGACGTATGCTTAAGGGTCAAAGCAGGTTCGTAATGCATACCAAAATGAGCAAAACATGCGTTTTAGATAATATTCAGTCTGTTTAACAAAAAAGATTCTGCATCTTATATATTTTAAAAAGCCAAAATAAATGCTGGGGGCACAACTTGAAGGTTCGGGGTTCAAGCCCAGGGATATACGGAATTTTTTTTTACAAGAAATCCCGTTTCTTCTACAAATATTACAGCAAACTTTTGGATTTCCGAGGGTAATTAGGCTAAAGGCACCGCCTGGGCCCACCACCGAAAAGGAAGCAATAAAACGTATAAAATTGAAGAATGAATTTCCGTGAAATAAAAGAACGATTTGCAAATCCTATTGTTTATTTGTGTCATTGTCAATTTGAAAAGGGCCTGTCATATGCGACGGTGATATCTAAAGCCCTGAGAGCACTTCTATGAATGGAACAAAGGCGTTAAATATACAAAAGTGTATTGGGAAGTGATAAAATTGTTGAGAAATCCAATTGGAATTTTTTTATCACCTCGGTTATATTTTTTTGCGGCAGAATACCAGAATGAAACAAAAGAAGCGGAAAATTCATATTCTTCAGAAAAAAGGTGTTGACCTATATTACACTTTTTAAAAAAATACTTTTTTGTCTTTTGGTCGCTTTTTTTTCCTCCTTTTTTATTACTGAAAAGCGTCTTCTGTATTTAATTTAAATTGAAAAAGAATTAAGTTTCGTTGAAAAGGGGTGTCTGAGATATCTCAACTTCATTTATATCTTAATAAAGTCTTTTTTTTATTCATGACGGTTCTTTTAGAGAAGAAGAAAAAAAATTAAAAAGGCGTTAATTGCTTAAACTTCGAAGCAATTAAAGCCCCGAAATATTTTCTTAATAATAAAAGCCCCCGACCGCGTTTATAGGGCGAGGGCGGACTCCCTATCACATTACGGAAACGCCTGGTATTTACCAAGGAATTCCCTTCTGTTGTTTCACTCAAATTGTTGTTACATTTTTTATTTATTATAGACTTAATAACTGTTTAAATTAACATTTTTATCTGTTATAAAAAAATCACGCCAAGTCTGTGATTATTGCGCATGGCAACTGTTTAACCTCAAGTTAATGACGGTTTAAGCTGTTTCCTAAAACCGTGATTAAAAACACAATGTCCCACAATGGCGGGATCGAGAAAAAGATTGAAAAGATGGCGTTAAAATTTTTCTATGCTCGATTACTTGGAGTAAAAAGCAACTTTTTATTCTTTCCTTTATTTTTTGTATGGTAAAAAAAAATATGCGGACAAAAAAAATGGGCAAAAATTGAGAAATACAAGCGTTGAAACACTTGAGGTTCTATTGTGGTGATGTGCGAGTGGAGAGAGGAAAAAAAAAATCCGAGTAAACCTACGGCTTTCCCCCCTGAGGGACCAAACAGAAGTTATGAGCCTTTTGTTCAGAAGCATTTCCCCTCGCCATCCTTCACCATAGCCCGCTCTTTAATAATAGGAAAGGACATCTGAAAACTACCCTCTCACTTTATTGCCCCCTTTTTTTATTTTACTTTTATTTTTTAGAGGGCGATACACAAACACGACAAGTAGATCTAAGACAAGTCCTTGTTTTTATCGCTTGACCGAGCCAAATCCAGCTTAAGTCGAAAATAGGGAACGAAATCGAGCTCGAAAGGGTCGGGAAAGTCGAAAATAGGTTTAGGAAGATCGGAAAAAAATCTCTCGTGATTTACCACTGCCAACATGATTAATTAAGGATTCATGGTTATTTTTCCATAACCACCATTTAACTGTTTACCCCAACAGGATTTTTTTCTTCATTTTTCCTCGATTTCCTGGTCTAGAACACTACATTTTATTCGGCGTTCGGGCGTTTAACATCTTTTTTACCGTCTTCCTCGATTTTTTGGTGTATAAACACCCATTTTATAAAGTGTTTGAGCTATCAGCTCCCAATTTAAACGGCGTTAGAGCGTTTAACACCATATGCAACGGCTTTTGGGCCATTTTCCTTGATTTTTTAGGTGTAAAAACACTCATTTTCTGGTCTAGAACACTACATTTTATCCGGCATTCGGGCGTTTAACATCTTTTTTACCGTCTTCCTCAATTTTTTGGTGGAGAAACATCGGGTTTTTGAGCTATCAGCACCCCATACGGTGTTCGAGGGTTTAACGCTATATGCAACGGCTTTTGGCCATTTCCCTTGATTTTTTTGGTGTAAAAACACTCATTTCCTGGTTTAGAACACTACATTTTATCCGGCATTCGGTCGTTTAACATCTTTTTTACCGTCTTCTTCGATTTTTTTGGTGTAAAAACACCCATTTTATGGTTTTTGAGCTATCAGCACCCAATTTAAACGGTGTTCGAGCGTTTAAGACCATATGCAACGGCTTTTGGGCAATTTTCCTTGATTTTTTAGGTGTAAAAACACTCATTTCCTGGTCTAGAACATTACATTTTATCCGGCGTTCGGGCGTTTAACATCTTTTTTACCGTCTTCCTCAATTTTTTGGTGGAGAAACATCGGGTTTTTGAGCTATCAGCACCCAATACGGTGTTCGAGGGTTTAACGCCATATGCAACGGCTTTTGGCCATTTCCCTTGATTTTTTTGGTGTAAAAACACTCATTTCCTGGTTTAAAACACTACATTTTATCCGGCATTCGGTCGTTTAACATCTTTTTTACCGTCTTCTTCGATTTTTTTGGTGTAAAAACACCCATTTTATGGTTTTTGAGCTATCAGCACCCAATTTAAACGGTGTTCGAGCGTTTAATACCATATCCAACGGTTTTTGGGCAATCCCTTGATTTTTTTGGTGTAAAAACACTCGTTTCATCGGGTGTTTGGGCGTTAAACGTCGTTTTTCTCGTGAATCAATGTTTCAGAAAGGTGTACAGGCTTTCTTATTCTCTTTCTCTCAAAGGACATATGTTTAAATGTTTCTTAAACATTTTACTCTTATTTTTCAGACATTTTTAGCTGAAGGCAGTTTAAAAATCAAAGTAAGTAATTATCGGCAGTCAATTTCGACTCATCCTAAAAGCCGCAAGCCATTAAGGCCCAGATTCTATTGGTAGAACTGAATTCCTTATCAGAATCTCAAAAATAAATTAAAGTTTGGACGTATTTAAGTAAACAATATCAAGATTATAAATTAATTTTAAAAAGAGAGAAAAAATCTTTTTTTAAATGGAAATGATTACTTTCAATACGGTTGCAGATTTTCCAGGGAAAGGTCAATATTGTCTCCCTCCTTTTCTCTTCATCGGAATTAAATTTTAATTACATCTCTCTAGAAATTGATTTTACACCCTAAACCTTTTAATGTAGCCACTTTTATAATTTTCGAATAATTTATTTTTTTATTTTACATTGAATTTACGAAACTTTATGAATCGAAAGTTTTCAAGTCCGCCATCCCAACGCCGTAATTAGAAACTGCCCGACGCAGTTTCCACAATCCTCAACTTTACGCCCAATTACAAAAGAGTTATTTAAACAATTCAAAAAAATTTTTCTGCTTAAAAAAATTACAACTTTACCTCCCTAGAGACGTAAAGAGAACTTTAGAGGGTAGAGGCACCCTATAATTAGAAAACAAGATATTTCCCGTGAATATTCATGTTCAACCGTATTCGCGTTCAACGACTGCCTTAATGGAAAATCTGTGTCGGGAACGTCCTTATTTACAAATGGAGTTAATAAACGTTTTAAGCATCCCTTGAAGATTAAAAAAATAAATTTAAAGCTTCCATCCTAAATTTCCTAAAGGAAGATTTGACCATTCAAATAAAATGTTAATTACTATCTTGCCGGAGGTGTACTCTTTGATACAAAAGAGGGAAGGCTAAACCTTTGTTTATGTTAAGCGGGTCAACGAATTTGCATGACGTTTCTCTTCTATGCGACAATGCCTTCTAAACACTAATAAACATTGTTTTTTACATTTAAAATTCGATTTAATTTCACAAACCCTTTTATTTGACAAGCGGAAAATAATAAACGAAATTGTGTTTCAGTGCGTAAATATTTTTGTTCCTTTATTAAAGAAATGTTTATGTAGCTTTTTTTTTTCTTTTATGTGATTTATAGGATTTTCCCGGAGTTTAATAAGAAGGGATCAAGGACCTAAAGTCCAATAAATCATCCTTTTCAGACTCCTCCTTCAAGTTAAGTGACCTTAAATACACAATATTGGTTCGCGTTACACACACTAGGGGAGTACTTCAAAATGTTCTCCAATAACAAAACTGCGAAGGCCCTTATCCAAAAAACCGACGAGGAGGGTAAAACAATCACTCTTTTAGAGGAAGTTAATGAAATAACTGAACAGAGTAGGGCATGATTATAATCGTAAGCGTATTATTGTTGATTATGATTACGAATATGAGTATGATTACGATTATGTCATAATCATATTTTACTAATGGTTTTCCAAAAAATTGAATTTTTTTATGATTTAAAAAAAAATTATTTAGCTATAAAGAAAAATAATGTGAATTATTTTATCAAAACATTAAAATCAGAGTTTTTTACTATTTTTTTGAGAAAATGATGTTTTTTACGATTTTTTGAGAAGATTTACCTAAAATTTTCACAATTTTTAATCACAGATCTCTTTTAAGGTTTTGCGAAAATTACAAATTTCTTCCAAAAATCGTAAAAAATTACGATTTCATTTTTCAAAAAATTGTTTAAAAAAATGTGATTTTCTCGTAAAAAATATGGCTTTCTAAAAAAAAAAAAACTAAATAAAAATAAATAAATAAAGATAATAAAATTTGAAAATGTGTGATTTTTTCATCTTTCAAAAAAACGTAAGTAAAAAATAATTATTTTCTCAAATAAGATTTTTAAAAAATATACAAGATTTCGTCACGTTAGTTCTAACACCGGATAAGTCATTTTTCATAGGTTTTCAGGAGAGCCAAAATACGGATTAATTTCTCATTGGAATCAATGTATTACCTGTTGGCTAAATCGTGAGGGGCGCATTTTCTGTTGGTAATATGGTTAAGCTACCAACGGAATACAATTCTCCACAAAATTTACCATTAGAAACAATGCCTAACTCAAAATTGATAAAAAATGACTTATCCGGTGTTAGAACTAACACGACACCTACGATATTTTTCTATGATTTAAAAAAATACGATTTTAAGAAATTTTTGGAAAATCATAAATGAAATGTGATTATGATTATGCCCTACTCTGGTACTGTAAAATATGCTGAAAGGGCGAAGTTTGATCAAAGAAGGAATATGAGATGAAACCATATGTCGGTGGCAATTTATATCCGAGTTTTCAATATATCAATCTATTCAGGGGATTTCCTCCATTTCGAGTTTATGTAAATAAAGTGGCTTATAAAGTTGATGGCGGGGTCGTCAAAAGTTATCTAAGGGGGGGGGGGAATATGGAGAAGTTTAAGTTAACGTTCCATCTCGGTTTTCGCTCCATGTCCCCACCCTGGTTGCCAAGTTGAGCGCCAGGCCAAAAGAGAAAAGGAAGGCCATAAATTCCGGAGAAGATCTTACGGAATTCTGAGCATCGGAGTGTCATCGTGTTTCAGTACCTACACAAAAAGGAATGTTTCCAGAGGAAGTTGAACAAAAGGGAATACTTCACTAACAAAGTTATACCTTCATAATATCAAGAGATACGATTCCAAAGCTGAAAGAAAATCCCCATTTTTATTTATTTCCGATGAAAAGTAAAACTTTATTGAAGCAATTACAGCCCACTCGTTTCAATGACTCTTGAAAATTTTAAGGGCTTCATTTTTGATAAAATTTTTTTTTTTACTTTCATGACTTAATTTGGACAGTAACAGTTCATGAATCAGTTACTCAACATGGACAGCGAAATCCACGTTCCTCATTCAAGCACTTCGTGTCTAATCCACCTCAATATTTCATTCTAACACCGGTTTATCACTTTCCCCCTCGTTATTAACTTCTCTCTTATTGCTTTACTTTTTCTCGGGTTTCTGGGGGTCTCCAACTTGAACAAGATGTCGGCAAGAACGATTTTTGAATTTTGAAAAAATGGCAGTGATACGTCTGGGGGGGGGGGGGGGAGGGATTTCACCAAATTTTTCCCAAACGCAATTTACATTTTTTGAAATTTTGGCGAAAAAAATTTGCTTTTTCAAATTTTTCCAATGAATTTTCCAACTTTTAAACATACATATCTCCGCCATTTTTCAAAATTGAAAAATCTCTACCCAGAGTTTCTTTTTTAATAATTTAGATTAAAATTATTGTGCGAAAATCGGTTGAAAACGTACTTCCCCCTCCTTAAAAACTTCCCCCTCCTTAAAAACTTCCCCCTCCTGTTCCATCTCTTTAAGCAAGCTCCCGTCCAGACTAGTACTCTTACAATCGAAAGATATTATGGGATAAATTTTTAAAAAATTGTCATTTCTTTCTCCCATTTTTTAAAATAAGATTTGAGTTTTGCAAAATTTGATTTTGAGCTGTATTTTGACTTATTGAATAGATTTAAGCATCTGAAGTCTAGAAAGACCTTGCAAAACTCAATTTCAACGTTTTTTAAGACTAGATAGACCCTTATAAGCCCTTTTCGTCCCTTTTCGATTTCAACAGACACTTCGCCTCCAGAAAAAAATAAATAAAAGGTCTAGCTAGAAAGGTCACAATTCTTATTTAGAATGTATCAAGACTCTGAAAAACCTGAGCAACCAAGACATTTGGGGGGGAGGGGGGTTCAAGTATCCCTTGAATTGGGAGTCAATTTTAGTAAATAAGGACTTTAGTTTTTAAATAATATTTAAAAATAAGATTTTATCACTTTCCCAAATCCGCAGAGCCATTTGTTCCAAGCGTTTTAAACGAAAAATTCCCGCAATGTCCTTTTTTTATTTTATAAAAACAAATAAAACTAACTTCCCTCGTTTTAAATGCTGTACGCATAAATTTCAACGTTTATCTCTACTTTTGTGTTTTATTAAAAAAGTTTAAATTAACGACGTCATTTTCAACTAAATATAACATCTAAAAATTAAGGATATTATCGAATTTATGGTGGGTCTGTAGGTGGGAAAAAATGTAAAAAAGTTTTTTTTATTTACTTTTTTCTCACTTTGATCGTTTGATGTTTTCTTTGATTATCTGAGTTTTTTTATTAAAGAAAACCCCAGGGAAACCTTTTATTAGTTCCGTTAATAAAAACAACTTCTTCCATATTTTACGGATCGAAAAGTTTTCAAAGCTTTTCTCTTTTAACTCGGATATCTTCACGTGCTGTTCTTGTCTTTGAAAAGAAATTAATTACCTACCTCAGAGGGTACATTGTTAGAAGGTCGGCGGGAACGAGAGTACCCGCCACGCCCGCGTATTTGCATAATTAAAACAAGCGGTTCTTCGTGCCCACTCCTAATTACTACGTGCTCCGTCATATCTCCAGCCTAACGACTAAAGGCCTTGATCTTTTTTTCTTTGTTAAACAGACTGATAATGGAAATTTTAATTTTTGTTTAATACTCTTAGGTTTGTTTCTACTGGGTTTTAAAAACGTGAATGTCATACTTACTTATTATAGAGAACTATATCTGGACGCCAGATGTGATCTGAAGGCACATGAAGCATTTTTACACCGCCGTATTCTTTAGGTTCCCACCTCAATTTATAGTCGTACCATGACTGAAAAAAATTCCAGGTTAACTAACAAAACAAATTTTTTTTAAATCCACACGAATGTGAAAAACTGAGCAGTTTTAGAGGTTGGCGCGAAGATTGCGAAAATTTATTGAAACTGAGCTTCCAAGTTCAATTTTAGTAAAACGGTGCGCAGTTTTGCGAAAAGTTGTGCTCAAAGAAAAAATTTGCCAAATGGATGGTGGATGCTATAGAAGCCACCGCTTTTACTGGGCAATTTACTCTCACAAAGGGATCTTCTTTTCTCCCTAAATCTCTTGTAATCTAATTTCTCCATTTTTCTAATGTGGCATGACTCTATGCACTTAAAAAAAGAAAAACGACCCTCTTTTCCTCTTGCCGGCTGTAAAAAATAAAGTTCCTCAAAATTGAGTTCGTCAAAAAAGTCGTTCCGCGTATAATGAAAAGCAATAAAAACTCGAAAAGGAAGATAAACAGACGGTAACCTTTCGCCTCTCACGTTTTTCTCCTCACACATCCCATCGACGAGATTCATTGTCGAGGACCTACCGGGGGTTAGCCACCCATACAGTCGTCACATCCGACCCATTCGCCACTGCGCTTTTTTTGTCACCCCCCCCCCACAGCCCTTTCCTTTATTCAGGGCTTGAAATGTAAGTGTATATTGTGGGAGAAGATTGAGCCAGAAATACGTGTCCCGGATTGTAGCCTAACATTCTGATACAATCTCGTTTTATTTTATTCACTATACGCCCTTCTGATTTTTGAACTGAAAAAAAAGAAGAAAAAAATATACAGTGGATCCTCCCATAAAAATAATCCGTATTATCCTTTCTTTGAGGAGGCGATAAAACATAATTTTCATGGATTTTTAGGATTTTTTCTTGAAACCCCCTTTACAAAATTATACCTCGTTTTCCTCGTTCTTTAAGCCTCCAAACCTCTATTTATCGGATTTTCTGAAGCTTTCCTCAGTCAATAAGCCAAGAACCCCCTTTTTTCGCAGTTCACCCTCACTTTTTCCACAAAAAAAAACTCCTAACTTCCTGATTTTAGGTGATTTCTTTGCTCTTTTGTCCAAAAAACTTCCATTATACACTCCTTTTCACAAATCAAGCGTTTTTCCCACAGCTTTTTAGCCTAGAAAACTCTTTTGGGAAAGATTTTTAAGGGTTTTTATCAGCCATTTGTCCAAAAAACTCCCTTTTCAACTTTTGAGCATTTGTCTTGTCACTCAGCCAAAAACACCCTATTTTTTCTTTCATATCTTCCGTTTTATTTTAGCTTTTCGGTAAAAATTTTGAATAAAAAAAATGAATTTTTTTCTAATAAACTTATTCTCTTTATTTTCTAAAAGTTCAAATGGAAAATAAAACATTCATTCTTTTTATCTGTAGACCATAATTAATAATAAAGTTTTTGTTTATTGTTAAACTCCACCCGATTTTTAACTTTTTTTTTGCGTGCATGCGTTTAAAATTTAATTGTAATAAAAAATTCATAATTACCTGTTCGACCCACAAATTAGTCGTCATAATTTGATTCTTTAGGTTCTGAAAAATAAAATGAAATTAATTAAACGGATTAGTTTATTACGTTAATTTTCCAATTAGATAATTACGCTTGAATAATTAAATAACGAATAAGCGAACGCTCTCTTTATTTATCTGGTTGTGTAAAAGCTCGAACCTCGGCAAAGATGAGCTTTGAATATTAAGGTTACGCCCTGGGGGGAGGGGGGGGGGGAGTTTTATGCAGATACTCTCCTACTCTCGAACAGATCTCTTAGACTAAACCCTCCGGAGGTTCCTTTAAATAGTTGATGACTAAAAGCCTTCTTTCCCAAACGGAAAGAGGAAATAGAAAGAAGTCCTACCCCCATAAAAGGAGCAGATTATGGTTTACTTTTGAATTTTAAATAATACTTTTGAGTCATTTCCTGAAATTAAAAAAGTGGCGTCTAATGAATGCAGCTCTTTAACTAAAAAAGAAAAATTGTTATCACCACGAAATTCAAATTTTCAAACATATCTCCCTTGATATTTGATGAATTTTACTTTCGCAGCCAGCGTTGTAAAGGTGAAGCAATTTCCTTTAAGAATCCGGAAGCGAAAAATTTTTTACTTAAACCGTTTAGCCTGTACGGCTCTTCAAAGAAAAAACACGGCGATCCCTTAATTTTACGGTATTTTTAAAAAGTGCCCGGGCTCAGGGAAAATCGCAGGAAAACCCCACTTGAAAACTCTCTCGCTGCTAACTTTTTTCATTAAAAAAAAAAAAAAAAAGTTACGCGTGGAGTACAAAAAGTCATTTTTGAATTTCAGAACCTGTAAATCGGTTAAAAATGATTCTAGTTTTGAATTTTGGATAATGAAACAATAATGGAAGAAGAAAGGACTGTGATAACGGGTATCTCATGACGCGTTTCGGCTTCAAAAGCCTCTTCAGGAGAGCTATTCGCTCTATCAACAATCGTATCTTTTTAACGTTTGTGAGCACGGCGTATAGGTTATACAGTTACGCATGACCGAAATATGATGTTTTACGGCTTCAGATCTAACCTAACAGTCGTCTATAGTTCTCAACAAGATAGAGCCACCATCGCCACCTTATTATTGGTTATTATGACTCAAAGTCTACAGTCATTTCTTCCTCCATTATTGGTTTAAAAAAAAAATAAATAAAAGCTTTTCTTTTGAACACTGTTTGTTAGCACGGCGCAAAGGTTATACAGTTCCGCAAGACCGAAATGTGATGTTTTACGGCTTAAGATCTAACCTAACAGTTGGCAATAGTTCTCAACAAGATAGAGCCACCATCGCCACCTTATTATTGGTCAAAGTCAACAGTCATTTCTTCCTCTCATATTGGTTTTTAAAATAGAAAAATAAAAGCTTTTTAGGACGCTAAAAATGAATCGGAGAAACGAAAGGGTTTTCGTCAACGCCCCTGGGGAACATCCGCTTATTCATCGCAAAAAAAAATTTAAAGGGGGGAAGTGAAAGAATGGGGAGGAAAGTGATTCCTACTTTATTAAAAACGGGTTTTATCCTAGCGATTTAGGGGTTTGCGAAATGGTAGAATTTACAACGATTAAATTAAACTAATACCATCCGAATTTGAGGATTACAGTTTTCCCGAGACACATCGCAAATCATTAATCAGAACCCAACGACGGAATAATTAACACATCACTAATTCTTTATGCTCTAGTTTCAATTTCCTAATTTGTATAAACCCTAATTTATTATTCTGGATTGTCGTACATAATTAAATGTACTAATGCTCCCTGTGAGAGAGAACGGAGACAAATCTAATTTCCGACCCCCCCTAATCTCGAAAACTCATAATAAACTGTCATCGGGAAACGTTATTATCATGTAGAATTTAGGAGGGAAATAAAGCGAAAATATTGAAAACAATCTTCTTTTTTATTGTAAAGAAAAGGAAATCGTCCCTTAACGGATCATTGACTGTTTGATACATAAGGATGGTATTGATTTGTTCCCAAACATTGGGAGGGTTCTAACGATGTGGAAAAGGAGGCCAATGTCCCTTTAAGACTTTTATAAAACGACTCTGAGAGTACTGGACTACGGAATGGAGAACCTCAAAGGCATTTTTTTAATGAAGGAAAAAAAGGAAGCACCTCAGAAAAAGACTTTACATAAAGGGGTTGTAAATGAGGGGCGACCTTGAATTCATTTCAGGTGGTTATAAGCTTTACGTTTAGTCTTCCAGTTAGTCCCTACGACTCAAAAAACACAGAACCCAATTTTTATCGACCGTTGGTAAACTGCCTTTTATAATGATCAGGCCACTTCACATTTTTTTTGTCTCTAAATTAAAGCGTTGAGAAATTGACGAATTTTATTCAGATCCCCGTGTTTCTCCATGTAAAATACACCTTTTTATTCATCTTTTATGAGCGTTATGAAAGGGGGGAGTTAGCATTCAGCTCTCAGTATTTTCAGACTTTCAACAGATGATTTTTGTACGATTTAAGAGATTTATGACAGAATGTTTACGTTTTTATTCAGATTTAAGTGTTTATAAACCTATTTTAGTATAAAAGTAGAAAAGAGAATATTTTATTCAGCTTTCAGTCTTTTTGATAACGAAGAACAAAATTTACATAGATTTTAATAATAAAGTAAAAAGTGGTTTTGCTTCACTTTTTTATTTTTTTCCTCGGATTTCATTCATTCCAGAGTGAAAGCAAAGTAGGGCATAATCATTGTATTTTTGATTATGATTACGATTACGAAATGTTGCTAATTTTTTGTGATTTTAAAAAACCTTACAGAAAATTTTTTTTCTATAAAAAATTTGCTCTCTTTTCCGTTTTTATGAGAAAAATGTACCTATGTATGTTTTTTTTACAATTTTTTAAGAAAATCAAATTCATTTACGATTCTTCGAGAAAATTATGATTTTTGTACAATTTTTGCGAAAATCATAATTTTATTACGATTCGATTTATTAAAAATTTAATGCATTAAATTTAACGTATTCCTCCAAATTTTTAAGAAAATGATTTTGTGAACGATTTTTCGAGGAAATCCTTATTCAATTTATATCATAAGTGGGATAAGATAACAGATATCAGAAGTGGGATAAGATAAAAGATATCAGAAGTGGGATAAGATAACAGATATCAGAAGTGGGATAAGATAACAGATATCAGAAGTGGGATAACCGATATAAGATGTGGAACAACCTATATCAGAAGTGGGATAACAAAGATCAGAAGTGGGATAGGATAACAGATAACAAAAGTGGGATATCCTATAGCATATGTGGGATAAGATAACAGATATCAGAAGTGGGATTACCGATATCGGAAGTGGGATAACAGATATAAGATTTGGGAAAGCCCATATCAGAAGTGGGATAGGATAACAGATATCAGAAGAGGGATAACCGATATCGGAAGTGGGATAACAGATATAAGATTTGGGAAAGCCCATATCAGAAGTGGGATAGGATAACAGATATCGTAAGTGGGATAACCTATATCATAAGTGGTATAGGATAACAGATATCGTAAGTGGGATAACCGATACAAGAAGTAGGGCAACCGATATCAGCTGATGTGGGGTCAACCGATATCATAAGTGGGATACGATAACAGATATCAGAAGTGGGTTAACTGATATTAGAAGTGGGATAACCGATATCAGAAGTGAGATAACAGATATAAGAAGTAGGGCAACCGATATCATAAGTGGGATAACCTAAATCATAAGTGGGATAGGATAACAGACATCAGAAGTGGGATAACCGATATCAGAAGTAGGGCAACCGATATCAGAAGTGCGGTAGCAGATATAAGATGGGGGAAAGCCTATATCAGAAGTGGGATAAGATAACAGATCGTCGCGTTAGTTCTAACACCGGACAAGTCATTTTTCCTAGATTTTCAGGAGAGCCAAAATACGAATTAATATCTCATTGGAATCAATGCATCACCTGTTGGCTAAATAGTGAACTACGCGTTTTCTGTTGGTAATAGGGTTAAACTACCAACGGAATTCGATCTCCACAAAATTTACCATCAGAAACTATGCCTAAATTGATAAAAAATGACTTATCCGGTGTTAGAACTAACGCGAGAAATGATAATTAATATTTTGACCATTTTTTTGAGAAAATCGTTTCCTCAAAAAATTGTTTAAAAAATTCTCTCAATAAATCTTAACTTTTTATATACTTTTCAAAAAAAAAAAAATTTAAAAACTTTTTTAAAAACTGCAAAATAAATTCATAATTTACTAAATTTAAAAAAAATCGAAAAAAAAACCGTGATTTCCCAAAAAAATTGCAATAAAATATTTTGTGATTTTCTTCGAAAAATCGTAAAAAAAATATGATTCTTTGATAAAATTATAAAAGAAATATATCAGATTTTATTTTATTATTGTAAAAACTCCGATTAAAAAATAATAAAAAAAATATTACGATTATAGTATTAATCTTAATCAATATCCTATTCGAATTATATTAGTTTTTAATATGATTACGATCGTTCCCTGCTTTAAATGACGGAGAGATTGTTTCGAGGATATTCGGAGGAAAAAGTAGTTTTTATCCATTTTTCAGCGTTCTAAGACTTTGTGGAAGAGAAAAGCTACTTTCTGTCTATTATCTGTACTCGTGGGAATGATCGAATACCTGTGGACAATGAGATTCTGACCAATTGAATCTCAGACAATAGAATAGAAGCGGATTATACGCTTAACCTAGATGATAGACGGAACCTATAATTTGATACTGATCTAATATCTGACTTTTTGTTCCTCGGGAAATCGTCTCCAGTTGGATTTCAAAGGAGGCTTTGTAACTTTTAAGGAGGATTTAATTATATGACGTCATACTAAGCCGTGATTACGACCGTAAACAAGGAATAGGGAGAAAGGCGGTTTTGCGGTTTCCAACCATTACGTGTGACAAGTTCAGGTTAACAGAAATTCGTTTTAAGGTTACGGCCTAAAAAGAGATGATGAGGAACCCGAAGTTTTTAATTTTTAAAAAGATAAAAAGGAGTATAGAGATTGAAACGGTCAACACGTTCAATAATGGAAGCCCTGGGGGTAAGATCGTATCTTAAATTATTCCTTCTATTAAAAGCGGAGGGCAATTTACTAGCCGCAAAGTCCGAACTGTTATACGTTCAATCCGTTTTCACCTTTAGAAATCAAAATCAAATCGTGTGAATCGAGTTTAAAATCAAAGCCGTTCTACGGGCAAACACCTTCTATTTGCCGATCATTTGGCACGATGCGGCGCTCTTGAGTGGAAAAGGTTGCCGTCCATGTTTGATCACCACTTTACCGCCTGCTTGAGATTAAAGGGAAGGTTTTCGTTAGGAAATATGAACTGGGGGGAAAAGAGCTTTGTAAATATTTGAAGAGCCCACTTAATTTATTGGGAGGAAACCAAACACCCCCGACATCACACAAACCTAGTTTTTGACCTGATTTTTCACATTAGAATCTTTTTCACTTATTACTTTTTTTAAACAACAATCCTGGAAATTATTAAAAAGGTTCAAATTTTCTTTTTTTAATTTTTAAAAACTTTTTTCATTTACAAAGGCCATATTGATTTACCAAAAAGCGCTTTGGTAGCGAAATTTCCCTCGTTCCTCCTACGTCTTCCCGGGTTCCCATAACTTCCCGTGAATCATCTAAGAGGAGCCAACTGAACTGAATAAATCAAATTATGACGTCACAAGAGTGGAAACCTGTTAGCCCTTAACGAGGGATTGAACGTTAAGCGTCTTCCAGCCTCTCTGAGACTTTCTCGACCTTCAATTTTCACGTCGCCAGAAGCGGGGAACGAAATTAGCGAAAACGATAACAACATAATGAGTTTATCGTTAAAACCCGCCCTACCCAGACGATAATCTAATTTTACCTCCACGCGTCGACAATGTATGCGAAATAGGTCATCGATTCTCCATCCTAAAAAATTTTTATAATAAATTCTTTTTTTCCGGCGTATTCAAATGTGTTTTAATCAAACGTTCGGGATGGAAGTTATGCATTGCCGGACTCTTAAACCTGAATACATAATGAACGCTTTATTGAGTTATCTACTCGTTAATCGAGTGGGACAGAGTTTAAATTACTTTCAACTTGTCACCGGTGAAACTTTTCTAAAAGCGTTTATTCAAAATTATTCAAGAGTCAACCATAATGTACTCCTTGAGTAGAAGGATTTCAGTCATCATCTATTAATTAATAGGAGGATAAAGGCCACAAGTGGTTTTCCCGAAAAAGTCAATTTTAGACTCTCAATTTATAGCTTAATTAAGAAAGAAAATATTGATTAAGTATGCTGAGAAGTTTTTCAAAAAGCCTAATTTTTTTTACAACTATGTAAGCGACTTGTCTCACTTATCTCATTGTAATTAGTTTGAGCGGTGTCCGCTAGGATGTTTTGAGTAAGATTTGTCCATTTCCTATATCAAGTTATCATCCTTATCTTGTAGCATATAGTATCAACTTAAGGAAGTGATTTATTATTAAATATTCTTATTTACCTACTTAATTATTTATTGATTAGTGAGTGGGCAAATCATACTCAGAACGTCATAAGTTCATAACGATCCTAGCGGACCCCGCACAAACTATTTAAAAAGAGATAGTGCACTCCTTGAGTAGAAGGAATTCAGTCATCATCTATTTATGGGAAAATAAAGGCCACAAGTGGTTAGCCCGAAAAAGTCAATTTTAGACTCTTTGTAGCATAATAAAAAAGAAAATATGGATTTAATAAGCAGAGGGTTTTTTTAAATGTTGGTAATTACGGACTATTGTGGATAAAGAGGGTTTTTCAAAAAGCTTTTTTTTTTTTTATTTATTTATTTATTTTATTTATTTTTATTTTTTATTTTTTATTTTTACATCTATGCGTAAGCGACCTGTGTCTCACTTATCTCTTTTTATTAGTTTGTGCGGGGTCCGCTAGGATCGTTTTGACGTTTGGAGTACGATGAGTTCATTTTCTATATCAAGTTATCATCCTTATCTTGTAACCTACAGTATCAACTTTAGGAAGTGATTACTTATTAAATTTTCTTATTTACCTATTTTAATTATTTATTGATAAGGAAGTTGACAAATGTTCAGAACGTATGAATCCTAGCGGATCCCGCACAAACTATTTAAAAAGAGATAATGCACTCCTTGAGTAGAAGGATTTCAGTCACCATCTATTTATGAGAAAATAAAGGCCACAAGTGGTTAACCGGAAAAAGTCAATTTTAGACTCTTTGTAGCATAATTAAAAAAGAAAATATGGATTTAATAAGCAGAGGGTTTTTTTTAATGTTGGTAATTACGGACGACCAATAACAAAAACTGGATAAAGACAGTTTTTCAAAAAGCTTTTTTATACAACTATGTGTAAGCGACTTTTCTAACTTATCTCTTTTTAATAAGTTTGTGCGGGGCCCGCTAGGATCGTTATGACGTTTTGAGTACGATGAGTTCATTTTCTATTGTTATCATCCTTATCTTGTAGCCTACAGTATCAACTTTAGGAAGTGATTACTTATTAAATATTATTATTTACCTATTTTAATTATTTATTGATGAGGAAGTGGGCAAACCATACTCAGAACGTCATAAGTTCATAACGATCCTAGCGGAACCCGAACAAACTATTTAAAAAGAGATAATGCACTCTTTGAGTAGAAGGATTTCATTCTGTTTATGGGAAAATAAAGGCCACAAGTGGTTATCCCGAAAAAGTCAATTTTAGACTCTTTGTAGCATAATAAAAAAGAAAATATGGATTTAATAAGCAGGGTTTTTTTTTAAATGTTGGTAATTACGGCCTAACACAAAATTGTGGATAAAGAGAGTTTTTCAAAAAGCTTTTTTTTTACAACTATGTGTAAGCGACTAGTCTCACTTATCTCTTTTTAATTAGTTTCTGCGGGGTCCGCTAGGAGCGTTATGACGTTTTGAGTACGATGTGTTCATTTTCTACATCAAGTTATCAACCCTTATCTTGTAACCTATAGAATCAACTTAAAGAAATAATTACGAAGAATTATTATTATTATTATTTATTGATGAGGACGTTGACAAATCATACTCAGAACGTATGAATTCATAATCATAACGATCCAAGCGGAACCGGCAAAAACTAATTAAGAAGAGATAAGTGTGATAAGTTTTTTGGAATCCGAGATAAAAGATGAAGAAATTCTGAAATTTTTGATGTTTATTAATCAAAAAGTAATTTGAAAATGAATTTTAATAAAGGGTCATTGAAGGGTATTGAACGCTGGAAACGCGTGAAAAAGAATCACCGTTGAAACTGGGTCGTTCCGTAATGGAAAGAGTCTCACGGTGACACCTGAAAAGTGTCGGGAGGGGAGGAAGGCCTTGACAGTCAATCATTATCTACAAAGGAGAAGGAAGGGTAAAAAAGAAAGGTGGTTAAAAGGTACAGTTGGGAGGTGGTAAAAGAGGGGCGGAAAAACCCGTGAGATGGGGGCATCGGAAGACAAGACACCCTTCCACATCAGGGCCTCATCTCTGTCTACTTTAATTTCCTCTTCCACTCGGATTTATTATCCTCTTAGTGACGTAAAGGGAAAAATATACTCGCCATTTTTTTTCTCCTCAACGGAAGATGAAAATTAAAATCTCAATTAAAAAAAATTATTTTTTTCATAAAAAAATGAAAATGTCATTAAAGAAAGTAATAGAGTTAACTTTTCAACTGGGCCCATATTGCCCGTTCTACTAGCAAAATAAAATCCTCCGAGCAAATTTCAAAGAAAAGCCCTGAAGGTATTTAAGCGGAAATTAATTCTTCAAAAATTTTTTTCGACACCTAAGATATTGAACAGAGTTGTGGGATTGACCCACGAACCACGATGAACGAATATGAAAAAAAAATAATCAAAGCTTTGCTAGCGAGAGGAAAAAAATGACCCAATAGATTTTTTGATGGAATGAAAGATTTAACGTACCACATCGATGAGTTGGGATAATTTGAGCTTTATGCAGACCCGGAGGACGTCCGTCGTGTTCACAACGGGCCTCACGAGTTTATTATAATTTGAGAGGAGGTCATCGTAGAGCCTTTTCGCATCCGGGTTCCCGCCGACAGCGCCGTGAACTACAAGAGCCCAGAGCAGCCATGCTCTCGCTGTCTCCCCAAGATCCATCCTAAAAAAAATTCAACATCAACAATCTAAAATATAAAAGCCCTAACTTAGGCACAATGAATTTGTAACTTCGTTCACAAGTAGTCGAACAATGAAATCGATACCAGACTTTATGAAATTTGTGTGAATAGAAACTTTTGTTCCCACCGGAACAGCGACGATAGAGAGCAGCCAAGAGTAGGAGTAAATGAAACTGAAATAAATGGGTGATAAAAGGCATTCTTGGAAGAGTCTATTGACTTTTAGGGGCCTCATTTTATACTAAAAGTTATTTCACATATTTCACAGCCTAAAAAATATTAATATTTTTTTAAAATTATCTCTGAAATTTCAATTTCCCTCTCTCACCCCCGGGGTAATATATGAATTGAAGCCTAACGCTCTTTCCCTCCTCTTAAACACATCTCTAAACCCCTGGGATGTTTGAATACGCCAGGTCTCTCACGCATTTCGAATTCTCCTCGTATAAAAAGAAACATTTTGATGAAAAGTTTAAGGGTTTTTTTTATATTTCATCGGTTTTGGAAGCAATAAAATGTTTACTTCGTAAAAAAGAAAAATTGCCAATCTAGAAAAAAGGAAAAACCCTTTTCTTCTCCCTCTCTGCTTCCTTTTTTTTATGTAATTCAATTGGTTTCCTTCAAGTAATATGAGAAACCTGAGATTAAATTTAATGAAATACAATTTTAGGTAGATTTCTTTTCTTCAAAAATCTACCTATTGTAATGTACCAAGTAGTCGCAGATTCAAAAAATTTTCTATACGTTTTTCGTTTCATACCTCCTGGACCCCAAAACCATCCTCAGTTGAAAAGTTTATATATATATATATATATATATATATTAGCACGATAACTGGAGCAATTTTAATGTGAGGGTGACGATATCCGGTATTTAGAGCTTTTATCTCAATAGCTCGGACGAGTTCGTTAATGGCTGAAATCGGACCAGCGATTCACCTACTTTACTTAGGGCTTAAAAGACAAAATTGGCATTTTCTATTGAAATCCTAGTCCTTTTGCAAAAAAAAACTTTAAGACCTCTGCGAGGGCGTGTAAAAAATTAATTAAAGCAGGTTTGGACGAGCCAGGCGCAAAATATTGAACTAGCTAAACTTTAAAAAAAAATTTGAATTTATACCGGGAAATTATTAAATATTTTATTAATAAAATTATCAGATGTTTTTCTAGGGGCTCAGTGGCGCAATTTTCTTATATCATCATTTTAATAACATAATTATATATTTTGTGTTTATACATTTTAATTTTAATCATGAAAAGAAATCTACCTTTTAGTCCCTGCTACCGCAGGGTCATTATTTTTACTACTCTCATTTATTTGAGATTTCAAGATTCGTCTTTTCGAGTCGGCTTTTTTCAAAAATCGTCTTGAAAGCCCCTTTTGAAGAGCAGGGGAGAAGGAATATTGATTGGCCGACTTCAGTTTGACGAGTCCTTCTCATACACTTGTGTATTCTAAAAAAAGAGAAATGGAGAAGAAGGGCCCATTATTGGCTTTAATCTTGTTAGCGACTTTCCTTTCAAGTTTAACGCTCAAGTCAAATCATTAACGTCGAAAGGAAAACTTTGATTTCTTAAAAAGAAAATAAAAATTTAAAAAAATTTATTTTTTTAATTAGCTTTTTCCATCAGGAAATGGCCTTTCTGAAATCTGGAAATCTGGAAATAAAAGGATTTTTTTGAAAAGTAAGTTTGAAGTTGCTCATTATCCGAAAGTAAACAAACGGATTCAAAGTATGAGTTGTAGTCTCCTGGGAAGGGTATGTTTAAGGGTGGAAACCTCCCTTTTCTCTTGTCCCTACTCACCCCTCCCTTCACGGTTTCGGGAGCCAACTTCGCCCTTTTAGCCTCCACGCAAACATCCCACCCTGAAAAGCTTCTCGTGCACACATTCCTTCATTTAAAACCTAGCATTATCCCGATATACAGGCCGTCCCAAAGGTCCACTATGTTTTCCAGGATAACTTTCAGATTTAATCAGTACTCAACAGAAAAGGCTTTTCCTATCAGAAATAATCGTAAAACTCGAAATTTTAAATATGTAATCCTATCAGGATTTCTCGTTTGGAGGACTTATAAAAGTTGAATAAAAAAATTGTAAATCTGTATTTGAGTGACGTAACCTGCGGAATACCTGTCTCGTTTTTTAACCCTCTCAAGTTAACGTCTCTTCAATCACTTGAGCCCTCTTGGGATTGGAATAAATTATTAAATTTTTATGAATATTTCATTTTTTTAAATTCCAAAAAGAGAAATTAAAGACAAAATATCAGTGACTAAAATCAAGGCGCTCAAATTATACTTTACATGCAAGTACTGGTTTGAAGAGATTCCAACGAAAACTTCCTTAAAGAGAAGTAACAATATAGGAGGGGGAAGTATAAGGGAAGGGGAAGTATATAGGAGGGAGAAGTATAACGGAGAGGACATAAAACGGAGGGGGAAGTATATGGGAGGGGAAGTATAACGAAGGGGGAATTATATGGGAACGAAAGTATAACGAAGGGAGGGAAAGTATAAAGGAGGGGAAGAATAAGGAAGGGGAAGTTTAAAATGCTGGTCACAGCTTTTTAGTTGTCGATATTTTTCGTTTTAAAAAACTAAAAAATCGGCTTAACTTTCTTTTTTGTCTGAAGATTCCGTAAAATATGAAATTAAGAAAATATAAGAATAAATATCTTTTTAAAATACCTTAAAGAGATATTAATATAGTCAAAAAGGTGATTATATCAGGGTGACCAACATCAAGGCGCTCTAGTTATACTTTACACGCAATACTTTAGTGTCATGATGGTCACAGCGTTTTAATTTCTACATTTTTGTTTAAAAAACTAAAAAATCGGCTTCACTTTCTTTTATTCTGAAGATTCCGTAAAATATGAAACTAAGAAAATATAAGAATAAAATATATTTATTTAAAATACCTAAAAGGGATATTAAATCAAAATGGCAGGGTGACCTAAATCAAGGCGATTTGGTTATACTTTTCATTCAACACTTTGGTGTCATGATGGTCACAGCTTTTTAATTGTCGATATTTTTCGTTTTACAAAACTGTAAAATCGGCTTAAATTTCCTTCTTTTTAAAAGAAGGTATTAAGAAAATATCAGAATAAAATGAATGGGAAAAGTAAAAACGAAAGGAGATGAAATGAAGAGCCATTAAGAGGATTGATAAGTTGAGCCTTTGTTCAATCGTCGTCATAGAACGGTTTCCTTTTCATGTTAGGAGGGGGGGAGGAGGGGGCTCGCCTTCATCAACGATGTCGAACACTCCCGTGAGATCTCGATTGAACTGTCAATACCAACTATACAAATGGAGACCTCAGTTTCCATCCCCTCCTTTACCTTAAAGTTACATAACTTGAATCAAGGGGCTTCTCACCATATTAGCAAACAATTTAACGCCAAACGATTATGTATAAAAGTACTAGACTGAAGCAGGCCTCGACGGGAACATCCTTAAGGGGAAGGAATAAATAGGAGGGGGAAGTATAAAGGAGGGGGAAGTATAAATGAAGGGGAAGTATAAAGGAGGGGGAACTAATAAAAGAGGGTGAAGTATAAAGGAGGGGAAAGTATATAGGAGGGGGAAGTATAAAAGAGGGGGAAGTATAAAGGAGGGGGAAGTATAACGGAGGGGGAAGTATAAAGGAGGGGAAAGTATAAAGGAGGCGAAAGTATGGTAAAAATCGGATCAGTGGTACGGCCGCAGCTCAATTCTTAAAGTTTCCAAAAAACATATCTACGCCAATTTATCGAACTTCAAAAATCGTGAAAATTATTTAAAAATCGATTGCTTAAAAATTTTCAGATAGAAAAATGAACCGTCTGGCGGAGAAATGTCCTCTTTTGCCCGAGGAAACCCCTGAAATTTATCTGTACCATAACAAAACAATACGAAAAAAAAAAAAAAATTTTTTTTACATAACCCGAAGTGTAAAAGAAATACCAAGTTTTCCGGAACAACGGCCGGCCGGCCGGAACCACTGACTTTGAGATCTGTAGAGATCTATATTTGATTAGACCCCAAGTAGCCTGAAAGACCCTGCCCGACAAGTGAGGGTAAAACAATAACTGATTTAAGGATGTTAAAAAATATAATAAGCAATAATAAAGGACTGTAAAGCCGAAAAACAGTGATGCCCTCAGACGAAGTGAAAGAATTAAAAAATGAAAGAGTAAAACTAGACTCTTGGCAAATGAAGTTTGAGAATTTTGTCGAAGACTTCCTTTTTTCCCAATGTAACAAAGGCGACGTTTTCCCCATCCTATGATGTATCTCGTCGCTATCTATCAAGGCGCCACCCTTCACTAGATTCCAGGAGCGACTTTAAACGCATTTGTCTTCCGTCTACCCAATGAGGATGGATAGCTCTGTTTTTATCCCGCCAGAAAAAGCCCTTCTTCCGCCTTTTTCGAGTAACAAGAAAACGGGACTTCTTTATCGATTTGAACTCCACGGGAATAAAAAAGGGAAGAAAATTCAAACGCTTTTGAAAATTGAAACAATAAATCCATGGTAATTACCTCCCGTGCTTAAATTGCAACTCCGCAGCCGGTGTGCAAATGAGGTCACCATATGCCATAACAATAAAATATCATTTTATCACCACATAAATTCCTAGAATATACTCAATTGAACCATTTAAAATAAATAATTCCTTTTTAACCTTCACCAGGAGTATCAGGAAATTGTGTCAAAATGTACTTAAAAGTAAAAGGTTTTTTCTTTAGAAAAACGTGCTTCGATTCAGAAGAAAAGCTCAAGAGCTAAATCCCATTGTCTGTAAATCAACGTTACCCACTCTTCGGCGAGCTGAACCTTTTTTCCCTATTTAAAAAGAGCTTTTCCAACCAAGATTCATTAGTTGCCAGGCAAATGACATCCATTTGTTTTAATGAACCTCGCAAATTGGTAGCTAATTAGTTCTTCTATGAATATACAGGGTGGTCCGGTTTAATCAATAAAATTGAGTTTAAAAAGCCTCATAAACAGAGCAAAACATGATATTTCAGTGTGCCCTATTTCAATCCGTACAGAAGTTGTGATTTTTTGGAGTTTTTCTTAATAAAAAATCGCTTTTTTTTATTCAAAAAAACATCACTATCTTGACTTACTATATTTTTGGCTTTCCGAAGCCAGATTTTAACATAATATTTTAAACCTGAAGTCATTTTATGGTCTTAAAAATAATTTCAAGAAAGTGAATCTTAATTTAATCCAAATCAGTCCTGAAACCATTTTTTTTTAGAAAGAAAATCAAAACTCCAAGACAGACTGAGATAATAATGACAGCTGTGATTTTACTCACTTTATGATAGCATTTTTCCCCGATTTTTAATTTCCTATATATTGAGGAGATTTTTTATTTCTTTGTTGATAAGGTGAGAAGGATCCGTAAGGACGAGAAGGCCTTCCCTCCATATAAAACGTTTGTTTGTTCAACGCCAAAGTTTGGGAATTGGGGTGTGGTTACCCCTTTCAAACGCCGATTGATGTTAAAGTGAAGCTTTTTGAAATAAAAAGAAATGTTAAAAAAAGGCAGACCATAAATTGGGATGTAAAGTTGCAGAAATGATATGAAACATGTGCTGACTTGGCTTTCTGGAGATGGGGGATAGAAGATGAAAAAAAGGGGTGTAAAGGGGGCATCAATCGAATCACTTCCGCATCTCACGTCACTATTCAAGTTTCAATTTTTTTTTCATTCCAATCAAATCCTGATTGAAAATCCCAATAAATAATTCATAATAAAAAAAATTGTTCTTTTTTAATTGAATTTTTGACTAAAACGTACTTCCCGCAATAGGTATAAACGTAGAAATGATACAAAGAAAGAGAATAATTAAATGAGAGGAGTCAAAGGGAATAGCGGGAGAGGTGAAAGTTGATAAAAAAGGGATGAGAATGGAATATTTACTAATTCGAGATACCTGAAGATTCACTGTGAGGCTCCAGCCTTGCTGGTCGCTGGAAGGGCGGTGATCGACACTGGCGTGTGAAATGGAAGGGGGTGGCTTTCGGGGCGAAAAGGGGGCGGCGATCATTCCCGAATTATTACGGAACCGACCGAGGGGAAACCCTATTTGATAGACTTGAAAAATGAACGGGAATACACGGATTGGCGTCTGGGCAACGAAAGATTGTTATCTTACTGATTTATGAGTTTTAAGACGTCCTGAGAAAAGAGAAGGGAAATTATTTACTTCATTATTACCCAATGATCGTCCTGGCTCCGACGGAACTTCCGAAATAGGAAGACCCAAATTTTGGGGGAAATGGAGATACCGAGTTTTGACTCTATCGAGTCTGCAAGACCCATTTCCAGAAACCATTGGTCAAAATTTCTACTCAGGAATCCAACAAAAAATGGATCTGATCTATCACTATGGCCAATGCCTTCGCATAGGCCCGCACCAATTTTATCTCAAAAAGTATCTATAAGCACAATAACGGCAATTTTAAATTAAGATCAACGAATTTGGTATTTAGCGCTTTTCACTCAATAGCCCATAATCGGACAAGGATCTGATACTTTGCTTTGGGCCCTAACTGAAAAATCTACAATATCCTGTACACTGATCTTTCAATCACGATTCAACTTCGAAATAATTGAAGCGCAGAGGAGGATGGAGAGTAAATTGCGAACAGCTGTATGCAATAGATTTGATTTGCATGTAAGGTCATGATATTTACATTTTACCAGAAAAATCAAGAATTATCATTTATTGGTATTTGAATTTTACTGTGACAAAAAAAATCAGGCGATTTGAGCAAGAAATAAAAATCTACCGATTAGTCCCAGCAACGCAGAGCCCTTATCCCCCCCCCCCCCCCCCCCGTTAAAGAATAATTTGTCGCGTTAGTTCTAACACCGGCTATCTCATTTTTTATGAATTTTGAGTTTGGAATTGCTTCTGATGGTAAATTTTGTGGAGAATCGAATTCCGTTGGTAATTTAACTTTATTACCAACAGAAAACGCGTAGTTCATGATTTAGCCAACAGGTGATGCATTGATTCCAATGAGAAATTAATCCGTATTTTGGCTCTCCTAAAAACCTATGAAAAATGAGATAGCCGGTGTTAGAACTAACGCGACGAATTATTATTTCCATTAAAAAAATTATTTAACTGTAACCAAATCCCGTATCAACTTTTAAAATCAACTTTTTTTCCACTCAAAACAATGTGCACTAAACAAAAGGTATAATGGAAGGAAAAAAAACAACATTTTATTGAAATATTTCAGTGCAGTATCGGATTTCCAACTCTGAATAGTTTCGTATTCAATGTTTATTTAAGGCCGTTCGAATAACAACCCTTACCGATCCTTCGTTTAGCACAAATTGTAATTGTACGAATGTACTTAAG
The DNA here is from genome assembly GCA_014119065.1 of Orius insidiosus. Taxonomy (NCBI): domain Eukaryota; kingdom Metazoa; phylum Arthropoda; class Insecta; order Hemiptera; family Anthocoridae; genus Orius; species Orius insidiosus. Next base: position 86,862 of record JACGAQ010000283.1, on the reverse strand, counting down.
TCTTCCAACTCTGGAGAACTCTGGGAATCGAATTCCGTTGGTAATTTAACTTATTACCAACAGAAAACGCGTAGTTCATGATTTAGCCAACAGGTGATGCATTGATTCCAATGAAAATAATCCGTATTTTGGCTCTCCTAAAAACCTATGAAAAATGAGATAGCCGTGTTAGAACTAACGCGACGAATTATATTTCATTAAAAAAATTATTTAACTGTAACCAAATCCGTATCAACTTTTAAAATCAACTTTGTTTTTCCACTCAAAACAATGTGCACTAAACAAAAGGTATAATGGAAGGAAAAAAAAACAAACATTTTATTGAAATATTTCAGTGCAGTATCGGATTTCCAACTCTGAATAGTTTCGTATTCAATGTTTATTTAAGGCCGTTCGAATAACAACCCTTACCGATCCTTCGTTTAGCACAAATTGTAACCGTTCCAAAAATACGATCGCTTCTTTTTTTTTATGTTTCAAAAAATTTTCTCTAATCACCTCTACTTATCAGTTTTTTACACGTGTAAAATGTTCGGGCAAGATCTTTATTAAACCTGTGTGGATAATGGTTTCGGGAATATTCCCGTCTAACGAGAAATATGATCCTCATATAATATAAGCTCCGCAGATTTCCGGAAGAACGTAGGAGGAAAAAAAATTTAATATAATGAGGGATATGGCAGTTTTTGAGGGATTAAACAACGTGGTCAGTGATTAAGGACTAGTTCGCCATAATGCATTTGACCATAAAATAGCAGATATTGCGAGTTACCGTTCACTATAATAATCTGCAACTCAACATAAAGAAAATAGTCGAAAACGTTCACTATAATGCATTTGAACATATTGCATTTCACCATTTAACACTTGTCGTTTCGACATAAATTGGTCGTTTCAACATAACGCAGTTGAACATAAAGGAAACTTTCATTTTAAAGAACTTCGCAATAAAACTGTTTCTGTCGTTTGGGCATAATACATCTCACTATAAACTAGGGACAGCCAAAGAGCAAGAATATTTTCGCCGTTTAAAACGCGACTATGGCGAAACGACAAAAACCTTAAACTTGACAGTTCACCATAATGCAATACGCACATCCTCGCGAGAGGAAAAAAATTATCCCCCTTGTATCATAAAACGAGCAGATCCTATTGGCTGCCGGCTTGCTTTTCCTAGCTTATGGTGAGATGCTTTATGTTGAATTGCATTATGGTGAACTGTCAAGTTTTAAGGTTTTTGTCGTTTCGCCATAATCGCGTTTTAAACGGCGAAAGTACGCTTGCTCTTTCGCTGTCCCTAGTTTATGGTGAGATTTATTATGCCTAAACGACAGAAACAGTTTTATGACAACAGATATAAAGAGAGGCTTTTATGGTGAGAAGCGTTATGGTGACATGCACTTTTTTTATGTCGACTTGATTTATTGAAAAGTCGTGTTTGGCGAAACGCTTTATGTTTAATTGCATTATGCCGAAACGTATTATGGTGAACTACAGATTTTTTATGTCGAAATGCAGATTTTTTATGTTTAACTGCTTTAGGGTGAAATACGGTGTTCTCCCGGATATACGAAGAAAATACAAATTATATTACCCCGGCGATTGGTTACATCGATTTATTTTTACGTACTGGAGTTGCTCAACAAGAAAATAAAGTCGATTTAGACGGGTTGGGAAGCCTGGCAGAATTCACAAATCTCCGCAACGTCCCCTTGACCCATCGAAGGCAGTCACGTATAGCACATGATGGTGAAAAAGGCATCTCATCCCCACCACTAACATACTCTTTATAGGCACTCGTCCCTTTTCTTCTTTATAAGAGGCTATCCTCAAAGCCACTTCGATTAAATTCAGATTTACCTCGGGATTCTGATTGAATATTTTTTTCCTCCCTACATGAGTTTTTATCGAAAGAAAAATTATTTCAAATCACAACCCGAGTGGAGGATTTCTTCATATTCTCATGGGAGGGAGTTGAATTTAAATTTTAGTCCCTTTTTATTTTATAAATCGCAAATCAAACTTCAGAATGAGATTTAAACAACAGAATCTGAAGGGTTTCCTCGAGTGGCTGGAAGCCGTTTTGATAAGATTAAGTTTCCGACCGTTCAATAAGCATTTAGAAGGTAAATTCGCCTTTCATAAGTAGTGAAAACAACATTTCAATAAACGGAACCGAGTAAATTTTACTTAAAACAAATTATTTTAGGTGAAAAACCTTTATCTACTGTTAGCCGGAGACATCGTTTTGGCCAAATGAAAGTTAAACACTTGTTTGATTTCGATGGTGTCCGAAGATGGGGTGAAGAAGAAAATTGAAGGTTTGCATGCTTACTTTACTGAGAAAATTAATAAGAGGTTCCCAAGAAGGCGATTGCGTGACGTTGCCGGCGGTGTTTACACTGTTTTGAGGAGCAATGCGGATGTCAGTAGTTGATTGTCGTGTCGCTCGACTGAGATAGTTTGTAGTAAACGCAGTCGATCGAAGATTAATGCATCTCAAGTACCGAGAGTCAGTTACGTCGGAAATCTTCGCAAGCAATGGAAAGATTCACTTTCATCGGAATTGTCGTGAAGGTGACGTGAGCACAACTTTACCTTCCCAACTAAATCTGGAGACTAGTAGAGTTCTACTGAGCACCGCCACCCTCTCCAGAAGGCAGTTCCTTACAGGTCCACCATGGTAATGAGTGCTTTGCCCAAATGAAGGTACGTTTCCTCGCACTAGCACTTGTGCTCAATCAACCTTCGTGAGCGTACCGTTCCTTTGGTGATGTCTGACAGGATGACGTCCCGTCAATAATGCAGAAGCAGCCGAAGGTCCGTTCTTTTCCGATAAAGGCTACTTATTACCTTTCATGGGAAGGAGTCTAGAGTCTTTTTGTCTATCTTAATCCCCCTTCCCTAATTGTTCCTGGTACATGGTTGTGACCCATGCATTTGTTTCCCACTTTATTAAGCTTTGGTCATCAATGTCTCTTCCCATTACGTAGACGTGCACGACTTTACCCTCTTAACTAAATCTGGAGACTGGTAGAGTTCTTCTGAGCACCACCAGCCTCTAAGAAGGCAGGTCCTTACAGGTCCACCATGGTGATGAGTGCTTTGCCCAAATGAAGGAGTTCAGTTATTGTTTAACACTCATCAACCTTCTCCGTTCCTTTGGTGATATCTGACAGGATGACGTCCCCTCAGTATTCCACAAGCAGCCAAAGTTCCGTTCTTCTGCGAGTAAGATTACTTATTAGTTATTACCTTTCATGGGAAGGAGTCTATGAATCTTTTTGCCAGTCTTAATCCTCCTTTCCCTCAATTGTTCCTGACACATGGGTGTGACCTATGCATTTGTTAGAAAAATGGGAAACTTTGATCAACCTGCAGAAGGGGATGGATCTAGTAAGGGTAGAAAAGGTTAAAAAGGGAACCTTTTTTTGGACAGTTGGTCAACCATTTCGTTCCCCTTTCTTCCCGAATGTCGCGAAATCCAAACTGATACGTCCTTCTTCACTTAATGTTCTTAGCTCCTAGCTTCCATAGATTCTTCGGGATTTTCGGACGCTCAGGCCACCCGACTGGATTAATCATTAAAAAAAATTTATAAATCTCATTTTTCGTCTTAATGTGGACTATAATCGCCAAAGTGAGAGTTACATATCTTCGTTCTTTTAACCATCTGAGGATTCGGTTACAATAAAGCGCATAAGCCTCCTTGATCGGTTGCAAGTCCGGCTCTGGGGACGAACAATCGGCCCTAAATATCCTCTTCGGACTTTCCCAAGCTTAGGTGGGTATACGGGAATGAGTTTTGAGGTTTACTGGGTAATGCAGAAGCTCCCGAACTAGGTATCTAATTCTCTTTAAAAAAAATTTTTATTTTTTTTTCTACTGTACACGGTTTTCAATGTATTTTTGGTAGATTATGTTTTTTTCTAATTTATTTAGGATGGGAAAACATTAAATCTATTAAAAAAACATTATATTTTATTTTTGTTTCCACTGTACACGGTTTTCAATGTATTTTGAACATTTTTGTTTTGTTTTTTGACCAATCTATTTAGGGTGGGAAAGTATCCGAATAAATGAGACAGACTCGACATGTTTGGAACTAATTTAATAATAGCGTTGGCTTAAAATAGCCTTCTGACCTATTGATTCATGTCCTTCGTGTGATCCTGATACGCGTTTATAATTTCGTTTCAATTTGCAGGCCTCTGGTGGGATTGAAAATTCAAAAAAGGGGCCCCTGGTGGCCTGGGGGGGGGGGGGGGGTTGGAATAAAATTTGAAAACCGTATCGGTAAAGTTGACAAGTTTAAAGTTTAAGGGAGGCCTACGCGAATAGGACGTTAAATATTGAAGGGGGGTCTGGATAGTTCAGAGACCGTTGAATAAACAATCAGATTTCCCTACTCGCCCGCCCACGGGAATCTCTTAACTTAAAGGATGCCAGTTCAGATTACACCCACGGTGAAGGGGTTGGAGGTATCACTTCCCAAGTCCTGTCACCCCCCCCCCCACTCCACGTTTAAGGAATTTTGGCCGTTTTTCGCGGTGAATAAGCGGATGTGCCCCGAGGGTCCCACTCGTCGACAAAAACAACCCTTTCGCTTCTTCGATTCATTTTTTAACGTCCTAAAAAGCTTTTTATAGAATCCTAAGAAAGGAATGCTTAACTATGTATTTTATAAATAATTTTTCAAAAGCCCCGCGAGGTTAAAAGAATTATTAAAGGATCTCTTTTATTTAAGCCCTACGAAAATAAAAATTCAACAGCTCAACAAAATTAAAGGATTACTTTTCCTCAGTATTATGCATCATTTTCAAACTGAGCTATCTCCCTTAATTTTTGATCAATTTTACTTTTACAGCAACCATTGGTAAGGTGAAGCAATTTCCTTTAACCCTTTATAGAAAGCAGCGGGAACTGCGGGAAGCCTCTCTAAGATATTTAATACCTTCGCTTCCCGTGGCGCTAGCGACATGCAAAAACTGGCCATCTGTAGGGGAAGAAATGAACTACGTGATGATCGCATCACTCGTCCCTTTCTGTGCTTTGCTTTGTGTGGAGAAGTGAGGGAAAAAGTGCTGCGCCAGTAGCGCAGAGAATCCGGCGTCAGACGCGGTCTCGAAAGGGTTAAGAATCCGTAAGCGAAAAAATTATAATCTTGACCGTTTATTCCCTACGATCAAAAAAACAGCTGTTTATGCTATTAGAACCAAAATGGTCAACTAAGCGAGTTTCCAATAATTGGCAATGTTTCGCGGAGATTGCGATTTGAAAGATATCAATTTGCGGAGATTACATCATGAATAAAGGAGTTTACATATTTTAACGTGGTCATACAATTTGTGGACATAACATGTTTAGAAAGGAGGATAATCCGCATCCCTTGTTATTCGGAGTTAACAATCATCCCCTCGTGATATAAATAACTTCAAAGTTTATTATAAAATATTCCACGATAATGAGAAATTAAATTTAGATCAATTACATTTTACAGTGTAGCAATCAGAGCAGACGTTTCTGGGATAATTTCATTTGCATTTTAGATTTTACAACTGGTCCATTTTGAGAAGAATCGATTGTTGCGGCCCCGGGTAGTTAATCGGAGTCGTTCGCCAGATTCAGGGTGGAAATCGGCCTTTGACGCATTCTGGTGGCCTTTTTCGTAAATGGATGTTTCATGATGGTTCCTAGAGATGGTGCTTGGAAGCGGATCGATGAGGGATTTTTTTTTAAATCTTATAACTCCCCTTTTCTCCTCGATGAACACGACGGATACGTTTTTGAACAATCGGCACCTCCGAGACCAAGTACGGACGCCTGAAGACTTCCGAGTCTATCTTCTCCAATTTTACCGACGAGCCAGCTCAAACCGAAACTAAGCAAAAGAAATAAAAAGATTGTTCCGTGATTTTCGATTACCTCCAGACGGGAAGCCAAATACGGTATTTTCCTTTTAAAGTTCGTGAATAGTTATTATTCTTGCATAGCGAATAATGAAAGCAGGTTCGTGAGCTTGAAGACCTCGCTTGATTCATCTCCGTCATTTTATCGATTGAAGTCAACACCCTGTATGCCATTTCGTTCAAATATTCGTCGTCGATTAACGATCGTCGACGTCTTCCGGCAGCGGTGGCGGCTTCTGCAGTCGTTGACGTCATCGTCGTCGTCATCATTATCGTCGTTTGTGGCGCACCCTATAACGATAATTTAAACTCAAATGGTGCTGTTGAAATGATATGTCTCTATAGGATAAACATAGCACAAGGAGTGCATTGCTTTTCCGACAGGACGTCCTCCTGTCGGAAAAGCAATGTAAAAGGGACAGCGAATGCTCAGTTGCAGATGAAGCAAGCCTCAAGACGCCCTTCAACGCTGTCTTTTGATGTTGATTCACGCTGCTGCGGGCTCTACCCGGCATAGTATGAACATGATCATAGCAAAATACCCACATTCACTCTTCACCCTGGATCTTCCGAGCAAATAGCCTCAGAAGGACCAATCCCATTCGACGAAAGCCCGCTTCAGGAATGCTCTTCTGGAGAATGAAGAACCTAGCGACTAGCAGCTATCTCAAAAGATCCAAGGACATTCTGTACCTGCATATGTTTTCTAATGGGTACTTACAAGCATACAATTCATGATTAGATTCATGATAAAAAGTCCGAAAGCGAGGAAAGCAAGAGCTGTCAAAGCGAGATCAAAAAGATCCTTCATCGCAAGCCCTTTTCCACTCGAATGATGATCGTCTTCGATGTAGTAATGATCGTCACCTATAAATCAAAAAATAACGATAGAAGGGGTGGCAGGGAAACCGAAACGAATCAAAAGAAGGGAAGAAAATGACGTGGCTATTTAGTTCCACAACACGCAATAGGGTAAAATGAGCGTAATAGACTTAATAAAAATTGTACCACGCTCACCACCGCCACCGCCTACGCCGGCGGACTCGTGAATTACAGGAGGACTCCCTCCGTGTCCATGCCCTGTACCAGTATAGTGGATTTCGGCTACTGGATGTCCTCCTCCAAAATCTAAAGAAAAAACCATGAATGCTGTTAAATTGCTGTTAAAATACCAAAAGAAGGTGGCCCATAAGAAGGCTGTTTTGCGTTTCCTCCACTTTGAACAGCATAACCAGTAACTTCACCGCTTTCCATATCATCCCCGGATTCGTCAGTGTCTTCCATTTGGTCGTAATGACGGTAAACGTCGTCAAGTAAAGCCGACCTAAACACAATTTAGACGAAAAGAAAAACCGAATACAACATACCTAGAAAGCCAATCTCGATACGTTGAAGATCCTTGATCTTTTAACAAAAAATCGTGTGGGCGATGATTACGATGGTTTTTCGCCGGCTCACCAAGCCTGCCTACATTTTTAGGTGAGAGCTCCGATAGAATTTCTTCAGCGACGTAACTTCTACATAAGTATTCGTTCATCATCGATCTAAAAATAAATAATATAACAATTTGGACATCAAATCAGCTCTATTACCTGTGATACTGCATTGTGTCAAATGCGTCACGGATGTCGCCGTCGGAGGTGACATTAAAAAGTGGCAAATCATCGCTCGCAGAGTCTACAGCGGCTTCTTCCAAAAGTAACGTACTCGGGAGGTATTCCGGGTTGAGGAAGTCGCTAACTTTTAACGATCCAAAAACCCCAGATGTGAATAACAATGTTAGAACACATAAAACCTTTCGAACATTTTTTAAATTCTTAAATATTAACCTTACCTTTTCCAGCAAAAGTTTTGTCTTCTCCATATCTAAAAATTATATGTTGATCAATTTAAAATTGTTAGTAAGTGTATATCAGCTAAATTCTTTTAACTTCCCATAAGAAGTTATTGTGATACCCTCCACGTCGGGTTTTTGGGGAAGGGTCTTCCAGACCCCGGAGGGTCAATTCGAATATTGATGTATACCGATCTCAAGTTTCAAAAAAAAAAAAAAAAAAAAAAAAAAAAAAAAAAAAAAACTCGGAAAATTTTTCGAAAAAAAAAAAAACTTTCACCCTCCGTCATACTTCCCCACCCTTATACTTCCCCCTCCGTTATATATCCCTTTCCATATAGGTACTTCCCCCTTCGCTATAATTCCCCTCCCCTATACTATTGTTACTTCTCTTTAAGGAAGTTTTCGTTGCAAGCTCTTCAAACTAGTACTTTATTGTCTATTGGTTAAAAATTACTAATCAGCAGTTCAATACGATTTTTTAACTCGCTCGAAAATAACATTTTTGTGATACCCTCCAACGAACAGGAAATGGCTTTTCCTGCTTTAGAAAGGAAAAATTGATAAGATTATCCCCAGAATTTTCCGGCACACTTAACGGCCGCAGTTTTTATCCGATTGGCACCAAATTTTCACTTAACTTCCCTACCTCTTTTAGTTTTATTTTGAAAATGCCGAGAACTTTTTTCAAATTACACAAAAATATCGGAGATATGACTATCTAAAATTTAGTTTAATGCGCTAGAGCCGTAATATTGGTCCGGTCTTCACCAAATTCTCACCAAATAATCCTTACATTTAAGTTTGGGGGAAGTATAAGGGAGGGGGAAGTATAACGAAGGGGAAGTTTTTTTTTTTTTTTTTTTTTTTTTAATCTTCCAAGTTTTTTTTTTAATTTTCCGAGTTTTTTTCCAGAAAATTTCCTTTAAAGCTCATTTTTTTCCGAAAAATTTTCTTTAAAGCTCATTTTTTTCCCGAAAAATTGTCTAAGTATTAAGGTAGAAATAATGGAATTTTTGCCCAAGAGAGGTCCCTCTCGTAAGGCGTGGAAGTAGGAAATTTCTCCCTACTAAAATGAAAATCAATATAAACAAATGCCAATTTTTTTACGATTTGTTGGTGTAAAAAAATTATCATTTTTTGATTCATCATCATTTACAAATCGTAAAAAATGTAAGCAGTAACTGGTGAAAATTTGGTTCAAATCGTACCAACTCTTCCGCCGCAGCGAATTTTTTAAAATTTCAAACAGGCATATCACCGCCATTTTTCGAAATTCAAAAATCGCCCTCGTAACATCCCTATTCACCGGTTAAAGAAATTTTTGTGAAAAATTTTGGTGAAAATCGGTTGAAAACTGTGGCCGTAAAGTGTTTCGGAAAAAAATACTACGGCCGGCCGGCACCACAGACAAAGTTGAGATCGGTAAAGATCAATATTCGATTTGACCCTCCAGGTTCAGGAAGATCCTTCCCCAAAAAGGAGGGTATTAAAATAACTTCTTTAAGGAAGTTAAAATCGCTAACCGCCAAGTGAAAGTTCGAATAACTGGCTCTTAGTTTATCCCGATTTTTTCTTTAAAATAATGGAGTGCATACTCTACCTTCAAATAGTCTTCAGGCATCCGTCTACATCGACCTTCACCAGCGGACTGTTTCTCTCAAAAACGCCACATCCGTTAATTACCTCCATCTTTCAGGTTCGTCGCTTCCGTTAACTTATTCCAGGTGACAAAACATAAAACGGGAATAACTCCATCTCCGTAAAAAAAAAATTAATACTGGTCGATATGATATAGTAGACGTTATGTATAAAATGCGTTTTAAGTGCTTTGCTCTTCGACTCAGCTGGTCTTTTCCCATCGGATATTAGGATGGACTCTCCCCCTTTTCTGCAACCCGTATCGAATCCACCTTTATTGACCACCTTCATTATCCTCACACGTATTAAGTGACGAAAATGTTTATAAATTATAATTTACAACCTATGAATCCCTTTAGTGAATAAAATGCTGCAATACTTAGTGAAAAAGACATTCTTCCAATTTGACTAAATATCTCTATTAATATTCGGCTTATTAATTTAACTGGCTGAAAGCCAAAAGGAAACCAAAAAAGCGGTAAAAATGTTAAATATTTGGACAAAAGAATCTGAAAACAACAGATTTTTTTGGCTATTCTTACCTATTTTGACCAAGAAAACTCCAAAATTTTGGGGTTCTCCTTGGTTTTTCGACCGAGAAACTCCTTTTTGTTTTTTGCATTTTTATAACCCTAAGAAACTATTTATTTTTATTTTTATTGTGTATGTAATCCGCAAAAGGATGATTTTACAAGTGAATTACTTAACCAATAATTGAGGAAGAAATGACTGTGATACCGGGTATCTCACGACGCGTTTCGGCTTAAAAAGCATCGTCAGGTGAGCTATTTCCTCTATCACAATTATTTATATCTTTTCACTATGCCTTATCCCTAAAAAACTATAATCCTCTTTTTCCCTGATTTAATGCAACCTCCTTGGCCGTTAGGCTAGTTTACCTTGATTTTTCGACGGAGAACCCTCCCCCACTTATTTTGTTTTGATGATTCAAGGAAATTTTTACCTCAGTTTTTTGACGGAGAACCCTCCCTTCCTATTTTTGCGGATTCAAGGCAGTTTTAACATAATTTTTTTGATGGAGAACCCCCCCCCCTTTTTTTTTTGCTGTTTTAAGACAGTCGTTTTTGAAGGAGAACCCTACCCCCACCCCTTTTTTTGCTGATTCCAGTCAATTTTTGCCTCAGTTTGTTGACGGAGAATACCCCCAGTGCACTCTTTTTTTGCTGATTCAAGGCATTATCCTCCTCGGTTTTTCGACGGAGAACCTTCCCCTCCTTTTTTTTTGCTGATTCGAGGCAATTTTTACCTCAGTTTTTTGACGGAGAACCCATCCCTTTTTTCTGCTTGCTTATTTAAGGCCATTTGTTCGTCCTTTCGGCTCAGAAACTCCCTTTTTGCTGTAAATTTTGGGCTTTGCTTTTCTCTTTACAGCAAAAATGACCTATTAACCGAATTTTCCGAAGTTTTTCTCAGATTTTGAACCGAAAAACTCTCGTTTACAATATTTACTTGTTGCTTTCCTCTACTTTTTGGCCTAGAAATCACAGATTCTTGGACACTCGGTCTTGTGGTCCAGAAACTCAATTTTTAACACGTTTTTTAATAGCGCTTTGGCGTAAAACGCCAGTTTTTCTTTGCACTATTAGCTGATAATCATCTTTGGCGTTTTCAGCGTCTACTCTAGAAATTGTTTTCAATCGTGGAATTCTCGTAACTCCAATGTTTATACAACAAAATTTAACAAAAATGATTCCTATTTTATTGCCATTTTCAGTAGGAAAAAAGGAAAGTTGGGATTTCCTTAAGAGCCTTAAGAAATGTTAAAAAACAAAAGGTTTACATGATAAAGTTTAATAAAGCGTTAAATAAAGACTTCGTGTAAAAGGTGATGAAGCATAAGATATAACGTGTTAGCGGAGAAGTCTTCCACGCGGGGGGTCCATTAAATAAGGGTCTATTGTCAAAAACGCGTTTTCTTCGGATTGGGCGGCGAGGAGGACAGGCGCAGAAGTTTCGACCAACCAGAAAAGGGGGCCAAACTCTTCTGTATAACTCATCTCTTCCACCTCCTCCTCCAGCTAAATGGGTAATGTCCTAAACACCTGTATACTCTCACAGATTCACGCTAAAATCTGTTTAGCTACCTTTCCACCCCTCTTCAATTATCTTTCAACCGCCCTATTATTGTATAGACGGTAAAAACGGTTTCATTTATTTTATTCGATCATCATTTTTTTTTTCAGACCCTCTTTTCACTCCGCAAGGTTTCTCTTTCGTTCCTCTTTTATTTTTGAGAAAAGAAGATAAGTAACCTTTTTATCATCTGTAAACCTCAGTTCATCATTTTAGACGTTTCTTTACACACTTTCAGACCCTTTTTTTTAATAGCCTTTTCATACATTGAAATAAAATTCCACGCAAAATTTTTCAAAAATAGAGGTCGGAGGACTAAATAGCTCTAGGAGGTAAAATTGGGGCAAGAAGAAAGCAAAAGTTAGGGGATGACCTGCAAGATTTGAGTAGGTAAACGTAGAAAGCGCTCATAAAATAGATAAAACGCTCTAAAACTCACTAAAAATCATATTTTGGGCCAAAATATCCAGAAAAACGTTTAAAGCTTTTTTGGCCGAAAAACAGAGGAAAACGCAAAAAATCCGTACAAGAGAAGCTTTGTAGGCCAAAAAAAGTGAGGAAATCCAAAAAAAGTTTGTAAAAGGGTTGAAAACCGAAGAAATGTCCTGAAAATCCGGTAAAAAATGGTTTTCATGGTCGAAATGGGTACGCCAATGACAAAAACAAGGAAAAATGGGAGTTTCTAGGCGGATAGGATGGAAATCGTCTCACGGTATAAGGAAAGAGGGTTTTCTTTGTTTAAAAAAATAAATAGGTAAATAAATAATTAAATAATAATAATAAAAAATTGGGGTAAGCAGAAAGCGACGATTAGGGGATGACCTGCTAGATTTTTGTAGGTAAACGTTGAAAGCGCACTTTTTCCTCAAATAATACAGATAAAACGCTCTAAAACTCGCTAAAAAGCGAGAATATCGAGAAAAACGCTTAAAAACTAGTAAATAAGAAGCTTTTTTGGCCGAAAAACATAGGAAAACACAAATAAATCTGTACAAGATGAGCTTTGTAGGCCAAAAGAGCGAGGAAATCCAAAAAAAAAAGTTTGTAAAAGGGGTTGAAAACCGTAGAAATGTCCTGAAAATCCGGTAAAAAATGGTTTTCTCGGTTGGTATAGGTACGCATGTGACAAAAACAAGGAAAATGGGAGTTTCTAGGCGGATAGGAAGGAAATCGTCTCACGATATAAGGAAAGTTTTTTTCTTTGTTTAAAAAAAAAAAAAAATAAATAGGTAAATAAATAATTAATAATAATAATAATCAAAAATTGGGGTTAGCAGAGAGCAACGATTAGGGGATGACCTGCAAGATTTTTGTAGGTAAACGTTGAAAGCGCACTTTTCCCTCAAATAATACAAATAAAACGCTCTAAAACTCGCTAAAAAGCGAGAATATCGAGAAAAACGCTTAAAAACTAGTTAATAAGAAGCTTTTTTGGCCGAAAAACATAGGAAAACACAAATAAATCTGTACAAGATGAGCTTTGTAGTCCAAAAGAGCGAAGAAATCCAAAAAGAAGTTTGTAAAAGGGGTTGAAAACCGAAGAAATGTCCTGAAAATCCGGTAAAAAGGGGTTTTCTCGGTCGAAATAGGTACGCAAAAGACAAAAACAAGGAAAACAGGGAGTTTCTTGGCTGATAGGAAGGAAATTGTCTCACGATATGAAGAAAGAGGGTTTTCTTTGTTAAAAAAAAATAAATAAATAGGTCAATAAATAATTAAATAATAATAAATTGGGGTAAGAAGAGCAACAATTAGGGGATGACCGGCAATATTTGTGTTGGTAAAGGTAAAAAGCACACATTTACCTTCAAATAATACATATAAAACGCTCTAAAACTCACTTAAAAGCATGTTTTGGGCCAAAAAATCGAGAAAAACGCATAAAAATGAGTTAACAAGAAGCTTTTTTGGCCGAAAAACAGAGGAAAACACAAATAAATCTGTTCAAGAGGAGCTTTGTAGGCCAAAAAAGCGAGGAACTCTAAAAAAAAATTGTAAAAGGGGTTGAAAACCGAAGAAAAGTCCTGAAAATCCGGTAAGAAGGGGTTTTCTCGGTCGAAATGGGTACGCAAATGACAAAAACAAGGAAAACTGGGAGTTTCTTGGCCGAAAGGAAGGAAATCGTCTCACGATATGAAGAAAGAGGGTTTTCTTTGTTAAAAAAAATAAATAAATAAAGATAAAAAATTTTCTAAAAAAGGGTTTTCAGGTCTTAAAGCACGAGGAGTATCGCCGAAAAATATTGTAGAAGGGATTTCTTTTTCAAAAAACCAAGAACTCCCAAAGTCCAGTAAAAAAATATTTTTTCCGACCGTATGAGCTGAAAAATACCTCAAAACCAATTTTTTTTTCTCTCTTTTTATTCCCTGGAGGAAGGTGTACCGAGTAGTACCCCTCTCTCTAATTACGAGCTTGTAAATACTTGTATGGTCTCTGGAAAAGTAAAACAAAAACCGTCTAAGGAGAGCATCACATTATCTTTCTTTTGAGAAAGTTTAAAGCTTTTAATCCTCCTTCAAATTCCATTTCTCGGATTTCTTTATGATTTTTTTAAAGATTTTTATTTTTAACTTTGGATGAATGGTAGGCGTTAGCTAATAGTTATAAATAAAACATTTTGGTAAAAGGTAAGAGATGAGATGGGGTTGAAAGGGTTTTGTGATGGGGGTTTCGTGGGTACTTTTGGAAGGGAGGAGTCTAAAGGTGGAGTGAGGAAGATTCGCCAAATAGGGTCCATTACCCCTCCTCCCTTCCTCTTAACCACCCTAGAGTGGTAAAGGGCGTGAAAATGTATTTTAGAAAACGTTTACAATAGATTTGAGTAATGCGCGACGTCCGAGGGTAAAAGATGAGTGGTGGTGGCGCTATGAGAGAAGAGCTCCTCCCGAGCCGGCCACACCTCCGTAAGCCCCCTAAAAAGGACCTTCTCATAAAGGGGACAGATCCTCAACTTGTAACACGGATCATGAGTTTTAATAAGGAAAGCGAGTCCTTTTTCGACGACGAAGACTCTCCTGAGTCTTCTCAAAGGCCAAAACAATCCGAAATCAGTTCTTTCACCATCGACAGCATTTTAGGACCTAGAAACAGCCCGATACCACCTCAAGGAAACACTCAAGAACAAATTTTTGTCGAAAATTTACCAGGTAAATTTTTTTCTTTAAATAAACCTCATGAAACGTTATAAAATTCGAAATTTATCGGTAATTTTGGAACTTCGACAAACCTTTTGTCTTATTCCAGATGATTTATCGAAAAAACGAGAGTTATACCTCCGAGATTCCGGGGTAAAATACTTTCAGGGATGAGTTTTTACTCTTCGGAATTTTTTTCGGATCCGTCCCGCCAAGCAAAACCCGTCCAAAAGCTCAAAAACTACTCGACGTTATATACGATTTGCGTTTTTCGGCTATGAGGATTTCAGCACCCTGTGTACCCATCGACTTAAAATTTTATATAGGTGTTCTTTGGTTTGATGTGAGTAAATTCTGAAAATTTCAAGTCCATCGGTAAACAGGGTGCCGAGATATGTTACTTCATAAACCCAGTTTTTCGCCTTTGCCGTGTTCTTTTTCTGCCCGTTCAGCTAGCCAGAGCTACAGCCTCTCCTAGTGCTCTGATTGACTTGAAATTCTACACATAACTTCCTTTCAATTTGAGCCAATGTATTGTACTTCAAAAACGCGGTATTTCGCTGTTCTTCTTCTTTTCCTCCTTATTCATCTAGCCAGGGCTGCAGCCTCTCCTACTGCACCGATTGACCGATAAAACGGACCAAACCGACTCAAACTGGGCACGATTATGTGCAATGAGATATGATTTAGTGAAATAGAATATATGAAGCTATTGTGCTGCCGTTTTCTAAGCTCCCCTTGGCGGCGTAGCAAAAGCTTCTTATTAGGGATAGCTATATAGACAGTTTTTAGAAAATTAGCTTAGAGAAAGCATTGCGAAGAGCCTTTAAACAAGCATGTTTAACAGGTTTTTTGAGGTTTAATATTGATCGATAACTCCTCACTAATCAGTAATCACTCATCAATACCTAAATCATCCCACTAAGCAAGCATTTTGCTACACCAAGGGGAGCTTTTAAAACGAGAGAACGGACGCTCCATATCTCCTCTTGGCCAAGTTGGTCCGCTTGGCTAGACGCAACTAAACGTGTTGCTCATTTCTCTTTATCTCCGCTCAGTTTTAACCCTGCGACTTAAAATTTTGTATAGGTCTTCTCTAATATGATAATAGGCCCAGAAAATTTCACGTCGATCGGTATACAGAGTGCAGAGATATGGTACTTCACAAACGCGGTATTTCACTGTTGTTCTTCTTTTCCTCCTTATTCATCTCGCAAGGGCTGCAGCCTCTCCTACTGCACCGATTAACCAATCAAACGGACCAAACCGTGCGATTTGATTTACAGAAAGAGAATATATGAAGCGCCTGGCTCCCGTTTTCAAAGCTCCCCTTGGCGGCGTAGCAAAACGCTTCAATCAGGGATAACTGTTTAGACAGTTTTTAAAACATTAACTTGAGGAGGAAGCCTTGCGACGAGCCTGTAAACAAGCATCATTAAAAGGGGTTTTGAGGTATAATACTGATCGATAACTTAGCATTATCAGTAATCACTGCTTAATACCTAAATCATACCACTAAGCAAGCATTTTGCTACACCAAGGGGAGCTTTTAAAACGAGAGAAAGGGCACTTCATTATCTCCTCTTGGCCGGTCCGCTTGGCAGGACGCAACTAAACGTGTTGCTCATTTGTCTTTATCTCCTCTCAGTTTTAACCCCGCGACTTGAAATTTTGTATAGGTCTTCTCTAATATGATAATAGGAAGCCCAGAAAATTTCATGTCGATAGGTCCACAGGGAACATTAAACACAACTCTGAAAACCTCATTTTTTACCATTTCCGTGTTCTTACTCTTCTTCATCATTCTGTCAGCTTCTCCAGATTAATCAACCGACCTGAAATTTTACACAGACAAAATATTATAGATATTGTAAGAACCTAATATAAACTTGCAAAAAATAAAAATTCGAAGGTACCAGTAACATCTGTGAACAAGATAATACGGTACTGTTGAATGCTGCAAATTTCGAAGGCCATTTTTTATTTAATCTCTGAATAACTAAAAAAAATTCGATATTTTGAGGGGGTTTCAGCGTTTCCCCAAGGCGTTGATGAGATAATATTGATGTTTTCAAGTCTTTTTCCTTATTTTTAGGAATGGATGTTACATCTATCAGTCCGAACATTCCGTCTGCCAATTTGTACAACAACCTGCAATATTCAACGCTTCTTTACGGCAGCTGGTTTGCCGCCGCTTCAAAATCACAAGCGCTCTTTGGGCTTCAAGGTAAATATCACCACTTAACTAGCTCTTAATCATAGATTTTTTGTCAACAACAACAACAATATTAATAATTCCTATGGTAAAGTTAAGCTTTTGGGGTTTTTAAAAAACTGTTTCCCACCATTTTTTTGGGCTTCTAATAAGCATGTTGTTTGCAACCTGTCAAAGTGACATTCTTCTTTTGGGTAAACATGTTTACAGTCGGATTATCCGTTTAAGTCTATATTAAGAAAATATTAACGGAGGAGTAACACCTGATTCCAGGGTTGACACAGCAATAAACTCCCCGTTAGCGGCTTATTAAGTTTAACCTCACTTCTCCCTCAGAAAACGATTGTTTGCCCGGCGATAATCATTTTACTAGTTGCCTCATTTTTAGAAAGAAAAAGGGGGGATCTAATATTTTACCAGATTTTTGTTTTTCCTTATAATTTGCATTAAAAAAATTTTTAGCTCCCAAACCAATAGGAAGAAGGTCGAGGAAACCAGGGATGGACAGAAAACCACGTCAGGCTTACAGCGCAAAACAGCTAGAGAGATTAGAATCGGAATTTAATGTAAAAAAAATTTATAATTATATTGAATTTTTTTTAAACTAAATTTTTAGGCAGATAAATATTTGAGCGTGAGCAAACGTATGGAATTATCGAAAGCGCTAAACTTGACCGAAGTTCAAATCAAAACTTGGTTTCAAAATCGAAGAACGAAATGGAAAAAACAGTTGGCGTCACGGCTAAAAATCGCACATCGGCAAACGCCACTATTTTTCCCGCAATTCAGCCATTCGTCAACGTTTTATATGCCGAACCATTTGAACTGTCCCGTCCCAGATCCTCTAAAAGCTCTACCATTAAATCAAGATGGTTTAGATATTTAGATTTGTTTTGTTTTTTAAATGTAAAAATTGTGTAAATAAAATCTAGTCTCTTTGTTGTTTTTAAAATATATTTTAAGTCCTCCATTCTCTTTTCTACATGAAATTGGTCTGTTTTCAAGGTGTGATGTCCCGCGGTGGCGATCGGGACGGACTTCTATGGATTTAGGCGGGATGGTTTTAAATCAAAAAAAGGTCCTTTAATTTATACCTTTGTTTATTAAACTTAAAACGGGTTAATTACGGCGCAGGATACTGACCTACGTATTGTCTCCGGCCTTCGATGGAGGGGAGCGCGGATAGAAATTATAGGAAGGGGTAATCCTTAAGGAGGATATTACAAAGGAACCCCCGTCTCACCACATTTTTTGACGTTTTTCTCGATTCTTTCGGCCTAAATACCTAATTTAAACTTAATTTTAGGGCGTTTTCTTCGCTTTTTCTGATCAAGAAACCTCATACCGGTTTTCAGGCATTTCCTCGCTTTTTCCACCGAAGAACCATATTTTAATAGATATTTGGGAGATTTTCCACGTTTTTTTTTTTTTTTTTTTACATAAACCTCCTTTTTATAGAATTTTAGGTTTTTTTTTCTCGTTCAATATCAAAAAGCACCTCTTTCACCGGATATTTTCCCCTTGTTATTCATAAAAATCTTTTTTTTATTTTTCATAAATGGAAAATCATTTTTCAACTTTTTTTTAAACTTCTTTAAAGAAGTTATTGTCGAATATTTTTAATCGCTCACCAAATAAAAATAATTTTTCGATTCGCTCTTAAAACAAAATCATTTTTGAATTTTTCAAAATCTCTCATAAAATATCAATAATTACCTATGTTTACCTATTTTTTTTTTTTTTTTTTTTTTTTTTTTTTTTTTTTTTTTTTTTTTTTTTACTGCTTAGAATAAAAATCCAAAAATCTCCCTTATTATACAGTTTTTTTTTTCATTATTATTTTTTTTTTATTTATATTTCAGCCCGCCGGGCAGCGCTTGGTTTTCCCTTTCGACATCAGCCATAACATCTCGATCCACCACAAGGCCCTTTGCTTTTAAGAGTTCCTAAACTATTTTATGTCATTCTGATAAAAAATTAAAAAACATAAAATAAAATAAATAAATAAGAATAAATTATTATAGGGAGTTCTTTTGTTTAAGGGCATTTAACTGCCATTCAATATCCGGGGTATTATCATTAGTTAACCTAATTTATTAAAACCGATAAACATTTTAGTTTTAAAGAAAATTTATTTGTATTGAGTCTATTTCTGTCTGTGTGAATAAGATCCAATCTGGGCTTTTACAATTGAGTTTATAGAGGAGCAATAAAGCCGACTGAAAAGGGGCTTCTTTTCCTTCATTTCTTCTTCCGGTTAAATGAAATAAAAAACCGACGTCTTTTAAACGTTGATTATTTTTAACCAATGTTTATTTACATCATTCAAATCCACAGGTACACCACACATTAAATTATATTTAAAAAATGTTATTGCAAAAACTCAATTTTCTTGATAAAGGAAAAATCTCTCCCTCCCTAATTGGACAAATCAGCTTAACTTGGTCGACTTCTTTTAATTACTGTTCCTTTATAAGAGAACCTTATTTTATAAGAAATAAAAAAAAACATTATTTTCGTCGTTTCCTTTATTTTTATATTTATTTTCTCTTGATTTCTTTCGTTTAATCTTCTTTTAATTTCTTAAAAGCTTTAAGACACCTGAGTCCCCCTTTTTACTTATTTTTTAATCATACTTAAAAACTTTTAATTATTATTTATTAATAAAACTAAAAGAATCTATCGTCCTTTTACTAAAATTATGTATACAGAAAAAAATTTTAAGTTTATTTTTAAATATTTTTTTCTTCAAAATTTTGCTTTATTAAAATCATTATTCTTAAAATTATCTATATCGCTTTTTATTAAAACAATGGGGTGGTAAAAAGTTGAAAAGAAATCCGTTTTCCATGTATTTTAGAACCTAAATAAAAAATTGAAATAAGAGAGCGCTGGCAACCCTTTTTACTTCTTTTAAGGGTGGGCGTTTCGAAGGGTGAGTTCCTTTCAGTCAGACCGAAGTCACCATGCTTTGAACACAATCACAATACCGGAAGAACAAAAAAAGTTAATAAAAATAGTAAACAAAAGTAAGCCAAATTTTTACACTTAACAATTAATAAAATAAATAAAAAACGCAGTTTAAAATTTTTTTTTTTTAATTTTGCTTGTTGATAATAATTTTATTCTACTCTTCCTGGAGGTAATTAATTAATTAATAATTATTTAAAAGCTCTAAAATTCTCCTCAAATAAGAATAAGTAATAATTTTTTCAAATTTTTTTTTTTTTTTTTTTTTTTTTTTTTTTTTGAGATTCCTTGGGTTAATAACGACCCATTTCTATCGTTCCTGACTTTTTCTGTGGTACTGGAATTTTGTATTTCTTACCCCCCCCCCCCCCATGGCTAAATTAGGCCAATTTCAAAATTATTGAAGTTTTTTTCCCCACCAAATTTACGAATAAATTCATTGACTTTTGTGGAATAAAACAAAAAATATTAAGAAATACTTTTTTGGCTTCTTTTAAGAGAGAGGGGGGAGATTTCCCTCTCCAGATGGGTTTTACTTTAGATAAAAATACAATAATAATTTTAAGATTAAACTATAAAAAATAAAATAAAAAAATATAGGCAGGTAATTAAGAAAACGACAATTATTGATTCCAGTTACGTAATAATATTCATTACATAAGGTGTCGTCCTACTATTTATAGAAAACCCAACTCATAGAATAAACGTCTCAACCCACGGATAAGTAGCTTTTTTTTAATTTTAATTATAATTAATGAAGGAGAATATCGATTTTTACTTTAATTTTTCATTTCTTTTTCCATTATTGGTTTATATTTGATAAGAAAAACGATAATACGATTAAAAGATTTGTTTTTAAAAACTAAAAATAACGTAAATTACTCTCAGAAAAGGTCTGATGAATAAAAATAATTGTTTAGAGTTTAAAATTTTTTTTGTTTATTTTAAAAAAGGAAATGGAGAAGCTTCAGGAATACCAAGGAGTAGTCGGAAGGCTTCATACAATTAGAGATAATGTTCGAGAAAAATATCAAACTTGGAAAGAGCAAAATATAAGTATTACAAAAAATCCTTCGTGCAGTATAGAAGAAGGTATTCCCATATTTTTCGGTATGTAAAATTTTTATTGTAACATATTGAATTATTTTTTCTAAGAACAAAAACGACGAAGGAATGGTGAGGATTTCGGCGGCTGTGATGGGTATTGAGTTTTCGTATGCGGCGGAAACCGCGTTTGTTTCTCCGACGCTTCTGACGATCGGGGTCGATCACACGAGAATGACGATGATCTGGGCGTTATCGCCGCTTATCGGACTTTTTTTGACGCCCCTTCTCGGATCGCTAAGCGACAAATGTTCCCTTCCTTTCGGACGACGAAGAATCTTTATCCTTCTTCTCTCTTTTGGGATTTTACTAGGTCAGTAGTTTAATTTGCGGTTATTCAAAATCGTTTTTAAGGCCTAATACTTGTGCCAAATGGGAAAGAGCTTGGGATTAAATTCGGAGATCATTATCCAAAAAAGAATTCTTCTGCAAATTCTTCGATTTCGGCCATCGAAGTTCCTGAAGCTGCTGAAACCTCATGGGGAGTTTTTTTCACCGTTATAGGGACTGTCTTCTCGATTTTGACGCAGACGCTTGCCAAAGTCCTGCCAGAGCGTATTTATTAGATGTGACACTCCAGGTGATTATGAGCACTCAAAATGACCGATTTTATGCAATATTGTAGAGGATCACGCGCGAGGATTAACGACGTTTACGATTATGGCGGGAATTGGAGGTTTCCTCGGTTATGGACTCGGTGGCATCAATTGGGACGATACCTTTTTAGGTACGCAGAACGCAGGGAGCAAGAGGAAGCCCCCTGCTTTCTGCAGCAACCTAAATATATCAATTTTTCAGGAAGCTTAATGGGTGGACATGTTAAAGCAGTATTTTCACTAATCACGGTCATATTCGTCATTTGCGTTTTTCTCACAGTAACGAGCTTCGCCGAAATACCATTGACACTTCTGGAAAGCACGAATTTGGTAAATGAACTTCCTTTGCTCTGCTTCTATTTCTCGTTTTTCAGAAAGGGCCGCCAAAAAATGAACCGGGGGCTTCTAAAACGGAATCCTATGGCACAATGAAAACTCCGGACACTGTAAGGCAGGCAACTTTACTGCGGAAAAATTAACCCGAAATTTTCAGCAAGAAACTCAATTTGCGGAAAGCATAAATGAGGTCGATGCTACACCTGTGAATGTACCACAAAGTGGTGGAGCACCAACATTAAAAGACTACCTTCTTTCCATAGTATTTATGCCACGTTCCATCTCATACTATGCATAACGAATCTTTTCTGCTGGATGGCCCACGTAAGCTATTCACTCAACTTCACCGATTACGTCGGCGAATCTGTCTTCGGCGGAGATCCAAAGGTACAGTGCTGTTCAAACATCATACTTTTAAATGAAATTTTACAGGCTCCGGAAGACACTGAAGGACATATTCTTTATGAGCAAGGAGTACGTTTTGGTTGCTGGGGTATGTCCATGTATTCATTATCATGCTGCGGATACTCCTTGATCATCGAAAAGCTTATCAAAATTACGGGTACGAAAAATCAATCAAAATTCTTTATATTCCACGATGTTTAGAGCAAAAACGACTTATGTGGGCGGATTGGCTTTTTATGGAGTCGGCATGATCCTTATGGCGATAACAAACAGCAAAATATCCGTTATTATCTTCTCATGTACTGCCGGAGTTTTATATTCGACTTTATTCACCATGCCGTATCTTCTTATTGCGAATTATCATTCGAAAGAAATGGTGAGTTTTTCAGTAGGTATCTTGAGGTTATTGGTTTTCAGTTCGACGAAGAAGGGACGAAACATCCGAATAGAGGGCTTGGGACGGACGTAGCGATTGTGAGCAGTATGGTCTTTTTCGCACAATTCACATTTTCGTTGATCGTCGGCTATCTTGTGAGCGTCGCAGAGTCTACGGCGGTTATTGTTTACGCCTCTGGCGTTCTCGGGTTACTAGCGAGCGCTTCAGCCACGCAGATATTGTACCTCGATTTATAAATAAACGAATAATGTCACAAAACCTTTTCCTAGTAAAAAAATAATTAATTACCAAAAACGTTTGAGGTCAAGAATCAAAATGTCTGAAATGTTTAAAAGTGTCTTACGTTCGTTAAGGGCTTCCTCGTTTTAAATAATTGGAAAAGATTCAAATCGGGCGAGGAGACTTCATTTACACCCAACTTATCCGCGTCAACTAATTTAGATCAAGCAAAAATCTATTTAAACCTTAAAACTTACGTATTTACATTTTAAAAAAATTTTTAACGAATTTCTGAATCGAATTTATAAAATTTTACACGCGATCAAGATTAATAATGGAGCGTGACAAGAGGGACATTTTTTTGAAAGGTGCCAGGTTTTTTGTGAAATGTTCCCTTTGGACAATTTAATATTGTTTCATCGCGATAGTGGAAGGGGTACGAAAATAAGTTGTTAAAATGAGACTTTTTTTTTCACATAATTCAGGACAAGTGAGTTTTATGATGTTTTCTAAAAATAATAATAGATATTTTTCACTGGGTTGTCGCGGGGTGGATAAAACAGATGAGGATGATCTTGCCGTTTCTATTAATATTTTTTTTTCTCGCTTATATAAAATATTGTATTTTAGTTTTTCTCAACCTGCAGTAAAATATAAGGAGTTCATATCTCTTAGCCAACCGAGCAATATCAATATCGAATTTTTCATTTAAGACCACTGTCCACATTGTAGGGCGGACTTAAGGGGGGGGGGGGGGGTAAGATGACCTAAATCCCAAGGACGCCTTGAAATGAACGTTCATTGTGTAAAGGGTTTTACGTGGGCTGAAGACTGTTTAGCAAGGTGCGAACCGTGAAAACACAGAAAAACAAAGCAAAACCCGGCGAAAAAAGATGTTAAGCGCCTGAACGCATCATAAAATGGGTTTTTCTAGATCAGAAAATCGAGGAAAATGAACCAAAACTCGTTAAATAGGGTGTTAAAACACCCAAACACCCGAAAAAACGGATGTTTCTAGACCAGGTATTGAGGAAAACGGCCCAAAAATATGGAGCACTTTAGCGATACGGTTTTTTCACAGCCTCTTTGCTGCTTTTTTTGGAATGGATTCCAAACGTTGGACTTATCGCTCAATGCGGGACATTTGGACGTCGTGATTTTGGGGCAACGGGACACAACCCTCCAAAGCGGGACGAAAAACGAAAAATTCATCATCTAAAAAGTTGTCATTTGAATTTTGGAGCAGTCTCACGAGGCGCTCTTACGTCACTAGCCTGTGAAACCCACTTGGCTCTGGAGGGAGGGGGTAGTGACGTCATCAGAGTGCTCTACCTTGCTTCTTCATCCATCCTCCTTTTATTAACTTCCTTAAAGAAGTTATTGTGATACCCTCGACGTCGGGTTTTTAGGGAAGGGTCTTCCAGACAACGGAGGGTCAAATCGAATATTGATCTTAACCGATCTCAACGGCCGTTCGGCCGTAGCATTTTTTCCCGGCACTCTTTACCGCAACCGATTTTCACCAGATTTATACCAAATCGTCGCGTTAGTTCTAACACCGGACAAGTCATTTTTCCTAGGTTTTCAGGAGAGCCAAAATACGGATAATTTCTCATTGGAATCAATGCATCACCTGTTGGCTAAATCGTGAACTAAACGTTTTCTGTTGGTAATAGGGTTAATCTACCAACGGAATTCAATTCTCCACAAAATTTACCATCGGAAACAATGCCTAACTCAAAATTGATTAAAAATGACTAACGCGACGAAATTTTCTTTAGTCGGTGAACTAGAAACTAACGAGGACGATTTTTGAATTTCAAAAAAAATGGCGGAGATATGTCTGTTGGAAATTTAAAAAAATTCGCTGCGGCCAAACCGTTGCAGTTGGTCCGATGTTCATCCAATTTTAACTAATTACTCCTTATATTTCTTAAGAATTTCCCGTGTAAAAAATTATCATTTTTTTTTTACAATAATTATCATTTTAGTTGGGAGAAATTTCATACTTCCACCCCTTACGAGAGAGACCTCTCTTGGGAGAAATCCCATTATTTCTTCCTTGATGCATAGAAAAATTTTCGAAAAAAAGCGCAAATTTAAAAAAGAAAACTCGGAAAAATTAAAAAAAAAACCTTTAAACCCCCCCTTATACTTCTCCTCCGTTATATTCCACCCCCCCTTTATACTTACCCCTCCGTTATACTTCCCCTCCCTTACCTCCAGGCTAGTAGGTACTTTAATTACAATTCATTCCCTCATACTTCCCCTCCGTTATACTCCCCCCCTTTATACATCCCCTCTCTTATACTTACCCCTCCGTTATACTTCCCCTCCCTTACCTCCGGGCTAGTAGGTACTTTAATTACAATTCATTCCCTCATACTTCCACTCCGTTATACTCCCCCCTTTATACATCCCCTCTCTTATACTTACCCCTCCCTTATACTTCCCCTCCCTTACCTCCAGGCTAGTAGGTACTTTAATTACAATTCATTCCCTCATGAATATTATCGATACAATAACCAGCACTTAAAAGTTGTCAACTACATCTATATTTTTATGTGAGGTTTTTACAGCCGGTCGAAAATTATCCAAAAAACTTGATTTAAAATCTTGCAAAAACAAGGGTGATTGGTAGTCGAGAAAGTTAAAAATGGATTTGCAATTTCCGTTGTTGCCAAAATAGACGATTTTGTTTACGAGAAGGAAGCTCGAAAGTAGAAACGCGTATGAATTCTAATAATAGGACAGGGCTGGAAAAAAAAAGTAGGTCCAGAGAGTGGAAGTTCATTTTTAGAAATAAGTAGGAATACAGTGGTTTCCAGCGTCAAGTACGAATTCTATTCTAAGGTCGAACTTTAGTAATCTAAAATTAAAAAAAGAAGAAGTCAGGAGTTGAAACAGCTATACTGAAGCCGAGAAGGGGAGGGAGACGCCTCCTGGATATACTCGTCCTAAATTGGCCCTCGCCCCCCTAGTCGACCGGAAACCAAAGACCATGGTAAGTACTCAAGTTCAATTCGCGGGGGGAGAAAAAAAAATTAACATGATTTTTTTAGGACGATCTTCCACAAGAACAAATCAACGTTTTGAGAAAAGCTTTCGATGCTTTTGACAGGGAACGTTCCGGGTCGATTCCGACCGACATGGTCGCCGATATTCTCCGCCTCATGGGACAACCCTTCAACAAAAAAATCCTAGATGAACTTATCGAAGAGGTCGACGCCGACAGTAAGTAAACTACCAAAAAGCAATTTCGCCAAGAAAAAGGAGGCAAAAAATCACTTGGTCCTTTTTCAATTTTTTGCGTCATTTTGAAACTCATTTTACTGTGATTTTAGAATCGGGGCGTTTGGAATTTGAAGAGTTTATAACCCTCGCTGCCAAATTCATCGTTGAGGAAGACGATGAAGCCATGCAAAAAGAGCTTCGTGAAGCTTTCAGACTTTACGACAAGGCCGGTAAGAATTTAATTTTTATTACCCTTCGATTTCTATATTTTCTTGCAGGAAATGGATACATCCCGACTTCTTGTTTGAAAGAAATTCTCCACGAACTCGACGAGCAGCTCACCAACGAAGAACTCGATATGATCATTGAGGAAATCGACTCCGATGGATCCGGCACCGTCGACTTCGACGGTATGACCCTACAAATTTTTTAAAATTAATTCAATTGATTTCTCGCCAAAACTTAAACTTTTTTTTAGAATTCATGGAGATGATGACTGGCGAATAAGGGACTTTCTTCAACCTAATTTTAATTACCTGAAATGCATTTAACTTTGTGAGAAAAAAACCTATATTTTATGCAGAATTAAAATTAATTAATTTAATAATTACAATTTTCTTTTATTAAGTAATCGTTTTGAGTCATTTGATGTGTGAAAAATGAGATGGCCACGCCCGAAGGAAAATAAGATCGTTGCCAAATAAAAAGACGTTGAGAGTTGAAGTGTCATGGAGACCGGCCAAGAGGAGGGAAAAAAACTAGAGAATTTCCATTGAGGTCGGAGTGTCATGTTCCATTGAGGAGGAAAGGGTTGTCCCACCTACTTCAAAATTGTTCCCACTTATCATATTTTATTCACGATCGTAGGTATATTTTTGATATACAGGGTGTCCGGAAACACATGGCAAGCGTCTGGGAGAGCGTTAAAAAGTGGTTTTACGAAAAAAGTTAAATGTAAACCCCCTTAATTTAAATCAAAGAATTTGATGGTGTAGTTTAAAATCCGCCTGGATATACAGGGTGTCCCAGACACAACCTAACTTCGTTATTTCAAATGAGAACCCCTATTTTTTATTTCAGATTCGTAATCTACGCAAAATTACAAGTAGATTTGAGTACTCATATGACAATTTTGGACAACTTTTAAAAAATGTCAAAATTTAGCGTTTTTTGCGCTAAAATCCGTTAAAATTGACCTAGGAGACTCGTTTTTTTTTTTAATTCCACTTATTTTTTCCCGAAGAATCCAACTGTCTCAAATTCGAGCATCTTCGCATTCAGCATCACGAGATTTCGTCGCTAATGGCCTTTTTTCAAGTTTAACTCCAAATTCCATACTTCAAAAATGGAAATTAGCGATTTGTTGACGGAATTTTAATTTTTGATGCATAAACACAAAAGACGCTGTAGCTCTTTCAAAATTTGTGGTCCGAAAGAAAAATTCCTTTCAACAAGTGCTAATTTTCATTTCTGAACTAAAAATTTGGGTTCTAACTTGAAAAAGGCCATTAGCGACGAAATCTCGTGATGCTGAATGCGAAGATGCTCGAATTTGAGACAGTTGGATTCTTCGGGAAAAAATAAGTGGAATTAAAAAAAAAACGAGTCTCCTAGGTCAATTTTAACGGATTTTAGCGCAAAAAACGCTAAATTTGACATTTTTTAAAAGTGATCCAAAATCGTTATATGAGTACTCAAATCTACTTGAAATTTTGCGTAGATTACGAATCTGAAATAAAAAATAGGGGTTCTTATTTGAAATAACGAAGTTAGGTTGTGTCTGGGACACCCTGTATATCCAGGCGGATTTTAAACTACACCATCAAATTCTTTGATTTAAATTAAGGGAGTTTACATTTAACTTTTTTTCGTAAAACCACTTTTTAACGCTCTCCCAGACGCTTGCCATGTTTTCCGGACACCCTGTATATTTTTCTACAAAAAATCATATAAAAATCGAATTTTTTAGAACGATTTTATTACAAAAAAATCCATTTTTTTACGATTTTTGATATAATTATTATTTTTTTATTTACTTTTTTTTTTTTTTTTTTTTTTTTTTTTTTTTTTTTTTTTTTTTTTTTTTTTTTTTTTTGAGAAAATCAAAACTTATACCGTCAAAAATCGTTAAGAACAAGTTACGATTTTTTAAAATAAAAAAAAAATAATCGCATAAACTTGGGATAAAATCATTAAAAAAGTTAGCAAATACAATCCTAGAAAACCATAAACCAAATAATGCAGCTTCTGGACCAACCTTTGCCTAGAATCTGTTAGTGTCAAGTAGGCCCTTATAGTCAGAAAAAGAAAAATAGGTCAAAAACTAAAATTTTTTTATTATATCATTTTATTTGTTTCTTTTTTTGTATTTTTACTCTGACATTACATTTCAACGAAGATAAAATGAGCCGAGGCACGTCTTAAATTATTCTCATATCTAAAATACATCATTTTTATCGACTAGGATTAATTACAGATCAAAGACTTTCAAGGGTAACATTTAAAATGTGCTATTAAAGCGAATCTATCACAATAAACTTTTTTTTATATATTTTAATTATAGTATTTTTATTATAATATTAGTCGAGAAAGGTTAACAGTGCAGGTACTAATATTTATGGCCAAACTATTATTTAATTTCGGCTTTAAGAATGTGTAGACTAGAAAGTTTTGTACGAAAAAAAAAGAGACTTAAGTCAAATTTTTTAAAAATAAAATATATCACAGTAATATTGGCCTTAATTTTTTAATATTAACAAAAAAGGGAGCAATTTAAAGCATTTTTAGTATGTACTTAAAAATTGGAAACGATTATAGGGAATTTTTATTGCTTTTTGCAAACAAGTGGTTAGAAGCTATAAAAGTTAATTATCTTTTTGATTAAACTTTTTGTGATTTTCTAATTGCTTTTTATTGCTTACGAGGAAGTTATGGAGACTGAAAAAAAGGAATAAAAAGCAAAAATCTTTTTCTTCTATTATTCGCCCAGATATACTAAATGAAATAGATAAGTACCTACATTGAATTCTGGTAACTTTAAAATTTATTCTCCCTCACCAAAAACTTTTGGAAGAGCCTGAATTATTTCCGTGACAATAAGCTTGTCTTTTTCGACAGGAGGAATCTCGTCGTTGAGAAGATGATCAAATATATTCTTCAATTCGGAAGCTCGGTGCTCAAACGCCAGAAGATCACAACAAAACAAAATCAGTTTGCACAATTCTAAGTATTCAGTACGTTTCTAAAAAAAAAAAATAAATCAATATTTTGCTTTATTATAAAGCAAATGGGTTTTATTACCTTATTGTTAGGAGGAAGATCGGTAATTTGACGAACAACGATATCGATCAAACTTTAATGTCGTTTGTGTAAAATAAATCAGCAGTCGCAGAATTGGAAAATAAATCTTTCAATAGCTTAAGGACTGAGTGACATGGAGATTCGTGGGTTTTTAAATGAGTTATTGGATCATCTAAAAAAGAATAATAATTTTAGAAAAAATCATAATTCCTAGACTGATAAAGGACACCCAGACAGCTGGAAATGGTGAACTAAACCAGGGTCCAAATTCAAAAGAAGTTTGCTAAGAAATGATTTTTTTTTTAGAATAGTTTGGGTCTTCTTGAGCAAAGACAGTAAAGTTAGGTCAGGAAAGTACTACATAGTTTGAAGAGCTTCCAACGAAAACTTCCTTAAAGAGAAGTAAAACTATAGGAGGGGGAAGTATAAAGGAGGGGAAGTATAACGGAAGGGGAAAATAAAGAGGGGAAGTATATGGGAGGGGGAAGTATATGGGAGGGGGGAAGTATATGGGAGGGGGAAGTATATGGGCGGGGGAAGTATATGGGAGGGGGAAGTATAGGGGAGGGGAAGTACAACGAAGGGAGAATTTTTATTTTTAGTTTTTTCAAAAAAAATTTTTTTTTTTTGTTTTTTTAATTTTTTTTTAATTTTCTTAGTTTTATTTATTTTATTTTTTATTTTTTTGAAAAATTTTCTAAGTTGTCTTTTTTAAATTTGCATTTTCTTTTCCGAAAATTATCATAAATATCAAGGTAGAAATAATGGGATTTTTGCCCAAGGGAGGTCCCTCTCGTAAGGAGTGGAAGTGTGACATTTCTCCCTACTAAAATGATAATTAATGTTAAAAAATGATAATTTTTTTCACCAAAAATTCTTAAAAATATAAGCAGTAATTGATGAAATTTTGTGAAAATGGGACCAACAGTTTGGCCACAGCGAATATTTTAAAATTTCAGACAGACATCTCCTCGTTAGTTTCTTGTTCACCGACTAAAGAAAATTTGGTGAAAACTGTGGCCGTGAAGAGTTCCGGAAAAGTACTACGGACGGCCGGCCGGCACAACAAACAAAGCTGAGATCGGTAAAGATCGATTTGACCCTCCGGGGTCTGGAAGACCAAAAACCCGACGTGGAGGGTACCGCAATAACTTTTTTAAGGAAGTTGAAAATGTTACTGGGCCAGAAAATCAAGGAAAACCCCTTAAAAAGATGTTAAACACCCAGATAAAACAGGATTTTCTACAACATAAAACAAGGAAATTTACCTTCTCGGTTAATAAGCAACAAACTTTTTCAGAAAAAGTTTTAGCGCAGGTCACCTCTTGAAGAGCCTGTATCACAATATTCCCTGAAGATTTTGGCTTAAACTGAAGATTAAATGAAAGGATTAAAGTGAGCATTTTATCCGCAGTTTCGGTCCCTCTTTCCGTCTCGATTGTTTCAAGTATCATCTTGATGAATTCAACGCCTAATTGATCTAAACATAAAATTAATTTTTGTTTTTGTTAGGAAGTTTTTATTTACCAAGGTGGGTAATTGGCATGGCTTCTCCTGTTGAAAAAATCATTGATAACAGCATCGCTGGTTTACTAAGTTTCGACTTTGAAGCTCTATTGGTTGTCATCTCTCTATTTTTGAATAAGTGATTATTTATATGTAAAAAATAAAAGCTTACCTGGCGAGCTCCATGGGTAAAACTGAACTAAGAAGGATGTTGATGATGATTTTATCAAGGCTGCACATGACAGCGAAAGTTTGGATCAAAAGTTGCCTTATTGCTTGTCGTTCTTCCATTTGATAATAATCCACAAGCATGAGGACATCATCGAAATTATTTTGTTTTAAAACTCGTTTACAAATCAAAGGATCAGCGTTGCTCAAAATTGAAGATAACTGAGTTATATTTTGTTTAATGGTGGCTTCATCGTCCCAAAGATGCCACGAGCGTTGTTGAGCGTCTTCACGAGCGTTTGTCAAATGAGATAAAATCTGCTGTAAGTTTTTGGCATCGCGGGTGGCATCCAGGACGGCCGGTGGCGGCTTCATTTTGACATGAAGTTGCTCCAGAAATGATTCCAAATGAGAAGTCGCTGATGGGATGAGTTCTAAAAGTCCTTCGGTCACAACTCCAACGGCGATTCTAGATTCTTCATAACTCAATCCCGTTTGGTTTCTAACCTGCTGTATTAAATTATAAGTGCTGTGAGGAGGAATGGAAACATCAGCTTCTTTAGGGTTAAATTGAGTCTCAGACATCGACATCCTCATAACTGGAGGATTCTCAACTTCCGCACTTTGAGGCTCATCCTAAAAGACAAGAGTTATAGACAAAATGAAAACATGAAACTTACAAGAACGGATGAATTATTCGGCAACGATTTTGAACAAGTAAGCTTCTCTTTGGAATGGCATTTATGTCTTGTTTCCATAACTTCTTGCTTTTTAGCAGAAAGTTCTTTTAAGACTTCAATCTGCTTTTCAGTCGCTCCATCGCTCGATAAATTGCTTCTTAACGTTTCAATAGCGTTCGATATAAATTCGATCATTTTTCCTTTACTGACCTAAAATAATAAAAAATCAACACAAAGAAGCCAGCAATTTGGAAACATAAAAAAAACTACTGATACTGCAGCAACAACATATTTGGGACATTGAAGATATTTGAAATCCACAACTTATCTGTGAAAGTAGAAAGGGCTTTAACCCTTTCGAGACCGCAGGCGATTACAGTTGCCATTTGCGCTTTTCGTTTGGAGACAGCAGACGACTTCAGTTGCCCAGCGGCGCCAGCAGGAAGCCTCTCTAAAAAATTTAATACTTTCGCTTCCGCAACAGCAATCTGTTGGGGAAGAAATGAACAACGTGATGATCGCATCACTCGTTGCTTTTTGTGCTTTGCTGGGCGCTGGGAGCAGACGGGGAGAAGTGAGGGGAAAAGTGCTGCGCCAGTAGCGCAGAGAATTCGGTGTCCAGACGCGGTCTCGAAAGGGTTAAGGATTAGGAAGGAAGAAGGGATCTTCTTTCAATGATATGTTAGCAAAAACAGCATAAAAACACCCAATGACACCCTTTCACTGGGTTTTTTGGCGATTTCCTTCAACTTTCTGCCTAGAACCAATTTTTCAGGCATTGCTAGTTTCTCCATCCTTATGACCACTATCCCAAGAAAGCTTTTTGCCAAAATATGTTTTTTTGACCGATTGACCAAAAGGCCGATATTGATAGATTTGATTACTTTATTAGTAGCGACATAATTAGACGGTATGTAGCCGACTTTTCCGATTTCGTTGATGACGCTCCACCAGTTCCGCTGGATGTTAGAGCCAGAATGAAAAATAAAAGTATCGCCCCTTTTAAAACTGAGTGTGTGGGCGATCGTCCCAGTGAAGTCATACAAGGCTTCCATCATCTCAAACTCCACAACTACAAAATTTTCAATCAAAAAAGTGCAAAAAGATCAAAACATCTCAAAACCAAATTATTTTACCATCTTTTTTCTTCTCCATTTTCAGGAAGGAATTGAAAAATACTAACAAATAATGGGTTTTATAATAAACTTAACCGAACGAGCCATATAACATTTCAAAAATATAAAAAACAAGAGAAAACTGTAATCTAGAGATAACTGATAACATGAAATTTGATACGAGTGAGGTTGACTCTCAGTGCAACCAACAATTTTTTTAAATTTCTCTTTTAGAATAATAAAAACCTTAAGAATTCTAAAATTAACACAAATAAAATGAAATTACTTACTGGAGAATATTTTCATGATAGTAATAAAATTTTGTAGCCTTCAATTTTGTATTTTATCAACTGTGCTTAACAGTCGCCGAAAATACATGGCATTTCTTTGCTCTACTTAAAAATAAATAAATAATAATATTAATAATGATAAAAAAGTATTATACTCCTTCTTTTAGTTTTCATCCATTCAGCTTTAATCCTACCATTTCTTTTACCAATAACTAAATGAAAACCCAACTTTTAGACCTAAAACAAATTTTAAAAATTCCATTTTATATCTTCTGTGGGTGAGGAAAAAAAAAGATATCACGCAATACTTCCTTTAATAAGTAATTAAAATATATAAGTTTAAATGAAAGAAAATAATAATAGAAGTAACATATCAAATAATTTACAACGTTTTTCCCTTAAAAACTAGAGAATGCGAACACAGTTTATCGTTGGCTGGTATCCCGAGGTTTGTAAGTAATGCCGCGGCTTTTCATTTCGCGGACGACGCTTTGAGGGAGTCTCCCAGCGACGGAAATCGCGTAAATCCCTCTAGTGAAACGGTTGATCCTTTGCCACTTGGCGACCCAGCTGTCTGTCGGCGACATCAGAGCTATGATCCTGAAAAATTTAGTCTTAGTGGGATATTGATTTTTTTTTTAAATGGGGGAAAAAATTAATCAAGAAGGCCTTTTAATGATGTCCTTTGATAAGCAAAAATGAAAAAACTTCGATCACCTAGTCCTTTGATAGAGAGTAAACGTAAATGCCAACTTTGTTGATTATAAAATTAAAACTAATTGAACTTGGAATTAATCCTGTTATTATGAGGATAATAAAATTAAACTTTCTCAAAAATGATACTCTCAATTGCTGGATTTTGGATAAAAGCGTATTACAGCCCTGGGTAACGAGGCTGAAGAAAAAAAAAAAAGGTTTTTCCACCTTTTTAATAACCGGATTTTCAGAAGTTTTTCTCTTTTTCTCCAGAAAAAAAAAAAAAAAAACCTTTTTTCTTATTTACGATAATGTCCTGGCTCTTTTGGACAATAATATCCATCTGGAGCGAAGGAACAATTTAGGAGGGGGATGTACAATTTCAGGTTTTTTTGTTTACCTAGTTCTTTTATAAAATTTATTTTTATTTTTTTTTTAATGGAAATTTTTTGGTGGAAAACAAACCACTCGTAAGTTTAAACGTAATTAAATTTATAAAAATTTCTTTTATAAAAATTTCTTTAAGTACCTATTAAAATAGAAAAAATGGACCACTGGCTGAGGGATGTCCCTTCTGCCTGTGGTAAAAGTATTATATTTCTCCCTTACAATTTTCTTCTTCTTTTTTTACGCCAAAAATTCTTGAAAAACATAAGGAGTAGGTGAAAATTTGTTGAAAATAGGGCCAATGATATCGCGCAGAAGTTGCTGTTTTACCCTCAAAATAAATTATGGATCTTCAACGATCTCAACTTAGTTTTTAGTTTTGGCCGCAAATTTTTACGGCCTTAATTTTCAACAGATTTACACCAAATTTTAACAAAATCTTCCGGAATGGTCAAACAAGAAATTTTTGCAAGCGATTTTTGAATTTCGAAAAAATTGCGGATATGACGGCACGTGCGGTTACTGCATTTTTTAAATTTCAAACATACACATATCCGCCATTTTTTCAAAATTCAAAAATCGCTAGCGAAAATTTCACATTTGACCTTTCAGGGAGTTTTGTTAAAATTTGGTGCAAATCAGGTGAAAATTGAGGCCGTTAAAATTTGCGGCAGAACCTTTTGGTTTTTAGTTTTTACTAAGTTGAGATCGATGAAGATAATCGATTTTGAGGCTAAAACAATAACTTCTACAAAAAAGTTAAAATTATTTTGAATTTAAAAAATTCAAATTTTATAGTTAAGGTGACCATATTCCCAAATGCCAGCGTGGTGTTATGAAATAAATATGAAGCAAAAGTGTAAAGGGGTTCTCTAGGGCAAAGGGTGTAAGAAAAGGTCCAGAAACCAAGTTTCTTGACCAGAAAGTTAAAGAAAATGACCATTCAAAAAATATTAAACGCCCGTACACCCTATAAAACGGATGTTTTTACACCAAAAAAATCGAGGAAAACGGCCAAAGAACTGTAAATAGGGTGTTAAACGCACAAACACCAGTTTTAACAAGATGCTGAATGTTGATAGCTCTCAAACCCGATAAAAGGGTGTTTCGATACCAAAAAATCAAGAAAAACGACCTAAGTAAAAAGATGTTAAACGCTCGAACGCCTGATAAATGGGTGTCTTTAACCAGAAAGTCGAGAAAAATAGCCAAAACTAGTTTTATAGGGTGCTAAATTCTATGCGGGACATTTAGGCGTCCCATATAAAACTTAGGGGACAACGGGACACAACCCTCTAAAGCGGCACTGTCCCGCGCAAAGCACCTTATTTATTATCCATACCCATCAAAGTTAGAGCTGGTACAATCGTAGACGTTTTCACGGTTATTCTTCATACGCAAAAATTCATCGCAGTTGTCACATCCATCAAACTCGAACTGTTCAAAAGTCTAAAAACAAAAATAAATAATTAAAATAATAATAAACTAGGAAACCATGTACTAACCTTAATTAATGAACAGACCAAACAGGCCCGAGCGGTCCGAAGTTCTTTAGGAATGCTATCCAATGACATTTTGGAGTTACTCAGAACTTTTCAGCTTTTTAAATAAAAAAGATTTAATTTTAAATAAATAACATCAACGGGAAAAGTAAACATAACCCGGAACAGAAATGAAAAAATAAAAAAGGTTGCAGAGAGAACTCCATCAGGGGTACCAGTGAGTTGAACAACAGCTTTCAACAAAATTTCTCTTTATCTTCTAGTGTCGCATTTTAACAAATGTATTCCTTGAAATTGTTATTTAAGCCGTTGATAAAAAGATTTAGAAACGTAATAACGGTCCTTGAAACTCTCCTTTTCTTATCTAAAAGGATTCTTGAAAAAAGGAATCCTTTGCTCCAAGGACTCCACGAGAAAAGTATTTTTAAACTTCGCTTTTCCGATCATTATGTTAAGAAAGGCTTTATGTGAAAATATAGGATTGTATTATCATCGATGATAGTCCTTCGTTCGAGGAATCCTTAAGGTTCCTCAACAGCTACCTTGAAAACAAGCAGGGAAAGCGGAAGGATTCCTTTAAATTAAATGGGAAAGATCAATTCAAGGGAGGCTCATAACTA
The DNA here is from genome assembly GCA_014119065.1 of Orius insidiosus. Taxonomy (NCBI): domain Eukaryota; kingdom Metazoa; phylum Arthropoda; class Insecta; order Hemiptera; family Anthocoridae; genus Orius; species Orius insidiosus. The sequence goes on along the minus strand of JACGAQ010000283.1, from coordinate 50,510 downwards.
CGTTAAGGAATGATTCTCAAGGAAACCTTGAAAAATTTAATTATTATTAATTATTTTTTAATTATTTTAATTATTATTTAACCGTCAATATACTTCCGTTTGAAAAAATTAAAACTATTAAGAACGACATTTTTAAGTCATTTTCAAACGGAACCAACAATAATTGTTTCCAGGAGTAAAAGGACAGCCAATCAGTTCTGGCTGGACAAAATGGCTCTAGGCTAAAAAAAGACTGCATTCTGATCTACTCGTACGTTCAGTCTTCAAAACCTTCGAAAAGAAATTGTAAAATTATTATTATTATTTTTTTTTAGTTAAATGCCAGCTAATCGGGTCCTCATAATCATCTGCGATTAAAGATTCTTGCCATTGAAAAAAATCAGTTTAAACTACTGACAAAAAGTGAAAAAGAGTCCTTCTTCAGAAATTTCCCAGCTTTCGGGTGATCCATAAAAAAAATGTCCTTTCATATGGCTGCCTTGTTTAATAAGCATCATTGAGATTATAAATGAGCTTTTTGCATCTCTCATATTTAATTCAATTTTCATAGGTCATAAATAAATTAAAAAGACGTTCATTTATATAAAAAAAAATCATTAATCTATTAAATAATTATTTTGTCTCAGTACATAGAAATATTTAATACTATTATCTAAAAAATAATTTCATTGACTATAAAAAACGTTAAATTTTTTACATGATCAATTTTTCTAAGTATGTACATAGAAAAGTAAAAAAAATTATTTCTTTGCGACTAACAATAAATATTTACAATTGATTCCAATAAAAATATTGAAGTTAATGAAATTAAAATATTACATTCGTAAATTCGAGTTCTAACTATACTGATGTTTCCATTTCTTCTGGTGCGGCCGTCGGTCTTTTTTCTGGAGGCTGGAAATCTTCCCATGTCGGCAGAGCTCCCATGGTATAATAAATTTCGGCGACGGGGTCCCGCTTCTTGTTTGAATCTCCTGAAGGTGTTAAAATTGGGCATTTGACCCAATCCATCGCCGGCTCGAACTCCAATTCTTCTTTCTGATCTTGAGTATTCGACGACATTTTGATTATCTTATGAAGTGAGATGAAGACGAAGTAGTATACTGGATACAAAAACAACTATGAAACTTGTATACTGGATAGCAAAGAACCTTTTGACACTATGAAGTCAGAGACTCGAATGAACCCGTCTCGTGACGCTCTTAGCTTCGCAGTGGTGCAGGTACGAAAAAGGTCCAGGGTGAAAGGAACTGCCTTCTCATTGGACGAGAGCGGAAAACAAACGTCATTTTACTCTGATTTTGTTTTTTTTATTAAAAATATATTTTTTTTAATACCACATCAAGAAAAAAGTATAATATCATGTTTCACTACATTTTCAAAAAAAAAAAAAATACATGATATTTTCTATCAAATACTTTGATTTGAAACTATTGTAAATTGCTGAAATAAACTGTTTATGCAATTACAGAAAAAAAAGGGCGTTAAAACATCCGTTTGGGACCCCGACACACGAAAATCATGGACAAATCAAGTTTATCCATAGTTTATTGCTGAATTTTCTGCGAGTTGATTTTTAATTATTTAGAGGACAAAAATAATCATTTAACTTGGTTATGACGACATTTTGTGTTGTTTTTATTAGAAATTCACGTTGAAATGCAGTACGTTTCGTGGTGTTTTTCCCGCGGATTTGTAACTACTGTTTTTTTGGGCAAAATGGGTTGGGGGAAATTAATATTACATATTTGAAATAATCACGGAGAAAGGTTATTTACATATCGTATTCCTTATCTGTTTTGTGAGGCTTAAAATGCAAGCAGTAAAAAGCTCGGCAAAAATCAGATATTGATGCCAAATTTTTGTGACTTTCTTTTGAGGTCCTGGAGGGGTCCAAGAGCTGTCTGAATTTTTTCAGATTTTTCGTGGTCGAACAATTCTGTTGCGATTTTGAGGGTCACCCATTACTGGGCAAAAAATGAAAAAATAAGATTTTTTTTCGAAATCGACCACTAAAAACGTCTTTAAAATACTATAAATCAACTCAAAAATTCTTATTTTCTATCACTTCAAGGCAGAATTCGTTTCGGGGGCCGATTCGCCTACCTTTCCCTGGGGTTGCCTTTAAAGTTACCGATTAATTTAACGAAAATGATTGAACAACGAACTCAATTTGAGGATGTTTCATACACGTTTTCCCTTAACTTTTCCAACGCGTAACTGAAATGGTAATAATTAAAACGATTAATGATTTTTACCGATCATAAGGTTGTCTGTGGTGCCGGCCGGCCATGACTAGTTTTCCAGAAATATTCACGGCCCCAAATTTTCAAAGAATCATTCTTGCATAGTTATCTTGAAAATGTCCAGAGCTATTTCGCAAAAATACCGGAGATATAACTGCCTAAATTTTTTTGGTTGTTTGGAAATTGTTAGTACTAGTAACACTAACAACTACTGTTTTGCATGTTTTCCTGCTTTTTAAAGGCGAATGGTGACAAGTGTGGAAATTTTCAGCGAGACAGAAAATAGAAATTTAAGACTACCTACTCTCGCTGGCGGAAAAATGAACCGATTTCAATTAAAAAAAAAAAAAAAAAAAAAAAAAAAAAATTGAGCATGGTACCAACATAAGATTTCCTCATCGATCTTAAAAATTAAAATTTTGCTCCAAAATCCGAATTTTGGTGCCGATTTTTTTTACAAAGAAAAAAAAACATGTAGCCGTCAGAATCTGGAAAAATTCTAAAACTAACGCCGTTGGAAATTTTAAAATCGGTTCAAAATGGGTTTCTGAATTTCAAAGGAAATCTGCCGCTTGGATATGTGTCTTCTCCTCTCACTGCTTCCCTTCACACTGGCCTCCAACCAACAATTTTTACTAGCAAAACTTTTTTTTTTTTTACATTTTGATTTTTTTAACAAGATTTTATTAGACTACCCTTCATATCCAATTTTCAGAAAAGATTATTCAAAGAAAACTGTGGTGCCTTCCGTCCGTTCGTCCGACCGTCCGACCGTCGCCATTTTATTGCATGACACTTTTCACGGCAGCATCTTTTATCTGATTTTTAATCATATCTTCAATCAACATTATTTTTTTCGGTTTTCCGCTTGCATCTCCAAACGGTAATTCGTAGCCAAAAAATGCTTTAGTTGAAAAAGAAAGCTGAGAAAGTTCCTAAAACGAGAAACACACCGAAATTTGAGATCGAAATGACAAAAAAATAAGTATACAGGGTGTCCGGATACACATGGCAAACGTCTAGGAGAGCAATAAAAAGTGGTTTTATGAAGAAAAAAAAAAAAAAAAAAAAAAAAAAAAAAAAAAAAAAAGTTAAATGCACACCCTTCTTAATTTAAAACAAAGAATTTGATGGTGTAGTTTAAAATGCGTCTGGATATACAGGGTGCTCTCAACGAAACTTAACTTCGTTATTTCAATATAGAATCCATGTTTTTATCAGATTCGTATTCTAGGCAAAATTTCAAGTTGATTTGACTATTCATATGACCATTTTGACAACCTAAAAAAATGTCAATTTTTAGCGTTTTTCGCGATAAAAACCGTTAAAATCGATTAAGAGACAAATTTTAAAATTCCACTTCTTTTTGTCCGAAGTTTCGAAATATCACTAATTCAAGCATATACGCAATTTGCATCACAAGATCCTTGTCGCTAACAGTTTTTTTTTTTTTTTTTTTTCGAGTAAGAACCAAAATTTCTAACTTCAGAAATGAAAATTAGCGGTTTTTTAACGGAATTTATCTTTTTGATGCACGACTACAAAAGAAGCTGTAGGTCTTTCAAAAATTTTGGTTCGAAAGAAAAATTCCGTTAAAAAACCGCTAATTGTGATTTCTGAAGTAAAAATTTGGGTTTTAACTTGAAAAAAGGCCGTTAGCGACGACTACTCTTGATGCAGAATGCGAAGATTTGTGATAGTTGGAATCTTGGGACAAAAAGAAGTGGAATTAAAAACAATTAGTCTCTTAGGTCGTCTTTAACGAAAAACGCAAAAATTTTACATTTTTTAAAGTTGTCGAAAATGGTCATATGAATAGTCTAATCGACTTGAAATTTTGCGTAGATTACGAAACTGAAATAAAAAAATAGAGGTTCTCATTTGACGAAAACTTATAGTGATATGTTATTACACTGATATCTGTGGTATAATAGGTATGGCCACAAAAGTGGGAAGATTATAGGTAGATTTTAAAAATTTAATAAATAAAAATTTGGGCGAAATTGGTGCTGAAATCGCAAAATCCGCGACGAGCGGGGAAAAGACAATCGTCAATTTTAGTGTGATAAAAAGGGCTTTTGCGATAATGCCCACAGAAGTTTTACAGCTGGAAAACAAAATATTTTTTATAGACATTTAAACAAAATGTTACTTTAATATTATTTATAGGTTGAATATGAAAATTCTGCACGTTTAACGACCTTCTTAGACAAAAACCAAAAAAGACCTTTCTCTTTATACCTGTTCTATCGACTTCTTTCAATATAGTCCAAAACAATAAAAGGATTAAGAACCCGTTTGACGAAATTCTCTTAATAGGGGAAAAACCAAAAGTTAATCTATCTTTTGTTCGTAGCGCAGAAGGTGGTGCAGGTATAAGAAAAACCGTTTCCCGGGCAGGGTCTCTGCCCTCACGGAATTTCCAGATTCAAGCTTCATAAAAAAAATAACGCAACTTATTTTGTAATTTGTACCTTTAAACTTCTCAGCTAGAAATTTTGGCGAGAATCAAGAAATCAAGAAAATTCTCAAAATACGGGGGTCCGGAAACTCAGTGCACACGTCTGGGAGAAGTTAGAAAAAAAAGTTGGATGTAAACCCCCTTAATTTAATTCAAAGAATTTGATGGTGCAGTTTAAAATGCGTTTGGATATACAGGGTGCTCCCAAAATTCTGCTTCACGAGATGTCGTCTAACGCCTTTTTTTCAAATTAGAACCCCAATTTTTATTTCAGAAATGAAAATTAGCGGTATTTTTAAAGGAATATTTCTTTCCGACCATAAATTTTGTAAGAGCTTTTGTAGTTGTGCATCAAAAAAGAAAAATTTTGTTAAAAATTCGCTAATTTCATTTCTGAAGTAAGAAATTTGGGGTCTAACATGAAAAAAAGCCGTTAGCGACGACATCTCGTGATGCTGAATGCGAAGATGCTTGAATTTGTGATGGTTGGAATCTTCGGACTAAAATAAGTGGAATTAAAATAAATGAGTCTCTTAGGTCGATTTTAACGGATTTTAACGCGAAAAATGCTAAAATTTTACATTTTTTAAAGTTGTCAAAAATGATCGTATGAATAGTCAAATCAAATTGAAATTTTGCCAAGAATACGAATCTAAAATAAAAAACAGGGGTTCTCTATTGAAATAACGAAGTTAGGTTCTATTGGAGGCACCCTGTACATACAGTGTGTCCGGAAACACATGGCAAGCGTCTGGGAGAGCGTTAAAAAGTGGTTTTACGAAAAAAAGTTAAATGTAAACCCCCCTTAATTTAAATCAAAGAATTTGATAGTGTAGTTTAAAATCCGCCTGGATATACAACCTAACTTCGTTATTTCAAATGAGAACCCCTATTTTTTATTTCAGATTCGTAATCTACGCAAAATTTCAAGAAGATTTGACTATTTTTGAGACCATTTTCGACAACTTTAAAAAATGTCAAAATTTAGCGTTTTTTGCGCTAAAATCCGTTAAAATTGACCTAGGAGACTCGTTTTTTTTATTCCACTTATTTTTTCTCGAAGAATCCAACTGTCTCAAATTTGAGCATCTTCGCATTCAGCATCACGAGATTTCGTCGCTAATGGACTTTTTTCCATAAAACCTCCATAAATCTCCATAAAACCACTTTATTGCTCTCCCAAACGTTTGCCATGTGTTTCCGGGCACCCTGTATACATATTTTTTTAAATTTCATTGTCATGCAATAAAATGGCGACGACGCGACGCGGACGCACAATTAAGAAATGCTGGAAAAAATTAATTTGATGAATTTCTTCATCTCGGTTTGTAGAAGAATATTTCGGATGAACCGATAAATCAGTCAAGTTTATGAATTTTTTTTGTCGAGAAGCGATAAATACAGTATTAACATAGGTAGCGATAAGCACGAGTATTAATAAAGTAAACAAATCATTATTTTAAATTAATCCTGTTTTGTCCCAATTATTAAGACTTGTATTCAGCAAACTTCAGATCAGCTTTTGCGAAAATGAGCTCGTTTAAAATTCCGTATTCTCATTTAGCTGAAGTTTTTTTTGGCGATGGTGATATCAAAAGAAGGCCACAGCGTTTTTATGACGGAAGACTTCTGTGCAAGGATTGCTAATGAAGTGAGTAAGCGGTTTAAAGGAAGCTTTAATCAAAGGTTAAAATCCGTTTGCTGTAGCAAAACTGTTTTTAGAACCAAGTATTCAGATTGGTTAAAAAACGAGTTCGAGGTCCTAATGTATGATGATGAGAACGAAGTAATATTGTTTCTGACAATGATGGGTCCGCTATCAGTCGCGGTAGGCCCTCCAAGCCTTTTGAGCTATGTGGGAAAAAGTCGCAGTTAAACAAAGTTCGTCAATTCCAAAAAGAACATTCCCAGGCACTGATAGATGCCGCGAGTTCAACCTGGGTTGAACAACCAGCAGCGGCTTTTGACACGAACCACGCTTTGGCATTAATCACCCAAGCAAAACGGCAAACAAGCTGATTCAGGATGAGTTCCAAAATATATTGGGATTGAAGGTGGACTTTGTAAAGCAAGGTACTGGTACCACAAACGATGGGAATACACCTTGTAGATTTTTCCAAGACCCTCCGATTACAGCCAAAATTACTGGAATAGACAAAGATATCATATCTAGATTGGCAGCAATTCTAGAAGCGATTTGTTGCCAATCACCAATAGACTCCGAAAAATTCAAATTTTTCTCAGACGAGACGGCAAAGCTAATTGTCAAATTGTATCCGTGGTACAACCTTCCTGCCACAGTGCGGCTACCTCTTTTTTCTTTGTAAAAAAAACTCCGAAGAATTAATCGGTGACTTTAAAGGCTACTCCAGCGTAAGGATGGCGAATCGGCCCCCGAAACGAATTCTGCCTGGAAGTGATAGAAAATAAGAATTTTTGAGTTGATTTATAGTATTTGAAAGACGTTTTTAGTTGTCGATTTCGAAAAAAATCTTATTTTTTCATTTTTTCACCAGTGGTGGGTGACCCTCAAAATCGCAAAAAACACAATTGTTCGACCACGAAAAATCTGAAAAAATTCAGAAAGCTCTTGGACCCCTCCAGGACCTCAAAAGAAAGATAACAAAAAATTGGCATCAATATCTGATTTTTGCCGAATTTTTTACTGCTCGCATTTTAAGCCTTAAAAAAGATAAGGAATACGATATGTAAATGACCTTTCTCCGTGTTAATTTCAAATAATATTAATTCCAAACCTATTGTGCCCAAAAAAACAGCAATTACAAATCCGCGGGAAAAACAACACAAAATGTCGCCATAACTATGAAAAAGGTTTTTTTTGTCCTCTAAACAATTAAAAATCAACTCGTAGAAAATTCAGCAATAAACTATGGATAAACTTGATTTGTCCATGATTGTCGTGTATCGGGGTCCCAAACGGATGTTTAAACGCATTTTTTTTTTTTCTTTCATTGCATAAACGTTTCCATAGGTACAGGGTGCGCCAATGCAACTTACTTTTTTGAAAAATCGATTTAAAAAAAAGTACTTGAGATATGGTTTTGAGCATTTTGGTTTCGGATGGTAAATATCAAAATGTTTTTTTATGTATTTTTTTCAAAAGGTTCGGTTGATCGTATCGGTCGAATAGCGACCTTCAATGAATAACACTGTTTTCAAATTGAATTCACTTATTGCGTTCTCTCCGGCGTTCAGCTCGCAAGCATGCAGCTGCTCTGGGGATTCCTGACTCTACACTTAGAAGAATTCTTCACAGTGACCTAAAATTTCATCCCTATAAATTGGCAATTGTGCAAGAATTGACAGAACGCGATCGTTTAGCCCGTCAAAATTCATGTTAATTTCAGAAACTTCAAAAGTCGACTTGAAGAGTGTATTGAGAATGAGGGTCGCCATTTGGCAGATGCCATTTTCAAAAAAATGTAGATAAAAACATTGTTAAGTTTACTGTCAGAAATAATAATGCTCAAAACTATATCACAAGTACTTTTTTTTAAATCGATTTTTCAAAAAAGTAAGTTGCATTGGCGCACCCTGTATTTTGGAATTTTAGATGTTTTAATTAACGGGCCTTGAATTAAAAAAAAACCTATAAATACGACTTTTAGCAATTTTCAGTTTCACATCAAAATATTCGATAGAAAAATGGATGTATTTTATTTTGAAAATTTAGTAAAACATGATAAGTATTGGACTTTTTTCTTGATGTGATATTTTAATAAAAAAAAAAAAATCGGAGTTAAATAACGTTGGTTTTCAAGTCAATCGGTGCACTAGGAGAAGCTGTAACTGTGGCTAGCTAAACGGGCAGAAACAGAACACACCGAAGGCGAAAAACGGGGTTTTCAAAGTTTTATATCTGGGCACCCTGTATACTGATCAACTTGAAATTTTCAGGATTTACTCATTTCGAATCAGAGAAAAACTTTATAAAATTTGAAATTGATCGGTATACAGGGTGATGAGATCTAGATACCCGAAAAACGCTAATCTTGCCTTGAAGTAAACTTATACTTTTGGCACTTTCCGTCGGGTTACATTTGGCGGGGCGGAATGCGTTCCTAGATTTTTTAAGGAAAGAGATCTTGAATAATTAAAAAAAAACGCAATGAATATGTTCAGTTTAGCAATAAAGAAGAGTTTTATATCATAATAATCGATTGAAAAATTCATTTACATTGATAATGTAGTGAAACACGATATAGGATTTTTTTCCTTTATGTTATATAAAAAAAATAAGTTTTTTATAAAAAAAAAGGGGGGGGGGTTGAATAGCGTTGGTTTTCCGCTCTCGTCCAATGAGAAGGCAGTCCCTTTCACCCTGGACCTTTTTCGTACCTGCACAACTGCGAACACTAAGGGCGTCACGAGACGGGTTCATTCGAGTCTCTGACTTCACAGTGTTCAAAGTTCCTTAGTATCCAGTATACAAGTTCAAAAGTTGATTTTGTATCCAGTATACAACTTCGTCTTCACCTCACATCAAAATGTCATCCACTACTCAACGTCAGACAGAAGAATTGGAGTTCGAGCCGGCCATGGATTGGGTAAAATGCCCAATTTTAACAACACCTTCGGGCGATGCGAAGAAGAAGGGTGACCCAGTCGCCGAAATTTATTATACCATGGGAGCTCTGCCGACATGGGAAGATTTCCAGCCTCCAGAAAAAAGACCAACGGCCGCACCAGAAGAAATGGAAACTTCTGTTTAGTCAGAACTCGAATTTACTAAATATTTTAATTTCATTTTCTTCAATATTTTAATTGCAATCACTTGTAAATATTTATCAAAATGACGCAAAGAAATTATTTTTTAGATATTATATATGTATATATTTTTTTACATTTTTATGTACTTAAACAAATTGATTAATGTTTTTTATATAAATTAACGACTTTATTTATTTTGTCAATGAAATTATTTTTTAGATTTTTTTAAATACGTTTCTACATATGTACTGAGAACAATTAATTATTTAGTAAATGAATGATTTTTCTTATATAAATTAACGACTTTTTAATTTATTTATGACCCATGAAATAAAATAAAATATGAGAGTAGCAAAAAGCTCACTTATAATCTCGACGATGCTTACAAAGCAAGGCAGCCATATGAAAGGACATTTTTTTATGGATCATCCGAAAGCTGGGAAATTTCTGAAGAAGGACTCTATTTCATTTTTTAGTCTGTAATTTGAACTGATTTTTTTCAATGGCAAGAATCTTTAATTGCAGATGATTATGAGGACCCGATTGGCTGGCATTTAACTAAACAAATAAAATAAAATAATAATAATTATTTTTATAATTTCTTATCGAAGGTTTTGAAGACTGATCGTAGATCAGAATGCATTCTCTTTTTTAGCCAAGAGCCATTTCGTTCAGCCAGAACAGACAAAACATTTCAAAGTCACCTGAACCAATTTTGTCCGAAGATTTCAATTATCATAAATTAAAGCATCTTCGCATTCTGCATCACGAGATGTCGTCGCTAACGGCCTTTTTTCAAGTTAGAACTCAAATTTTTATTTCAGAAATGAAAATTAGGGTTTTTGAAACGAATTTTTCTTTCGGACCATAAATGTTGAAATAGCTACAGCGTCTTTTGGAGTTGTGCATCAAAAAGAAAAATTCTTTTTAAAAAATCAAATTTTATTTCTGATGTAAGAAAATTGGGATCTAACTTACAAAAAAGGCCGTAAGCGACGACATCTTGTGATGTCGAAGACGCTTGAATTTGTGACAGTTGGAATCTTCGGACAAAAATAAGTGGAATTTAAAAAAATGAGTCTCTTAGATCGATTTTAACCGATTTTAGCGCATAAATTTGACATTTTTTAAAGTTGTCAAAAATGTTCATATGAATAGTGAAATTAACTTGAAATTTGGTGTAGATTACGATTACGAAAATAGGTGTTTTCATTTGAAATAACGAAGTTAGTGTTGAGGGCACCCTGTACATCCAAACGCATTTTAAACTATACCATCTAATTCTTTGACTTAAATTAAGGGGGATTACATTTATCATAAAACCGCTTTTTAACGCTCTCCCTGACGTATGCCATGTGTTTCCGGACACCATTGTATATTGGATTACCCTCCATGACCAGTTGTCTGGAGACGTACTTCCGGGCTCCGTAGAGGAAAATAGATTAATCATGGATGACTCAATGGATTAGGTAGTCTGCGGTGCAATCCGTCATATAGGCTTCCAACATTTTCATTCGATTTTCACAAAATCTTGACCCCGAAAGGATGGTTCTCGAGGCCCTAACTTCAATTCTATCGAGATGGGAAATTTGAAAGGTAGCTTTTTTTCACAAAATTTTAAATTTAATTAAAATCGAAGGAGATCTGATTTTGCAGTTTTTGATTCTGCTTGCTTCTTCGCTGACATCGAAAACACGTTTTCAGTATCGAGGTAGATAAAATTAAATTCTTCGCCCAGCCAGGCTACACGGAACGGTTTCTCCCAACTATATTTTTAAAAAAAAAAATATTTTTCATTACATTCTATTGAATAAAAGGAGTAATCGTTGAAAATTTTGTACAAGTCAGACCAATCGGACGAAGCGCATTAAAAAAATCTTCAAAAGGCTGATCTCCGCCATTTTTGCGAACTGCATAAAAAAAGCCCTATGAAGGCTGTAGAGGGATTAGGGGGTCAAAATGGCCTGAGCTCCGATTTTGCCGAAAAAATTCAGGAAGACGCCTCTATTTAAGACTAAAAAATGACCAAAATTTCAGATCAAAATAATCAACGGTTTTCGTGATAAACGCGATTTTCTCATTTCAGAAAATAATTAATATCTCGAGAACTAATGGTTCCACAGAGCACAGATTTTTTGCGGCTTATAGAGCTTCCAAAGACCCACCTTTTAGTATTTTTTCAAAGTTTTCCGACCTCAATAAATGCTGGAATTTTTAATTTTAAAATTCCAAAACCTTTACAAAAATTGTTCCTGAAGAGGTAACATTACAAAATCAATACTATATGTTAAAAAACTAGTCTTTTACTTGTCAGAATTTTTTCAGATTTTTCGAGGTGGTAGAACAATATTTTAAGAATTTTTTCCTAAATTTTTCGCTATACATGGTGAACCATGGGAATTAAATTATTATTACACTATCTCATGTGTGCTAATCCTTTATTATCAATCAAAACATGCCCCTCTTCCTTTCTCGAAGTCTCTGTAGATAAAAACTTAAAAATCTTCCTTCCTCATTTTAATCTTGATTTTAACACTGTGAAATGGCTCCTTCTCAGAAATGTGCTTCATGCTCAATTTTTTGAACAAAGTCAAGGGTTGTGCGAAGATTATTAATATTGCAAAAAGCAGGCACAATTTTTTCTTTGCAGAAATCTTTATCCTAAAGAAATTTTCCTAAATTATTTAAAAAATAAAAGTGTGAGACCAGAAGTTACAGTTCCTGTTACATCTGATGATCTCGATAGCTGTAAGTACCTCCTAAACGCTATTTATTTTTTCAACTATTTAGTTTCACATTGCAATTAATTAAAACTGATCAGTGATCACTAATCAAATCTGCAGTGAGAAAAACACGAAATGTTCGAGGGTTCAGGAGCAAGCTCGTTTTCAATGTTACATAAAAAAAACATATACATATGTACATCCCGCCAGGCAATCGTTGCTGCTAAAAGCACATAATAAAATAAAAGATCGCTCACGTCGCAAGGATACCACGTTAAGATTACTGCTTTCAAGGGGAATAGGAAGCAGTTAAACGATTCTGAAGCGAATGAATATCGCTTCGTCACAAAAACAAGATGGGTCGTCGAGTCAATTCATGGGAGGTTAAAAAAAATAACTAACAAACTGCTTCCCAGAATTTCAAATTACTTCCGAATTTCTTCATTTCTTTTAAATTGGTGAGTATAAGTGTAAAAAAATATATACTTTTTTTTATTGATTAACTTATTATTTAATTTACAGCTTCGGTAAGAAATTGACCTCAGACAAGGAATATTCATCAGAAATACTGGAAGTAGTGTTTTCTCGGCGAAACTAGAAAAACACCCTCATGGATGAAGTCGAAGAAAAAGGTTGGCTTCTATTTTTTTCTGGCAATCAATTCTTCTGATGTAACCGATTTTTGAGAAATCACGGAAAAAGAATTAATAATGTTGTTTACTGGATCCAACCAATACTGCCAGGTATGACTTTTTTGGTGCACTCATAACATAAAATAATTTGGAAACATTTGGAAAATTTTCAAGGGATGATTCTCAAGGAATCCTTGAACAAATTTAGAAGATACCACCGACAAACTTCCGATTGAGAAAGTTAAAATCATTAAAAACAACATTTTTTAAAGCATTTTCAAAAGGAAGCGCCATTTCTTGTTTAGAGGAGTGAAAGACCAGCCAATCAGGTTCGGGAGGCAAAGAAATGTTTAGCTTGTTCGGACTGAACAAAATGGCTATTGGCTTAACTTCATTCTGATCTAAGTTCAGTCTCCAAAACAATTATAAAAATTTTTTAAAAATTAAATGCCAGCCGATCCGGTCCTCATAATCATTTGCGATTCAAGATTCTTGCCATTGAAAAAAATCAGTTCAAATAACTGACAAAAAAGTGAAATAGAGCCCTTCTTCAGAGATTTCCCAGCTTTCGGATGATCCATAAAAAAATGTCCTTTCTTATGGCTGCCTTGCTTAATAAGCATCATCGAGATTATAAATGAGTTTTTTGCTACTCTCATATTTGATTCAATTTCATGGGTCATAAATAAATTGAAAAGACGTTCGTTCATATAAAAAGCCATTAATTTACTAAATAATTAATTTGTCTCAGTACATAGAAATATTTAAAATTATTATCTAAAAAATAATTTCATTGACTATAAAAAACATTAATTTTTTACATAATTAATTTTTCTAAGTACATAGAAAACTAAAAAAAATTATTTATTTGCGTCATTTTACGGACTAACTATAAGTATTAACAATTGATTGCCATAAAAATATTGATGTAAATGATATTAAATTATTTACAATCGAAAATTCGAGATCTGACTAAACAGAAGTTTCCATTTCTTCGGGTGCGGCCGTCGTTCTTTTTTCTGGAGGCTGGAAGTCTTCCCATGTCGGAGGAGCTCCCATCGTGTAATAAATTTCGGCGACGGGGTCACACTTCTTGTTCGCATCGCCCGAAGGTGTTAAAAGTGGGCATTTTACCCAATCCATCGCCGGCTCGAACTCCAATTCTTCTTTCTCATGCTGAGTAGTCGACGACATATTGGAAGAAGTAAGCTGAAGACACGAAGTTGTGAAATGAATAGAAAATCAACTTTTGAACTTCTATACTGGATAGCAAAAGAAACTTTGAAGTCAGAGACTCGAATGAAGCGGTCTCGTGTCGCACTTAATGTCGCAGTGGTGCAGGTACGAAATTTTAGAAAGGTCTTCTCTGATTCGATATGAGTAAATCCTGAAAATTTCAAGTTTCTCTGTATACAGGGTACCGAGATATACAACTCTGAAAACCCCGTTTTTCGCCTTAGGCGTGTTCTTCTTCTTCCCGTTCAGTTAGCCAGGGCTACAGCCTCTCCTACTGCACCGATTGAGTTGAAACTTTGCACAGAGTTTCCTTTCAGTTTTGCCAGTGCCTTTTCACGGACTTAACCAAATATCTCAACCAAAAAAAAAAGTTAGGAACAAAAAACTAAATTTTATTTGTGATGTTTCACACTTTGACGGGCCCACAGCCAGGGTGACTGGACCAATCCACTTGAAATTTGGCAAACAGCTTCCTTTCGACTTGAGACTTTTGACTTATGCCTTGAGGACTAAACTTGAAATTTCGCACTCTATTTATAATGTGTCAAAATATAATATGACCTTTAAATATCTTTTGAATAGTTAATAATTTAAACTACAAAAAGATGTGATATAACACCCCACCTCGCAAAAACCCTTTTACAGCAGCCAGAATGATATCAACTTCAACGCCCGTGCTCTCATTTTCAAAGCTCCCCTTGGTGGCGTCCCGCAATGCTTTTTTCACAGATAAAACAGTTATTATGAATGTTTAGAACAACGAGGGAGGAAGCCTACGAAAAGCCTGTAGACAAGCTTCTTTTCTGAAATTTTAAGGATTTCAGAGTAATCGATAACATATCATTCAATCAGTAATGAATGATTAATATATTACACACCTCTAAACAAACATTTCGCGACGTCTGAAATAAGAAATGGGAGTTCATTTGACTGCCATGGCGTTAGCGAGTCCAGCCCAAATTTTAAGTAGATATATACAGGGTGCTGAGATCGAGAAGCGTTGATTTTTCGCTTCCTTTCGTCCCTTTAACCCTGCTCCTTTTTCGTACCTGCACCACTATAAATACTATGGGCGACACTTGGCGGGTTCATTCGAGTCTTTGACTTATCGTTCTACCAAAAGTAGTTTTTTATTCTAACTCCATACAAAATGAACAACGAACGGCAATGCGACATCTGCCGCGAATTTCGACGAGTAGTCGAAAGGTGCAACGACGGCTACAGATGCTCTTCATGCCTTCGGGATTATTATCAGAGGGTGCACGAAGAACGACGACGAGAAGAACAACTTCTTCGAAGAGCTTCAAGCATCAGTAAAATAGTAAAAGGAGGCTAAGAACTACCTTAAAAAATTACTGGTGAGTACCATCTATTAACGTTATATCATTATGTAGCCTAAAATATCAAAGTATACAGAAAAAACAAAAAAAATAAACTAAGTTCCAATTTGAAAAAAATTAAAATAACTTTTTTTTTTACATTTTAATTCTTATTGCGTGTTTACTCCGCAAGGGGAGTGATTTTACTATCAAATAATTAACCATTAATGGAGGGAGATATGACTGTGATAACGGGTATCTCACGACGCGTTTCGGCTTAAAAAGCCTCGTCAGGTGAGCATTCTTTCAATCACAATCACTTCAATCTTTTCAGAAACACCTTTATCACAGTCATTTATTCCTCCATTATTGGTTAATTACTTTATTATATATCCGTTTCATTTTTAAACTGACCAAAAACAGCTAAAACTATTTTGCTCGTTTTATTAGGAATAAAACTTTTCCCACCGGGAAAGACGGCAGCATTCAATTTTATTTCCAATAGCAAACCATTGAACTTGTTTTTAGTTTAAAAAAAAAAAATTAAAACATACGATATCTAATGCCGTTTGTTTGTTGTTTTCAGATTCCTGTCAGCCACCACCTACGAAGATGATTCCATCACGGAAGTTTAGTTACAACATAAATGATGGAAATTATTTCATAAATTTTTTATAATTTAAATTAATTTTTATTCCATAATTTATTTTTATTGTATATATTCAATGGTCTATTCATTTTTTTAAATTAATTTTTTGTGTATAAATTAATGTCTTTATAATTTATTTCTGACCAAAGAAACTGAAAAAATGACAGAAGTCAAAAAGCTCTTTTTAAGTCTTCACGATGCTTATTTAGCAAGAGAGTCATTTAAAGGTCTGGAAACAATTTTTATAGATCATCTAAAATCTAGGAAATCTTCGAACAAGACTTTAAATACGGACTCCACTTTAAATACGGTGGTTTTGGTCAGTAATTTGAACCACATTTACTTTTTCAATGGCAAGATCAGCATATCGCCAATTATTATGAGAAGAAACCAAATTTGCTGGTAATTTACTATAAAAAAAATAAATAATTTTTAAAAAAATGTTTAGATGGTAAAGAAGGCAGAACCTCAGATCAGAATTCAGTCTCTGTTTAGCCAATTCGCCACTTTTGTCCAAACTGTCAATCATCACATCTAAGTATGTAGCCTGGCTCAGAAGGGACTTGCTCAAAGTAGCTTTTATTAATAAATTAATAAATAAATAATTAATTATCTTCCTTAAAGAAGTTATTGTTTTATCCTCCAAGTACGATTTTTGGAGAAGGGTCTTTCAGATTCAGAAGTGACCCTTCGATTATGGATCTCCATCAATCCCAACTTTTTTCTGTCCTACCGGCAGTAGAACTTATTCCGGGACACTTCAGAGCCAAAGTTTTTCATGAAAATAAATCACTAATCAGTTTCATGGTTGTCGGGATGGAAGACCTTTTTCAATATACCGTGGCTTTTCTTTCCTTCAAAAAATTTTCTTAGTTTTTTGTCTGAAAATAGAAGATAAAATATTGTGAGAATTTTTTTTAATAGCAGGCCAATTCGTTATAATTAATTTACGGCGAAGAGAAGCATATGGGAGCTTGGACAAAGAGAGCAAAAGGAGAGAGACAGAAAATCGAAAAAAACTATTCCCACTCGCAGAAAAATGAACCGATTTTAATTTCAAAAATTGAAATGAGCAAGGTTCCAACATTAGTTTTCAGGATCGATCTTAAAAATTAGAATTCTGGTGCCAAAATCCGAATTTTGGGGGAATTAAAAAAAATTTTCTATGTATGTATGTCTTTTTCGAAAAAGGGATGTCCCTCTCGTCCTGCATCATGAGAGAAAAAATTCTGTTAGCGTTGACAAAGTAAAAATCGGTGGTTTAAGGTCAGAGTGAGGAAGTGAGGGAGTGAAGAATAGAGCGATCTTAAAAATTAAAATTTTGGCACCAAACCTTTTTTTTTATTTTTGACAAATTAAAAAAAAAGTAACCGTCAGAATTAGGTCAAAACTCTGCATCCAACGCCGTTGGAAATTTTAAAATTGAAAATTGAAAATTGAATCGAAAATTTGAAATTAATTGAAAATTCGCGTCGAAAACCAAAGAACTTTTTAAAGGAAATCTGCCGCTTAGATTTATGTCTTCTCGCTCTATTTTTCACTCCCTCACTTCCTTCAATCTGACCACCAACCACCGATTTTTACTTTGACAATGCATACAGAATTTACTCTCTCTTGATGCAAGACGAGAGGATCCCTTTTTTGAAAAAGAAAAACTTAGATAATTTTTTGAAAATTCCAACGAAATTCGGATTTTGGTGCAAAATTTTAACTATTATGATCGATGCGGAAATCTTATGTTGGGACCAGCCTCAATTTTCTTTTTGGAATTGAAATCGGTTCATTTTTCCGCGAGTGAGAATAGTTTTAAATTTCGATTTTCGGTCTCGCTTCTTCTCGTATCTTCTGTCTTGCTGAAGGCCTCCACACTTGTCGTCTCCTTTCGCCTTAAGCTGAAAAGTAAAAAAAATGTAAATTAAAAAATAAATTGCAACTATTTTTTGCAACGCTTGAATATGAAAACGGTAAAGGCAGTGACCTCAGCGGAAAAAGACCTTTCTTTTTTTTATACCTGCTCCGGCTATCGCACTACGAACAAAAAATGGATTAACTTCTTGGGTTTTCCGCAATTAAATCCATTTTCGTTGAAAGACTTGTTAATCCTTTCGGTCCGTTATACATTGAATAGAGAAGGCGATAGAACAGGTAAAAAGAGAAAGGTCTTTTTAGGTCCCTTATCTCGCCGAACTTACATTCTAAAATTAAAAGAAAAAAAAAAAAAAATTAGTTCAAAATGCATTTGGATATACTGGGTTCCCAAAATACCGGGTATCCGGAAACACATGGAACAAGTCTGGGAGAGCGTTAAAAAGTGGTTTTATGAAAAAAAAGTTAAATTTAAACTTAAACTTTAAATTTGACATTTTTTAAAGTTGTCAAAAATGGTCATATAAATAGTCAAATCAATTTGAAATTTAGCGTAGATTACGAGTCTGAAATAAAAAATAGGGGTTATCTTTGAAATAACGAAGTTAGTTTCTGTTGGGGAAACCCTGTATATCCAAACGCATTTTAAACTACATCATCAAATTCTATGATTTAAATTAAGGGGGGTTTACATTTAACTTTTTCATAAAACCTCTTTTTAACGCTCTCCCAGACGTATGCCATGTGTTTCCGGACACCCGGTATACCCAAACTTCGTTGTTTGAATGAGTGTTTTATTTCAGTGATTTTTTTTGTTTCATATTCCTAACCTACACAAAATTTCAAGTTGGTTTGTCCTTTCATATGACCTCTTTTGATAACTTAAAAATGACGAATTTCAGCTAAAAAATGTGGATGCGTTCCATATTAATCCACGTTAGAATCTTCTGACGAAAACTAGTAAAACTAAAAAAAATTTCTCTCCTGTCAATTTTTAACAGATTTTAGGGAAATATAATGCTGAGTTTTTTATAGTCAAATGATATCAAAACAGCTCATATGATTGGCCAAATCAACTTGAAATTTAATTCGTAGTACGAATCTAAAATAAAAATAGGTAGATTTCTTTCAGATAGTCTACCTAAAAACATGGCTGCAAATTTATAAAGTGAAAAAATAAATACGTACCTTTAAAAAAATATCAGTCTGGAGGTGGCCCCTATCTGAACTTCCTCATATAGATCCCAAATATGGAAACACTAACTGATTTGATGAAAATCGTGATCGTAAAGTGTTTCGGTTGATAAAAGTTACAGAGGGAGAAGAATGAAAAAAAAAACGGATATTCCACTACCGATTTCAGCGTAAAACGCCTCATCAGGTGGACTATTTCCTTATTTTTCATTCTCAATTGAAGTCAAGTAAAAAGTGTAGGAGAATGAAAAATAAGGAAATAGTCCACATGATGAGGCGTTTTACGCCGAAACCGGTCACGGAGTATTCATTTTTTCATTCTTCTCCCTCCTTAACTTTTATCAACTAAAAAATTAACGTTCCCCATTTGCGCGATTCGCATGAGCTAAAAGCCAAACATTAAAAAGTAAAGTGTTTCAAAACTAAACTTTATACATCCTTATCTCCGAAATTTTTTCGCGAATTCTGAAAAAGCTCTCAGTATTTTCAAAACAATTACATATTAAGTATATAGGGATAGTTTTAAGAAAATTAGATGAAATTCAGATGAAAATTGCGGCCGTAAAGTCGTCAGGAAAAAAAAAAAAAAAAAAAAAAAAGAGGGACGGCCCTCTTGGATTGTACCATAGACAATCTTATGAACCCTAATGCAATTCGCACTTTTAGAATTGAAAAGAGAAGGTTTAAAAAAAAAAAAATTTCGGACTGAATGAAATTTTTTTTCAAAAATCTCCTTTTAGGAAGATTTCTTTAAGAATGTATCTATTGCCATGGGAGTTTTCATTTCATCAATTCAATTCAATTCATGAAAACACCCATCATTTCTGAAACGAAAAATCGGGGGTTTCATTTAAATAACGATGTCAGAGTCCTTTACGAGTAATGCAGAGAGTCTAGATGCTTTATTTTGTGATAATAGGAATCCTTAGGAAAAAAAAGTAAAATTAAAAAAAAATTTAGTGTCTCATTTCCATTTTAACGGATTTTAAAGCAAAATAACACTAAATTTGGCATTTTTTAATGTTGTCCTGAATAATGTTGATATACAGGGTGTCCGGAAACACATAGCATACGCCTGGGAGAGCGTTAAAAAGTGGTTTTATGAAAAAAAGTTAAAAGTAAACCCCTCTTATTTAAATCAAAGAATTTGATGGTGAAGTTTAAAATGCGCCTGGATATTCAGGGTGTCCCAGACACAACCTAACTTCGTTATTTCAAATGAGAACCCCTATTTTTTATTTCAGATTCGTAATCTACGCAAAATTTCAAGTTGATTTGACTATTCATATGACCATTTTAACAATTAAAATTTTTTATAATTTTTAATGATAATTAATCGAGTCTTTTTGTTGTAGGCGAGCGTTACTCGCGGAGGAAGTTCAAATACCTACAAAAAAATTTATCATCAATAATCGCAGAAAATTCTACATTACAATTTTGAATCGTCTTTAAAAATTATAAACATTTTTAATTGTTATTAAGAATTATAACAATTTTTAATTGTCATTTAAATTTATAACAATTTTTAATTATCTTTCAAAATTCAAATTTAAAAAAAGTAAAGACTTCACTACGGTTTTTTTTTTTTTAATTAGTCAATCATTGCTATTACACCCTCCTATCTTATTTTCATTATCGAATAAGGTAAAATTAATAACCAAAGAAATTTTTAATGGATGCACAGGAGAATTTGTCATGCACAACTACAAAAACCGCTGTTACTCCTTCAATAATGAAGTTCTCGAAAAATGCTCTATTTTTCATTTCTGAAATAAAAAGTGGGGTTTTAATTTGAAAAAGGAAGTTAGCGACGACATCTCGTGATGCAGAACGTGAAGAAGCATGAATTGGTAATATGTAGTTGGAATCTTCGGACAAAAATAAGCGGAATAAAAAAAAAAACCAGTCTCCTAGGTCAATTTTAACGGATTTTAGCGCAAAAAACGCTAAAATTTGACAAAATTTGTTAAAAGTTGTCCAAAATTGTCATATGAGTAGGTACTCAAATCTACTTGAAATTTTGCGTAGATTACGAATCTGAAATACAAAATAGGGGTTCTTATTTGAAATAACGAAGTTAGGTTGTGTCTGGGACACCCTGTCTATCCAGGCGCATTTTAAACTACACCATCAAACTTTTTGATTTAAATTAAGGGGAGTTTACATTTAACTTTTTTTCATAAAACCACTTTTTAACGTTCACCCAGACGTATGCTATGTGTTTCCGGACACCCTGTATGTTGAAATGAATAATCAAATCAACTTGAAATTGTGCGTAAATTACAAATCTGAAATAAAAATGAGGGTTCTTATTTAAAATAACGAAATTGCTATCGCTCTAGGTCACCAGTTATACCAACCATAATCGTAATTCGTTAACTGCACTCGATTCTATGTAAAAAAAAAAAAACAAGGAGGGAAACGGCTTAACTTTTTTTTCCGATCTTCAATAGTTCAAAAAATAAAAGTGGCAATCCATTACTACTACTGGTTTACCCTAAGGGGTCTAGAAGAACCTTCCCCAAAAACCCTACGTTGAGGAAGTTAAAATACAAACTACTTATCAATTAGTATCTGAAGCATCAGAGGATTTAATTGAAAATCTGTGAGATCGAATGAAAATTACGACCGTCAAAGATTTCCAGCAAAAACTAGCGACATTCGGACGTCCGGTGCCACTGACTTTTAGTGACTTTCGATCATTAGGATGATTACGAGGAGAAGATCATTAATTAATTATTCTATTCGGGAATTAAATTATCCCCCTCTCTCCTAAAAATTTGAGACTATCATCGTAGGTTTACCGTTTCGTCCAATGAGAAGGCCGACCCTTTCACCCTGGACCTTTTTCGTACCTGGACTACTAAGGGCGTCTCATGACGGGTTCATTCGAGTCTCTGACTTCATAGTGTCATAAAGTCATAACTGCTTTTCTATCCAGTCAAGAAACTTGCAAAATGAACAATCCTCGTCACTGCGATATTTGTCGAGAATTTCGTCAAGGAGTCCAAAGTTTCATCAGCGGCTTCCGCTGTCCCACCTGTCGAGGTGACATCAGCCAAGCAGAACGAGAAGAAAGACGACGTATGGAAGAGCTTCAACGCCTAGCTGATCGCCGCATAGTCACAGGCAAGAAAGAAAAGGGAGCGAATGGAGGATAAGAACTACCCTCAGAAAAATAATTGGTGAGTACATTTTCAACTTAACTTAAGTCTAAAATGTGTCAGTATACATAAAAAGAAGCCTAAGTTCGAATTTGAAAAAATTAAATAAAATACCTAATTTTTTATTAGTATTATATTTAAAAAATAAATAAAAGAGAAGAATATTCTAGATATCTAATGCTGTTTGTTTGTTTTTTTCAGTTTCCCGTCAGACACCATCTCCGAAGACGATTCCATCATGGAAGTTTAGTTTCAACTTTAACATAAAATAATATAAATAATTTTGTAAATTATAATTTAAATTAGTTTTTCTTCTATAATTTAAAATTGTATATATTCTATAGTCTATTCATTTTTTTAATAAATTTTTTTGTATATAAATTAATGCCTTCATAATTTTCTTCATCAATTTATTGACTTCAAAGGGACTTGCTCAAAGTAGTGTAGTATATTAATTTACTTCCTTAAAGAAGTTATTGTTTTATCCTCCATGTCGGATTCTTGAAGGGAGGGTCTTCCAGACCCTGAGGGGTCAAATTGATTAGGTATGGGTCCCCATTCAACTCAACTTTTTTCTGTCCTGCCGTAGCATTTATTCCCGACCACTTTAAGGCCAAAGTTTCCGTTCGATTTTTATCAAATTTTCCCAAAATATATTTTCAGAAAGAAAACTTAGAAAAAAAAAAATAAAATAAAAAATAAAATCCCAAAATTATTTCAAAATTACAAAATTCTTGAAATAATACTTCCCATTCTATTTTGTTCCTCCTTTTTAAGGAAGTTTCCGTCGGGGACTGCTCCAGACTTGTTCGTCCCTTTTATCGAAAACATTTATTTAAGAATCACGGTAGAAATTAAAATCTCTATCAAAAACATACCACCTCAGAAAAACCCTTCTACAGCAGCCAGAAAAAGTTGAGATATCAACTTCCCCGCCCTCCGTTGTACACTGCAGAGAAAGAGGAGAGATAAAGCGCCCGTGCAACCGTTTTCAAAGCTCCCCTTGGCGGGGTCACGGAATGCTTTTTATCAGGGATAACATAGTTTTTTTTTAAATGTTAGAATACTGAGGGACGAAGAGCCTGTAGACAAGCATCTTTTCCGAAATTTTAAGGATTTCAGAGTAATCGATAACATATTATCATCTAACTCATCAGTAATCACTAATTAATTTATTACCAGTAAACAAGCATTTCGCGACGACGCCAAGGGGAGCTTGAAAACGGGAGCACGGGCACTTCATCTCTCCACAAATTTTCTTTTGCCATATTAACCCGCAAGACTTGACGGTCATGCAGGTTTAGTATCTCAAGCGCCTCGATTTTTAAAGAGGCCCTGATTTTGTTATAGGTAGGCCTTTTTTGGAACAAAAAACAAAAAAGTCTTCAGGCTCTTCATAGGGCTTCCTCCCTCAGTATTCTAACATACAAAAAAAAAACTGTGTTATCCCTGATAAAAAGTATTTCGGGACGCCGCCAAGGGGAGCTTAGAAAACGGGAGCAAGGGCGCTTCATCTCTCCTCTTTCTCTGCAGTGTACAACGTAGGGCGGGGAAGTTGATATCATAACTTTTTCTGGCTGCTGTAGAAGGGTTTTTCCGAGGCGGGGTATTTTTACGCGGAGTGTTTTAGTTAGCGATTTAATTTCTACCGCGATTCTTAAAAAAATGTTTTCTTATTTTAATTTTGATTGCTATACGCAAATTGATTTTAATATCAAACAATTAACCAATAATAGAGGAATAAATGACTGTGATAACGGGTATCTCACGACGCGTTTCGGCTTAATAAGCCTCGTCAGGTGAGCTATTCCCTCTATCACAATCATTTCTATCTTTTCTCTGTGGACCTATCTACGAGAGAATTAGTGGAAACTGCGGGAAGCTGGAGACAAATCGTCCCCCAAAAACCTCAACGCCGCCACTTCTCTAAGAGATAGAGCCACTCACCACCTCCTTTTTGGTTTTTATGACAGAACTGCTGCCAAGGCATTACTTTACTTATTTTAATTTTGATTGCTATACGCAAATTGATTTTAATATCAAACAATTAACCTCTATCTCTTAGAGAAGTGGCGGCGTTGAGGTTTTTGGGGGACGATTTGTCTCCAGCTTCCCGCAGTTTCCACTAATTCTCTCGTAGATAGGTCCACAGAGAAAAGATAGAAATGATTGTGATAGAGGGAATAGCTCACCTGACGAGGCTTATTAAGCCGAAACGCGTCGTGAGATACCCGTTATCACAGTCATTTCTTCCTCTATTATTGGTTAATTGTTTGATATTAAAAATGTTTTCGATAAAAGGGACGAAAAAGTACTAGTTTGGAGCAGTCCCCGACGGAAACTTCCATTCAAAAGAAGAAACATAGGAGGGAAAGTATAATTTCAAGAATTTTTAATTTTGAAATAATTATCAGATTTTAGTTCTTTTTCTTCTAAAAATTTTCTAAGTTTTCCGTCTAAAAATATAAGATTTTGTGAAAATTTGATAGAAATTGAATGGAAACTTTGGAAATAAAAGTGTTCCGGAAAAAATGCTACGGCCGGCAGGACAGAAAAAGATGAATTTACAATTTATATTTTGAATGACATGGAGGGGAAAACAATAACTTTTTTACGGAAAATAATTATTAAATTGCGCTAATTTTAGCTAGTCCCTTCGGAGCCAGTCTCCATACAAAAATGTGATTTTTATCAGTTAAGAAAATTTGGCTAAGAAGATTGAATTCTGATCCAAGCTTCTGCCTTCTAAACCACCTACATTTTAAAAATTACTCTTTTTTCGAGTAAAAACTAGCCAATCAGGTTCTTCCTCATAATAATTTTGCTATAAACAGAGCTTCCCATTGAAAAACATAAATGTGGTTCGAATTACTGACCAAACCTCCGTAATTAAAGTGGAGATCATATTCTAAAATTTCCCTGCATTTTGATGATCCATAAAAAAGACTTTCAATAGGCTTTTTGACCACTTACTGCTGTCATTTATTCATTTTCATTGGGTAGAAATAAATTATGAAGACATTAATTTATATACAAATAGATTTAATAAAAAAATGAATAGACTATTGAATATATATACAATAAATTTAAATTATAGAAGAAAAACTAATTTAAATTATAATTTACAAAATTATTTATATTATTTATGTTAAAGTTGAAACTAAACTTCCATGATGGAATCGTCTTCGGAGATGGTGTCTGACGGAAATCTGAAAATAACAAACAAACAGCATTAGATATCTTGAATATTATTACTCTTTTACTTATTTTTTAAATATAATACTAATAAAAAATTAGGTAATTTATTTAATTTTTTCAAATTCGAACTTAGGCTTCTTTTTATGTAGACTGAGACATTTTAGACTTAAGTAAAGTTGAAAATTGTACTCACCAATTATTTTTCTGAGGGTAGTTCTTATCCTCCATTCGCCCCTTTTTCTTTCTTGCCTGTGACTATGCGGCGATCAGCTAGGCGTTGAAGCTCTTCCAAACGTTGTCTTTCTTCTCGTTCTGCTGGGCTGATGTCACCTCGGCAGGAGGGACAGCGGAAGCCGCTGGTGAAACTTTGGACTCCTTGACGAAATTCTCGACAAATATCGCAGTGACGAGGATTGTTCATTTTGCAAGTTTCTTGACTGGATAGAAAAGCACTTATGACTTTATGACACTATGAAGTCAGAGACTCGAATGAACCCGTCATGTGACGCCCTTAGTAGTCCAGGTACGAAAAAGGTAAGGGTGAAAGGGTCGGCCTTCTCATTGGACGAGAGCGGAAAACCTACGATGGTTCAAATTTTTAGGAGAGAGGGGGATAATTTAATTCCCAAAAAGAATAATTAATTAATGATCTTCTCCTCGTAATTATACTAATGATCGAAAGTCACTAAGAGTCTGTGGGGCCGGACGTCAGAATGTCGCCAGTTTTTGCTGGAAATCTTTGGCGGTCGTAATTTTCAATATATATTCAATATTAAATCTCACCGATTTTCAATATAATCCTCTGATGCTTAAGATACAAATTGATAAGTAGTTTGTATTTTAACTTCCTTAAAGAAGTTATTGTTTTACCCTCAACGTAGGGAATTATAGAATTGAGTGCAGTTAACGAATTACTATTTTGGTATAGCTGGTGACCTAGAGCGATAGCGATTTCGTTATTTTAAATAAGAACCCTTATTTTTATTTCAGATTTGTAATCTACGCAAAATTTCAAGTTGATTTGATTATTCATATTAACATTAATCAGGACAACACTAAAAAATGCCAAATTTAGTGTTATTTTGCTCTAAAATCCGTTAAAATGGAAATGAGACACTATTTTTTTTTAAATTTTACTTTTTTTTTTTTTTTTTTTGAGGATTCCTATTATCACAAAATCAAGCATCTAGACTCTCTGCATTACTTGTTATAGACCATGACATCGTTATTGAAAACCCCGATTTTTCATTTCAGAAATGATGGGTGTTTTCATAAATTGAATTGATGAAATGAAAACACCCATGGCAATAGATACATTCTTAAAGAAATCGTGAAGGAATAAAAACAGGAAGGAAGAAGAGACTACAAAAATTTTTATCCCTTCAAATTTAAATTAGATTTAAATTACTAGTGGTTGTTATCCGCCAAATTTTCCCCTAGATGTATCGTCCTAAAAGGAGATATTTGAAAGAATTTTTTCATTCAGTCCGAAATTTTAGAGAAATACGGCTCATAAAATAGGAGACGACTACCTAATTGAGATTTTTTTTTTTTTTCTTAAGCTTCTCTTTTCTTCTCTAAAATAAAAAATGGGAATATAACGATGATAGAGTTGATAACTAGTCATTCAGAATTTGGAGATTCTTGAATTTGTGATAGAATGAAATCTTGGGGGAAAAAAAATATTAAATTAATAAAAAATTATGTGCCTCAGGTCAATTTTAACGGATTTTAGAGCAAAATAAAGAGGAAAACACCGTCGAATATAACGCATTTCACCCTAAAGCAGTTGAACATAAAAAATCTGTAGTTCATCATAATACTTTTCGGTATAATGCAATTGAACACAAAGCTCTCAAAAGTTCTAAAATTTTGGGCAAAATCCATTTCAACATAAAGCATTTCGCCATAAACAACTTTTTCAATCAATGAAAGTCGATATAAAAAATTGCAATTCACCAAAACGCTTCTCACCATAAAAGAATCTTTTTAAACTTGTTGTTTCGAAATAAAACTGTTTCTGTCGTTTGGTCAGAATACATCTCACCATAAACTAGGGACAGCCAAAGAGCAAGCCTATTTTAAAACGCGATTATGGCGAAACGCCAAAAACCTTAAAGTTTGTTTGTTCATCATAATGCAATTCAACATAAAGCGTCTCACCATAACTAGGGAAAGCAGGCAGCCAAGGGGATCAGCTCGTTTTATAACACAAGTGGGTTAATTTTTTTCTCTCGCGAGGATGTGCGAATTGCATTACGGTTCATAAGATCGTCTATGGTACCGTCCCGGCCGTCCCACTTTTTTTTTTCTGGACGACTTTACGGCCGCAATTTTTCATCTGAATTTCATCTAATTTTGATAGAACTACCCCTATATACTTAATAATTGTTTTGAAAATGCTGAGAGCTTTTTTCTGAATTCGCGGAAAAAATGTCGGAGATAAGGATGTATAAAGCTTAGTTTTTTGAAACACTTTACGATCACGATTTTCATCAAATCAGTTAGTGTTTCCATATTTGGGATCTATATGAGGAAGTTCAGATAGGGGCCACCTCCAGACTGATATTTTTTTAAAGGTATGTATTTATTTTTTCACTATATACATTAGCAGCCCTGTTTTTAAGTAGACTATCTGAAAGAAATTTACCTATTTTTATTTTAGATTCTTAGATTCGTACTCTACGCGTTAAATTTCTAGTTGATTTGGCCAATCATATGACCTGTTTTGATATAACTCAGCATTATATTTCCCTAAAATCTGTTAAAAATTGACAGGAGAGAAAATTTTTTAGTTTCACTCGTTTTTGTCCGAAGATTCTAACCATCAAAATTCACGAATCCACATTTTTTAGTTGAAGTTCGTCATTTTTTAAGTTGTCAAAAGAGGTCATATGAAAGGACGAACCAACTTGAAATTTTGTGTAGGTTAGGAATATGAAATAACAAAAATCACTGAAATAAATAACTCATTCAAACAACGAAATTAGGGTATACCGGGTGTCCGGAAACAGATAGCATACGTCTGGGAGAGTTAAAAAGAGGTTTCATGAAAAAAGTTAAATTTAAACCCCCCTTAATTTATATCAAAGAATTTGATGGTGTAGTTTAAAATGCGTTTGGATATACAGGGTGAACCTAACAGAACTCAACTTCGTAATTTTAAATGAGAACCCCTATTTTTTATTTCAGATTCGAAATGTACGCAAAATTTCAAGTTGATTTGACAATTTATATGACCATTTTTGACAACTTTAAAAAATGTCAAATTTAAAGTTTAAGTTTAAATTTAACTTTTTTCATAAAAATATATAAAACCACTTTTTAACGCTCTCCCAAACATGTTCCATGTGTTTCCGGACACCCATTATTTTGCGAACCCAGTATATCCAAATGCATTTTGAACTAATTTTTTTTTTTTTTTTTTTAATTTTAGAATGTAAGTTCGGCGAGATAAGGGACCTAAAAAGACCTTTCTCTTTTACCTGTTCTATCGACTCTATTCAATGTATAACGGACCTAAAGGATTAACAAGTCTTTCAACGAAAATGGATTTAATTGCGGAAAACCCAAGAAGTTAATCCATTTTTGTTCGTAGTGCGATAGCCGGAGCAGGTATAAAAAAAAGAAAGGTCTTTTTCCGGTGAGGTCACTGCCTTTACCGTTTTCATATTCAAGCGTTGCAAAAAAAAAATAGTTGAAATTTATTTTTTACTTTTCAGCTTAAGGCGAAAGGTGCTGACAAGTGTGGAGACTTTCAGCGAGACAGAATATACGAGAAGAAGCGAGACAGAAAATCGAAATTTAAAATTATTCTCACTCGCCGAAAAATGAACCGATTTTAATTCCAAAAAGTGAAATAAGCATGGTTTCAACATTAGATTTCAGGATAGATCTTAAAAATCAAAATTTTGCCGTCAAGATCCTAATTTTGGTGGAATTTTCAAAAAAATTTCTAAGTTTTATTTTTCGAAAAAGGAATGCCCCTCTCTTCCTGCATCAAGAGAGAGAAAATTCTGTAAGCATTGTCAAAGTAAAAATCGGTGGTTGAAGGTCTGAGTGAAGGAAGTGAGGGAGTGAAAATTAGAGATTTCCTTTGAAAGTCCGGGCGGCGACGAATTGACTCCCAAACCCTAATCCTCTGTACAAAATGACTCCCGTATAGTTTTGCAAAATGACTCCCAAATGTCAAAATGACTCCCGTGTATTTTTTCCAATTGTCAAATTGACTCCCTTATCAACTTAATTATCAAGGTCAAATTTACTACATATAAATCAAATCAAATCAAAAAATCTTTATTCAGTGTCATATACACGTCATATAGCGAGAGAGAGAAAAATAAATAAATGAAACAAGGCATATACATAATAAAATAAAGATAAATATAAATCCATAAAAAAAAAAAAAAACTCTCTGTTCCCTGAGCAATTTAAACATATTAATTTTTGTTAATTATAGCAAGCTTGTTAGACACTAATTTAATGTAAGAATAGATCGATATTTCTTTATTTTCAAATTTGGAAATTATTTTTGTTAACCAAATTTCTTTTTTTTTAACATCAGAACGTCTTAAATCTTTTTTGGTACTACTCGATGCAATTTTCGCACGAATGTCGATTTGCAATTTCTTTAATTCTTCGAAAAATAAAAAAATGTTTGGTTTTACCCCGTTGAAATTTGTTCTAAAATGTGCGTGAAACGACTCACAAGAGTTAGTCGTTCTGTTGTGGGTGGAACGGCTCGCCCAAAAAGACGGGACAAATTTAGAATCATTGCCGATATAAACGTCAGACAAGTAGTCTGCATATTGATTGACTCGGTCGTCTGTTGGCATATTAGAGATGAGTTCTACGAAGCCGTCCCCGACTTCACTGGGCTGGAGATATGGCAACCCAAAAGACCAGCGAAGCCACTGTCCAATTTCACTGTCGTCATCTTTGTAGTCGTTCACTAATCCGAGGCTCTGAATCTTACGGAACCACGACTGGGCCAAGTGAAACTTGCAACCTATCAACGTCGCATGCGGCCAAATCACTCGTGCTGCCTCAATGATCGCCACCTCAAAATCAGTTGTGCATGTATTGGGAGCCCATGCCTTACCGCTGACTTCCGCGCAATGTTTTGTAATTAAATACCTGCTTAGGATTAGTGAAGGATTTTAGACGGGAGTCAATTGGACAATTGATAAGAAATACACGGGAGTCAATTTGTACTTTTAGCAGGTACGAAAAAAAATACCCGGATTAGCGGGAGTCAATTTGTGTACGCCCGAAAGTCCCATTCTTAGGTTTCCAACGCGAATTTTCAATTAATTTCAAATTTTTGATTCAATTAAATTAAATTTTCAATATTAAAATTTCCAACGCCGCGGCGTTGGATTCAGTGTTTTGTCCATATTCTGACGGTAACTTTTTTTTTTTTTTTTTGCCAAAAATAAAAAAAATTTGGCACTAAAATTCAAAAATTATTACGATCGATCCTGAAATCTAATGTTGGAACCATGCTCATTCCACTTTTGGAATTAAAATCGGTTCATTTTTCGGCGAGTGAGAATAATTTTAAATTTCGATTTCTGTCTCTCTTCTTTGTAACGAATTGGACTGCTATTAAAAAAAAAAATTCACACAATCTTCCATCATCTATTTTCTGAATGTAAACTAAGAATATTTTTAGAAGAAAAAAAAACCGCGGTATATCGAAAAAGGTCTTTTATCCCGAAAACCATTAATCTGATTAGTGATTTATTTCATGTACGTGTATAACTTATGTAACTTTGGCTCTAAATTATCACGGAATAAATGGTACGGCCGGTAGAGCAGAAAAAAGTTGGGATTGATGGAGATCCTTAATCGATTTGCCCTTTCGGGGTCTGGAAGACCCTTTCCCCAAAAATCATACTTGGAGGGTGAAACAATAGCTTCTTTAAGGAAGTTGATTAATTAATTGCGCTACTTTGAGCAAGTCCCTTCGAAAATGACGCATTAGTGTTCTCTTTTAAGGTAATTTTTTCTTATTAATCATTTTTTTCTATGTTTTAGGGTATAAGTGAGAACGACTAAAAACGGAAGGTGTTCTGTTCTCTTAAGAGAACACTAATGCGTCAATTTCGAGGATTCTTTTAACTATAAATATTATCTACCAAGTTTCTCCAATCTAGTCAAAGTTTAAAAATTAAGCAATTAATGGATTAGATTTCCTACTTTTGGATGATCCATAAAAATTGTTTTCAGACCTTTGAAATGACTCTCTTGCTAAATAAGCATCGTGAAGACTTAAAAAGAGCTTTTAACTTCCTTAATTTGACTTCTGTCATTTTTTTCAGTTTCTTTGGTCTGAAATAAATTATAAAGACATTAATTTATACACAAAAAATTTATTTAAAAAAATGAATAGGCTATTGAATATATACAATAAATATAAATTATCGAATAAAAATTAATTTCAATTATTATAAATTTATAAAATAATTTCTATCATTTATGTTGTAACTAAACTTCCGTGATGGAATCACCTTCGGAGGTGGTGGCTGACAGGAATCTGAAAACAACAAACAAACGGCATTAGATATCGTATGTTTTACTTTTTAAAAAAAAAAAAAAAAAAAAACAAGTTCCGGTGGGAAAAGTTATATTCCAGATAAAACGAGCAAAATTGTTTTTAGCTGTTTTTGGTCAGTTTAAAAATGAAACGGATAAAATATAAAGTAATTAACCAATAATAGAGGAAGAAATGACTGTGATAAAGGGGTTTCTGAAAGGATTGAAGTGATTGTGATTGAAAGAATAGCTCACCTGACGAGGCTTTTTAAGCCGAAACGCGTCGTGAGATACCCGTTATCACAGTCATATCTTCCTGCATTATTGGTTAATTATTTGATAGTAAATCACCCCCTTGCGGAGTAAACACGCAATAAGAATTAAAATGTAAAAAAAATAAAGTTATTTTAATTTTTTTCAAATTGGAAATTAGTTTTTTTTTTTTTTTTTTTTTCTGTGTACTTTGATATTTTAGGCTACATAATGATAAATTCTTCTTCTTGGTTTGATGCTATTATTGTTAAATGGCTAGGTTCTTTAATGGATTTATAGCACTTGTTAACAAGTGCTATAAATCCATTAAAGAACCTAGCCATAATGATAAAACGTTAATAAATGGTACTCACCAGTAATTTTTTAAGGTAGCTCTTATCCTCCTTTTACTATTTACTGATGCTTGAAGCTCTTCGAAGAAGTTGTTCTTCTCGTCGTCGTTCATCGTGCACCTCTGATAATAATCCCGAAGGCATGAAGAGCATCTGTAGCCGTCGTTGCACCTTTCGACTCCTCGTCGAAATTCGCGGCAGATATCGCATTGCCGTTCGTTGTTCATTTTTTAAGGAGTTAAAAAAAATTACTTTTGGTAGAACGATAAGTCTGAGACTCGAATGAACCCTCAAGTGTCGCCGTAGGTATTTATAGTCGTACAGGTACGAAAAAGGAACGGGGTTAAAGGTACGAAAGAAAGCAAAAAATCAACGCTTCTAGATCTCAGCACCCTGTATATCTATCGACTTAAAATTTTATAGAGGTCTTCTCTGATTCGTGACGAGTAAATTTTCGAAATTTCTAATCGGTATACAGGTTGCCGAAATGTAGTACTTAAAAGGAACGGTTTTTCGCCGTTACAGTGTTCTTCTACTTCTTTTTCTTATCATTCCGATCCTTCTTTCTTTGATTGAAAATTATGGAAGCTTACGAGCTTACGAAACGCTTGATGTCAGTGTTGCCAGATCGGGGGTTTTCCCCCTAAATTTGAAGGGATTTTAGGCCTTCGAGGGTATTATAGGGGGAGAAGTAGTAGTTAAATTTTAGTTTTTATTTGTTCTTGTTTATTGTCTTATGGTCATTATTAGTTTATTACCTTGAAAAGTCTATTTAAAACCTTTATTAATAAAAGAAAACCTATCGCAATAATTTTTCTTCACATAATATTTACTAATAAAAATTTTGGGGAAATAGTTGGAAATCTAGGGGGAAAATAAAACTCTTTTAGGGGGAAACCAATTAAGTCGTCTGGCAACACTGCTTGAAGTACTCCTTGTTTAAACCTTGACTGAAAGGGCTGGACTCGCTAACGCCATGGCAGTTAAATAAACTGGGGAATAGGCAATCACAAATTTGCTGAAAAACACCCTAAACAGTAGATCTTAGTACTGCAATACTTACGACTTAGTATACAGGGTGGTTTTATGAAAAAAAAAAAAAGTTAAATGTAATCTCCACCTTAATTTAAATCAAAGAATTTGATGGTGTGTTGCAATAGTCATATCACTTAAAAAACCGTAAATTACAAAAAGCGAGAAAACATCATAAAAGATACATTAAAAACAACGTCATTTTGACTGAAACAATTCAAAATGAGCTAAAAATTGTCATTTAGAAAGTTAATCGATTTTTTTTTTTTTTTTTTTTTTTCTCGTCTTAACCATTAAAACTCAGATCACTGAAACTTCAGCTAATGGATAGGTAAACATAATTTGTCCATGATTTTCGTGAATAGGGGTCACAGTCGGATGTTTTAACGCCCTTTTTCTCTTATTGCATAAACCTTCCCATTGGTACTAGGGGAATAATTTTTAGGTATCACAAGCCCTTCTTGAAAAACTCCCCGCCACGAACAAACTCTTCTACAGCAGCCAGAAAAAGTTATGATATCAACTTCTCTATCAACGTCCTCCAGTGTAGGGACCCTTCAGTGCGGCAAAACGTAGCCTAAAATTTCAGTTTTGTTCCTAACATTTTTTTTTGGGGGGGAGGGGAGATAATGGGTAAAAGTTTTCAAAAGGCATTGGCGGAAGTCAAATGAAGCTCTTTGCAAAATTTCAAGTCGATTGGTCCAGTCACCCTGGCTGTCTGGAAAAATCATAAATAGAATTTAGTTTTTTGTTCCTAACTTTTTTTTGGGTTGTGATATTTGATTAAATCCATAAAAAGGCACTGGCTAACACTGAAAGGAAGCTCTGTGCAAATTTCAATTCAATCGGTGCACTAGGAGAAGCTGTAGCTCTGGTTAACTGAACGGGCAGAAAAAGAACGAAAAACCGGGTTTTCAAAGTTGTATATCTCAGCACCCTGCATACCGATCAACTTGAAATTTCAGCATATTTTACTCATATCAAATCAGAGAAGACCTGTATAAAATTTGAAGTTGATCGGTATACAGGGTGCTTAGGTCTAGATACCCGAAAAACGCAAATCTTGCCTTGAAGTAAACTTACTACTTTTGGCACTTTTGGCACTTTCGGTCGGATGGCTGGGCGGAACGCGCTCCTAGATTTTTTAAGGAAAGAGACCTTGATTAATTAAGAAAAAAATAAAATAAAACAAAAACGCAATGAATATGTCCATTTTAGCAATATACAAGAGTTTTATATCAAAATATTCGATTGAAAAATTCATTTACATTGATAGAATTTAACATTATTGTAGTGAAACATGATTTTGGATTTTTTTTCTTTATGTTATATAAAAAAATAAGTTTTTTTAAGAAAAAAAAGAGGGGGTTGAATAACGTTGGTTTTCCGCTCTCGTCCAATGAGAAGGCAGTCCCTTTCACCCTGGACCTTTTTCGTACCTGCACCACTGCGAATACTAAGGGAGCACGAGACGAGTTCATTCGAGTCTCTGACTTCATAGTGTCAAAAGGTTCTTTGCTATCCAGTATACAAGTTTCATAGTTGTTTTTGTATCCAGTATACAACTTCGTTTTCATCTCACTTCCTAAGTTCAACAAAATGTCGTCAAATACTCAACGTCAGACAGAAGAATTGGAGTTCGAGCCGGCGATGGATTGGGTGAAATGCCCACTTTTAACACCTTCGGGCGATGCGAAGAAGAAGGGTGACCCCGTCGCCGAAATTTATTATACCATGGGAGCTCTGCCGACATGGGAAGATTTCCAGCCTCCAGAAAAAAGACCGACGGCCGAACCAGAAGAAATGGAAACTTCTGTTTAGTCAGAACTCGAAATTACCATTGTAAATATTTTCGTTTCATTTTTTTCAATATTTTTATTCCAATCAATTGTATATTCATAATTAGTCCGTAAAGTGACGCAAAGAAATAATTTTGTAGATATTTTTTTTAATATATATTTCTATGTATGTACTTAGACAAATTAATTTTGTAAGAAATTAGTCAATGAAATTATTTAGTAAATGAATGATTTTTTTATATGAATGAACGTCTTTTCAATTTATTTATGACCCATGAAATTGAATAAAATATGAGAGTAGCAAAAAGCTCGTTTATAATCTCGATGATGCTTATTAAGCAAGGCAGCCATATGAAAGGACATTTTTTTATGGATCATCCGAAAGCTGGGAAATCTCTGAAGAAGGTCTCTATTTCATTTTTTGTCAGTAATTTGAACTGGTTTTTTTTCCATGGCAAGGATCTTTAATCGCAAATGATCATTAGGACCCGATCGGCTGGCATTTAATTTAAAAAAAATTTTATAATTGTTTTGAAGACTAAACTTACACCAGAATTCAGTTAAGCCAAGAGCCATTTTGTTCAGTCCGAACAAACTAAACATTTCTATGCCTCCTGAACCTGATTGGCTGGTATTTCACTCCTCTAAACAAGAAATGGCGCTTCCGTTTGAAAATGCTTTAAAAATGTTGTTTTTAATGATTTTAACTTTCTCAAACGGAAGTTTTTCGGTGATATCTTCTAAGTTTGTTCAAGGATTCCTTAAGAATCATTTCTTGACATAGTTATGAACCTCCCTTGAATTTATCTTTCCCATTCAATTTTAATTTATCTTTCATTCAGACCTTCCTCGGACAGAGGACTCTCATTGTCATAACACAATCCTCTACTTTAAATATAGTGATTTTGGTCAGCAATTTGAACTACATTTAGTTTTCCTTTCCATGAGACTGTCTGTTGTGCCGGCCGTCCGGCGCCAGTTATTTAAAAAAAATATTCAGGGCAATTTTTTTCCGAATTTCATTAAATTTTGAAAGAATCTTTCTTTCATAGCTATCAAGAAAATTTATAGGGCTTTTTTTTTATAAAGTTCGCAAAAATAGCGGAGATCTGCGTTTTGAAGATTCTTTAAACTACGTCCATACCATAGGTCCAATACGTACTCTGTATCACCGAATACTCCTTTTATTCAATTGAATTTAATGAAAAAGATTTGTTTTTTAATGTAGTTGGGAGAAACCGTTTCGTGTGGCCTAGCTGGGCGAAGAATTTCAATATCTACCTCGATACTGAAATCGTGTTTTCGATGTCAGCGAAAAAGGAAGCAGAATCAAAAGCTGCAAAATCAGATCTCCTCCGATTTAAATTAAAATTAAAATTTCGTGAAAAAAAAATACTTTTCAAATTTCCCTTCTCGATAGAACTGAAGTTGGGGCCTCGAGAACCATTCTATTGGGGTCAAGATTTTGTGAAAATCGAATGAAAATGTTGGAAGCCTATATGACGGCCGGCACCGCAGTCTATCTAATCCTTTGAGTAATCCATGATTAATCTATTTTCCTCTACGGAGCCTGGAAGAACGTCTCCCGAAAACTGGACATGGAGGGTAATCTAATAAACATGGTGTCCAGAAACACATGGCATACGTCTGGGAGAGCGTTAAAAAGTAAGTATGTATGTAACCCCCTTAATTTAAATCAAAGAATTTGGAGGTGTAGTTTAATTTTTAAATTGAGTTGGATATACAGGGTGCTCCCAACAGAACCAAACTTCGTTATTTTAAATGAGAATCACTATTTGTTATTTCAAATTCGTAATCTATGCAAAATTTCAAGTTGTTTTGGCTCTTCATATGACCATTTTCGACAACTTAAAAAAATGTCAAATTTTAGCGTCTTTTATGCGCTAAAATCCGTTAAAATCGACCTAAGAGATTCATTTTTCTTTTAATTCCACTTATTTTTGTCCGAAAATTCCAACTGTCACAAATTCAAGCATCTTCGCATTCTTCATCACGAGATGTCGTCACTAACGGCCTTTTTTAACTTTTCAAGTTAGAACCCAAATTTCTTACATGAGAAATGAAACTTAGCGATTTTTTTAACGGAATTATTCTTTTTGATGCACAACTACAAAAGACGCTGTAGATCTTTCTAAATTTATGGTCCGAAAGAAAAATTTCTTTCGAAAACCGCCAATTTTCATTGCTGAAGTAAAAAATTTGGGCTCTAACTTGAAAAAAGGCCGTTATCGACGACATCTCGTGATGCAGAATGCGAAGATACTTAAATTTGTGACAGTTGGAATGATCGGACAAAAATAACTGGAATTTTACAAAGGAGTCTCTTAGGTCGATTTTAACGGATTTTAGCGCAAAAACGCTAAAATTTGAAATTTTTTAAAGTGGTCGAAAATGGTCACATGAAGAGTCAAATCAACTTGTAATTTTGCATAAATTAAGCATCCAAATAAAAAGTACGGGTTATGATTTGAAATAACGAAGTTAGGTTCTGTTGGAGGCACCCTGTTTATCCAAACGCATCTTAAACTACACCATCAAATTCTTTGATTTAAATTAAGGAGGGTTTAAATTTAACTTTTTTTCATAAAACCACTTTTTAACGCTCTCCCAGACGCATGCCATCTGTTTCTGGACAATGTGTATTCTCATTCAGAAAGTTTAAATGTCTACGGATATGGAGAACCTTTAAGGTTACCTTGTTTTAAAAAAAAAACTCCTGGGAATAATTTCAATCGTATAAAAACCAAGAATCTACGTAGTATTTACCATAGAAACACCTTTTCAACGCCATTTTTATCAAAGGTACTTTTCTGAAGCTGGCCCCGACGGAACCTTCAAAGCAGCCCAATTCAATCATTTTTCTCCCTTGAATCAAAAAAATTGTTAAGATATGTCAAGATATAAAAAATGGAAGTCTTCGTTCAGCCAGAGAACACTGAACGTTCGAAAACACCCTAAATTTCATTACTCCCTTCTACAATTTTCGAAAATGTTTACTTCCTCAAAGAGACGTTATTGTGATACCCTTCATTCCTTTATTGTACAAACTATTCTTTTATTATAAATTCGTAATCTACGCCAAAATTTCAAGTTGATTTGACGATTCATATGACCCATTTTGATTTCATTTAAAAATACCCATATTCAGCTTTATTTTCCCTTAAAATCTGTTAAAAATTGACAGGAGAGAAATTTTTTTTTAGTTTCACTTGTTTTTGTCTGAAGATTCTAACCATCACAAATTCACGCATCTACATTTTTTAGCTGAAATTTGTCATTTTTTAAGGTGTCAAAAGAGGTCATATGAAAGGACAAACCAACTTGATGTGTAGATTAGTTATATGTATAAAAAAAAATCAATGAAATACAAAACTCATTGAAATAACGAAGTTAGGGCATCTTCTGGGAACCCAGTATATCCAACACATTTTGAACTAAATTTTCCTATATTTTATTTAGAATCTGTAAATTCGGCGAGTGGGCGACCTAAAAAGACCTTTCTCTTTTTACCTGTACCGTCGACTTCTCTATTCAAAGAATAATGGAACAAACAATGCAAGGATTAAAACTCCTTTATCTAAATTCTCTTAGAACTGTTCTTAATAGGGGAAATCCGAAAGTTAATCCATTTTTGGTTCGTAGTGCGATAGACAGAGCAGGTATAAAAAAAAAGGTCTTTTTCCGGAGAGAGGTTTTCATATTCAAGCGTTATTCAAAAAAATTGTTTCAATTTATTTTTTAAATTACATTTTTTACTTTTCATCTTAAGCTCGCCATAGCAATCTGGCGAATGCCCCCTCCATAGGAAGCCCCAATGATTTTTTGACTACTCAAAAGCAACGTTTGTTGTATAAAGATTCTCACCATCTTCAAAATTAATTTAAATGGAAGGAATAAAATCTTTAAAATCTTGAGGAAAGGATTTCAGGGTCAGAAAAAAAGAATTGAATTAATAAGGTAAACAAAAGATTTTTAAGACATTTTTTAAAAATATTTTTACAAACTGAGAAAAAATAATTTTTTAATAAATTTATGATTTTTGTGTGAATCAACGTCTTTTAGTTTATTTATGACCAACGAAACTAATTTAATATTTGTGATAGATTGATAGCAATTATTAAAGGGTCAGTTGTCACCAAAAACTATCTTTATGGATCATCAAAAAACTTCTGACTGAATAAACGACGTTTTGGCATGTTATTTCTACTACATCGATTTTTAACTTCCTCAAAGAGAAGTTATTGTGACACCCTCCATGTGAAGATCGCGGGAAAAGGGTCTCCTAGACCCCTAAAATATGTCTTTCGTAGTAATCTTGAAAATGTAAATTTTTTTTGCAAAAATGGCAAGATAATGTCTGTTTAAATTCAGTTTTTAGAACACTCCACAGCAGCAATCGCTATCAGAATTTCACCTAATTTTATGAATATAATGAGTAATTGTTGAAAATTTGGCGAGAATCGGATCAATAGTACGGCCGTAGCGCATAAAACAAAACTTCAGACAGACAGATCTCCGCCATTTTTGCGAATTTCTAAAACAGCTCTCCTCATTATCTAAATTACTACCAAAGGAAGATTCTGTGAAAATTTGGTGAAAATCGCATGAATATTTTCTGGAAAATGTGGTCAAGGTCACTAATCAGTTATCTTCTGCAGATATGGAAGGTTTTACAACAGCTTCTCTTTGAGGAAGTTAACCTGAATCTTCTGTGCCTGATTGGCTGGCCTTTTACTCCAAAAAAGAGTGATTAAGGAAGATGAAAATTTGTTCAGAATTCAGGTCTTTTGAGCCGTAGTGTCTTTCACGGGCAGACGGCCAATTCCACAAACCGTTTCGGCATTGGCGGTGGATTTTGGAGTAGACAAGGAGTTAAATATGATGGAATAGGGTAAAACATTTATTGCAGATAACAAGGTAACAATCGAATAGGTGTTTATTATAATATTGTCTTTGAGTGTGTGCGGAGAGCGGCAATGGCTGGAGCCGCTTTCCTCTAGGCACCGGCCCAGTCTTAAAAACTAAAGCTTAAACACTAGGATTGGCAACAAGAAGCGAATATCACTTACGACAAAATACTTAAAACTATACACAAATATATTGAGACGACTGCCTGTGCACACGATAGGAGTCCGTGGCTGTCGGATTCCTAGTCGCTAATCTACTCTTAAAGCTACACCAAATACTTTAAGCGTTCCCTTATCGGCTGTAATGAGCACCGAGCGATAAGGGCTCGTTTTTTGTACCATTTTTACATTGGACACAAATTTTAAAAAGGGTGGAAGCGATGTCACGAGGCGAATACATAAAAAATACTAATAACGAAAAGCCTCGTCGGCCGAATTTCCTCTCAGATGTGTCACCCTTACGAACTTCAATATCCTTCGGTAAACTTCCTTCATCGAAGACTTCTTAGACGAGCCATTCAAGTCAAACGTGAGTTCCAACCGTCCCGTAGGTTGTTCTTATCACTTGGTTCACTTCATGCTCTTCTTCTGGTTTTATAATCGTCTTTATCCTCTGAAAACAAAAAAATTCTTCAGAAGCAGAAAAACAACCAACTTTTTAGGTTCTTTATCATTTTAAATGAAAAGAATCATTTTAAAATCATTTAACGACGGTTTACAAACAATCTGACGATCGGAAGGCAGTTAAGTCAACAATCTGACAATTGGACGGCAGTTTAGCCAACAATCTGACGATTGGACGGCAGTTTAGTCAACAATTTGACGGCAGTTTAGCCCACAATCTGACGATTTGACGACGGTTTTACCAACATTCTGACGATTTTACAACGGTTTAGCCAACAATCTGACGATTGGACGGCAATTTATCCAAGAATGTGACAATTTAACGACGGTTTTACCAACAATCTGACGATTTGACGACGGTTTATCCAACAATCTGACGATCGGAAGGCAGTTAAGCCAACAATCTGACGATTGGACGGCAGTTTAGCCAACAATTTGACGATTGGACGGCAGTTTAGCCGACAATCTGACGATTTGACGACGGTTTTATCAACATTCTGACGATTTTACAACGGTTTAGCCAACAATCTGACGATCGGACGGCAATTTATCCAAGAATCTGACGATTTAACGACGGTTTTACCAACAATCTGACGATTTGACGACGGTTTATCCAACAATCTGACGATCGGAAGGCAGTTAAGCCAACAATCTGACGATTGGACGGCAGTTTAGCCAACAATTTGACGATTGGACGGCAGTTTAGCCGACAATCTGACGATTTGACGACGGTTTTATCAACATTCTGACGATTTTACAACGGTTTAGCCAACAATCTGACGATCGGACGGCAATTTATCCAAGAATCTGACGATTTAACGACGGTTTTACCAACAATCTGACGATTTGACGACGGTTTATCCAACAATCTGACGATCGGAAGGCAGTTAAGCCAACAATCTGACGATTGGACGGCAGTTTAGCCAACAATTGACAATTTGACGGCAGTTTAGCCAACAATTTGACAATTTGACGGCAGTTTAGCCGACAATCTGACGATTTGACGACGTTTTACCAACATTCTGACGATTTTACAACGGTTTAGCCAACAATCTGACGATTGGACAGCAGTTTAGCCAACAATCTAACGATTTGACGGCAGTTTTAAAGACTGAAAGGAATCGTAATTTCGTTTATTTCCAATCATTAGCTCCGACAACCAATTCTGGCTAAGTCGTGGGCACTACCAAGGGGGCGCGAGTTAATGGAAAAGCGAAGCGTTTAATTTCGGTAACGTGTTGATTCTTTAATCAAATCGGACAATCAAGTTGATTGGAAAAACCGTTGAAAAACGCCCTCTCCCAAGTGATTAAAAACACTATTTTGACTTTTTTCTCACCTCGAGGAAGGAACCTTTCGTATTTAAAATTTTGTAGACGATATACATCGGGATGGTCATCAAGGACGAAGCTGTGAGCAACCATCCGACCGCTGTACTCCATTCGGGGTATTTATGAGGTAGCATTTCTTTATAGCTAATAAGTGAAGCCACGAATATCACCTAAAATGAATAAATTACAAAAAATTTTAGATATTTTGAAATGATGGTACCAGTATAAAAATGGGCTTATGTACGCCCAGCAGATTCTCCAGAAAATTCCGGGCCTATGTCCGAGCATGAGTTCGATGTCGGACGAGAATCTGTCGACGCCGTAAATCCAGCAGACGCCGGCCGCTTCGACGAAGACGACGAAAAGTATGGCGAGACCGGGTCCGAAAACGTTGAGAAAGTCGACTAAATAAACGCCACCCTAAAATAAAAAAATAAAAAGGGTGAGCTTTATTAGGAAGGTCGTTATAGGGCTTCCGATGAATGATCCATGAGGTAGGGCAACGATCCGATTTCGGAGCGTTGAAGGACCTTTTCGAACAAAGAGAACTTAGTGTCAACTTTTCGAGTGGCTCATCTCAATGCGTAAACAGTGAAAATTCTCAATGTGGCCACTGTTTAAAATCTAGTTCAAACTCCTCAGACCCTACGCAAACACGAATTTCAATAGCAAAGTCAATGTCTTAACTAGGCGGAGCCCTTCGGGGGCCCAAAAGGACAGAAAAAGTTGGACCTAAGTTCCGAAGTAAGAAAATCAAAATCATATCTGCTAATCAGGGCTGCCAATTCCAGCGAGAAAATTTTTAGGAGTGAACTTGAAACGATGTGTTCCCCGGAAGTAAACAGGAGGTTTCTACTAAGCCCTCAGAAAGCCATAAAAAAGGGGATTTCATTCACAGAAAATAATTTCTTTTTACACACATAAAAAAAAGTAAGCTTTTCATTTTCCAAAGGAAAATATTTTTGGAAAAACTGCTCCCAATGCCTTGTAGATATTTCAAAAATAAAGAGAACGAGCTTTTGTAAAAAATTTTCCTTTGATTTTTAATGATCAAAAATAGGAAACTAGTTTTATGGCGAAAGTGCTGCGATCTCTTGGATTTGAAACGAAACGCTCCCGAGGTATGATCCGCCTTAAAACGCTGTTTCGGGGACGATAAACTGAAGGAAACGCCCAAAAATCCCTTACAAAGGGTTTTTTCACACAAAAATCTCAGAAAATCACTTGAATAAGAGGGAAAATCTAGAAAAAGAGCATTTCTTTCGGCAGTCAGTAGCTAGAATTCGGCTTTTTGGCTAAATATTTATTTATTCATATGATTTTGAGCCCAACATCTCCATTTTTTCGGACGAAAGGCCCCGTTTTGACAGATCACCCCACTGAAGAGAAAATTGCCAAATATTAACTTTTCAATTTATTCGATTTTTATTAGTAAAAAGTCAGAAAGAAATCAATTCGATCCTTCAACTGTAGAAGACCGAAAGAAAAGGGCCTTAAGTAATGAAAGAAGAGTAAAAGAGGTCTCTTGCGTAATAGGATGCACCGAGGGAAGAAACAATGAGGTGTGAGAGTATTAGCAATGTATGAGGACCCTTTTTCCGGCCTCGCTAGTGCAATCTATCGTTCTATTATACGGACAAGTCTACCGTACTTTCGACTCTCTTATTAGCCCCGAAAAAAAACCTCTTTTTTTAACAAACATTTTTAAACCAAAGCCTCCAAAATTACCCCTTATCTTTTTATTAAAAGCAATTTTTGAAAATGTTTAATAGAAGCGTTCAAGAATTTTCGCAACATCGTTAAATTACCATATTTTTTATCGGATTAAGGATTAACTTGATATAAAAAAAAAGATATTTCTTAATATTTTGTATAATTTTCGTATAAAATAGGATTTTTTTTCTTTTATGAGAAAAAAAATTGAAACAATAAGATTTACAGCGTGCATTGTAGATGACAGTTGTTATCGGAATAATTATAGAAAGGTGGCTGATAAGAGATGAGGGTTGAACCCTTTTCACCGCCCTAAGATAACTGCCGGACATTACATTATACGATTCCCAACTCCCCCTTTTTTTTTTTTCTTTTTCCTCCCGCGCTATTATTCATCAAGCTTATATTCATTAATCTTAAGAA
Source organism: Orius insidiosus (assembly GCA_014119065.1). Classification (NCBI taxonomy): domain Eukaryota; kingdom Metazoa; phylum Arthropoda; class Insecta; order Hemiptera; family Anthocoridae; genus Orius; species Orius insidiosus. The sequence goes on along the minus strand of JACGAQ010000283.1, from coordinate 6,099 downwards.
AACTCTTGTCTAAATCGTATTCGAGAGGGAGAACGATTTGTGTTTTAAGTGAAAAGTTAACTGAAGAGAAACTCTTGTATTGAAAGAGATTAAAACAAGGAAAAAGGGATAATTATTGTTAAATTTTATGTTGCGCCTTTCGATTGTTCTTGTCCTGCTCTACTTGACAGATACACCAATTATGCAAAACTGAGGGCACGAAGGCTTTCACCATATTGCCATGTCCCGTGAAAACTGAGAGGGCATCCATACAGTTTGTACGCCGGACTTCAATGGTGTGAGTCAAAGAAGTTGACCACTGATCCACCAAGGACGGTGTGAATTAGGCATAAGCAACCATTGCTTATACAGGGGCCCAACTATTGAAGATGTTAATATTACAATATTATGATTTCGCTAGAAGGCGAAGATTTTAGGGCAAAAAATTGAGAAAAACTCCCCAATTTTGTAAAAGGTGGTTTTTCCTTACAAAAATTGAGAAAACTCCCAAAATTCGGTTAAAATAGGTTTTTCTGTACTACTTACATAGGTACTTTCTGTAATGCGATAAAAAAGGTGTAATTTGTGCTAAAAGAACGGAAAAACGCCTGATTTTTCTTTTAAATTTATAGTGCCTGTTGCTATTTTTTCAATATAAACCATGTAAACACATAAATCAAGACTTTGAATCCCTGTGGCTTCGGTCCAAACCGAATTTTCATTATAAAAGCCTCCGTAAAAATTAATAAATCCCTCAACCGTGTTCTTCTGAAGAATATGAGAAAATGGTAAAAGCCCTTTTGCCGAAACGTGTTCCATCATACGTAGGAGAGCCTAAGATAAATTAATATTTTATCAAGATTCTAGCCTGAGAAATAAAGTTAAACTTAATTTTAAAGTTTTATAAAATTTTCTTTTTTGGTTTTTGTACATAAAAAAATGTTTGCTTGAGATGGTTTTTTAATGAGAAAGCGTTCTGAACAAATAGGCTTATTCAAATTGAGATCGAAATCTCAAGGGGGAGACTCGATACTTGATGAGAAAGAAAAGTTTTTTTTAGTTTTTTTTAATACTCACATATGTTGTGGTGGGTAGGGCGCATATGTAAACTCCAAGAAGTAGCACGGCGACAAAAAGCTCCCGGTTGCGCCCCAAAATTCGAGGGTACTCGTCGCAGAGAGCAGTTATCATCGCCTCCATACCCCCAAACGTACTATCCAAACCTGTTCAACATTCAAATCAATATTTTGGACAAAAAAAAATTCAATTATGAATACTGTGATCTACCCAGCCTCTTTAAGGGTAGTAGCCTAAGTGCTCCCTGGATTCCCCGAGATTCCTGAAGATATGAGAGCAATAAAGAAGGGTTTCCAAGGAAAATTTAAGAAAAAGGTTCCAGAAGGAACGTTTAAAATATGGGCCTCATTTTTTGGGTTTTTAAAGTTAAACTTCTGTGTTTTTGATTTATCAAGATGAAGTCGAAATCGGTGAGCTGTTCAATCAACTCTGATAACACTTTATTTCGAATTTTATAGATAAGGGAATAACTTTATGTTTAAAATAATTTCCTCCGTATCTATCAGTCCGGAACGCTGCACCTAAGATAGCGTTATTTAATTACAATATCTTAAAACAAAAAAATAGCTTTTTGAAAACTTTTAGCATTGTAGTGAAAGAACATGGTATTCGTATTAAATCCTCGGTTTATAACAAAAGGGTTCAAAGTAGGTTCTGTTTGGCGGCGGTTTTACCTCCCCCACAACGGACGTTTACAAAAATAAAAAAAATTTCCCCATTTTACAAGAGTGTAAATATTTGGTTCCATCAGACTTGATCTTCTGAATGCGCCTGTTCCACTTTATTATGTCCGGCAAACTTTAAAGTGTTTGCCGCCAGTAAAACGTTTTCGGTGTTTATTGTGTTGAAAATTTTTTTTGTTTATAAAATGTCTAAAAGTGACCTTTTATTTCGATTGGTTAAGGTAGCATCCGTTTTTGTCACGGCCATCACGCGATGTTGATTTATCATCATATTTTCGAAACGAAAATAGACGACCTAAGGTATTTTTCTCGATCTTACCTAAAGTAATGAGCATTAAGAAGAAAATTATTGACCAGAAGACACTTCCCGTCATGGTAGCTATAGCTTCGGGATAAACGATGAAAACTAGGCCAGGACCTTGAGAAAAAGTAAATATTTTATTTTGTTTAAAATATTTTTTACCTTCAAGCCCAACTTTGTCGACGGTAGTGTCTTGTACGTAGGCCATATAACCGAGAACGGAAAAAATGACGAAACCTGCGAGTAGGGATGTTAGGCAGTTTATAGTCGACGTTAAAATGGCATCTCTGTAGCAGTTGTTGTGAAATTTGTTGTAGCTCGATAAAGCGAGAAGGGTACCGAATCCGGGCCCTAGTGAGAAGAATATCTGAGATGCCGCGTCGATCCAAACCTAACGGAACTTCAATAAATACAAGCGGAATACCTGGCCTAATGGCTTCTACTATTGTTCCAAAGTTTGAGAATGAAAATTAATAGTTCAATACTTACTCTTGTTTCTAACAATTTGGACCATTGAGGCGTGAGGTAATACATGATGCCTAGGCGAGCTCCTGGTAAAGTTACGCCGCGGACAAGGAGGATTATGAGGACGATATAAGGAAGCAACGCTGTTACCCACACAGCCTGAAAAAATAAAAAAACAAAAATTAAAAATATAAGGAATGGTGAAAATCGGGCCGTGGCAGCGCAGTTTTTAAAATGTCAAACGTTCATATTTCCGCAAATTTTTTCGAAATTCAAAAATCGCAGATGACAATTTCTTGTTCAACTATTCAGAAGGTTGTGTGAAAATTTGGTGAAAATCGGTTGGAAACTGTGGTCGTAAAGGGTTCCGGAAAAATGCTACGGACGGCCAGCCGGAAACACAGATAAAGTGGAGATCGGTAATTCGATTTGACCCTCCGGTGTCTGGAAGAACCTTCAAAACCCGGCGTGTAGGGTATCACAATAACTTCTTTTAGGAAGTTAAATAAAAATTTTAATTATCTTGTCAAGTTGGTTCGTCCAGGAGTTATGATTTTTTAAAATAATTTTTCACCCCAACTTCTCCCCCCCCCCTCCCCGAAAGATATGATTATTTCAGCGTTATATATGACAAAAAAACGTATTTGTAGAAAGAGGTGGGCCCAGAAGAGGGCTTTCGCCATATTACCACGTTAACCTCACCCCCACCGAGATCGAATTTCAACGAAAATTCTGATCTCAGAAAATCATGTTTTTTCGGCAATAGACACCTGGAAAACTTATGATTATCATGTCAAGTTCGTCCGTCCAGAGTTATGATTTCTTTTAATACTTTTTTTCACCCCTACTCCCCCCCCCCCCCAGAAAGATGTGATTATCTCAGCGTTATATTTGAAAAAACGTATATTTGTAGAAAGGGATGGGCCCAGACGAGGGCTTTCGCCATATTACCAAGTTAACCTCACCGCCACCTAGATCTAATTTCAACGAAAATTCTGGTTTTAGAAAGTCATGTTTTTTCGGCAATATGACACCTGGAAAACTTATGATTATCTTGTCAAGTTCGTCCGTCCAGGAGTTATGATTTTTATAAAAGACTTTTTTCACCCCCCCCCCCCCCCGAAAGATGTGATTATCTCGGCGTTATATTTGACAAAACATATATTTTAGAAAGGGATGGGCCCAGACGAGGGCTTTCACCATATTACCACGTTAACCTCACCGCCACCGAGATCGAATTTCAACGAAAATTCTGGTCTCAGAAAATCATGTTTTTTCGGCAATACACCTGGAAAACTTATGATTATCTTGTAAAGTTCGTCCGTCCAGGAGTTATGATTTTTTTAAAATACTTTTTCCACCCCTACTTCTCCCCCCCCCCCAGAAAGATGTGATTATCTCGGCGTTATATTTGACAAAACATATATTTTTGGAAAGGGATGGGCCTGACGAGGGCTTTCATCATATTACCACCTTAACCTCACCGCCACCGAGATCGAATTTCATCGAAAATTCTGGTCTCAGAAAATCATGTTTTTCGGCAATATGACACCTGGAAAACTTATGATTATCTTGTCAAGTTCGTCCGTCCAGGAGTTATTATTTTTATAAAAGACTTTTTTCACCCCCCCCCCCCAAGATGTGATTATCTCGGCGTTATATTTGACAAAACATATATTTTTAGAAAGGGATGGGCCCAGACGAGGGCTTCACCATATTACCACGTTAACCTCACCGCCACCGAGATCGAATTTCAACGAAACTTCTGGTCTCAGAAAATCATTTTCGGCAATATGACACCTGGAAAACTTTATGATTTTTAATGGCAAAACGAGGCACCCTGTATATTTATAAAGGTTGATAAAAAAATTTTTGTCAGAAAATGTATTTAAAAAATACGAAATATCAAAGAAGCAGTCAAGGCCATGTCAAGCGACAAAGACCAGGGGAAAGAAGTGAGAAGTGCACTCTCGTCGATTACCGCCTTTTATTATCAAATCCTCCCCCTTAGAAATTCGAAAAAAAAAAAAAAAAAAAAAAAAAAAAAAAACCTTTCCAAATAGAGAAGAAAAATTCGACCTTCGAGACTCCTCAAAACATACACTTAATTTCTCACACTTAAAACGTTGTTTTCATCCAATTCTTTCGCCCTAAAAATGTCAATCATGCTTAAGTGGGCACAACTCGAATTTCCTTTTAAGAGGGAAAAACGTCTTTTAACTAAAAATGCTAAAAGCCGTCTATTAAGAGAGGAAAACCAAACAAAGAATCCTTTCGGATCCATTAAATTTTCTTTATTTACTTGAACGTTTAGACTGAAAAACGAGGCTGAAGGACTTCAATAAATTACGATCCTCCCTAAAAATGATTTATCCTGAATATTGAAAAGGGGTTACTTTAAAGATGAAACGTCCCCCTTAAGTGAAAAATGTCATCTAACACCTTCTCATATCGATAGGCTAAACCTTCAAGACTTCCAAGCGTTGCAGAAGTGTTGCCTACGAATCGCTTCGCCTATAAAACCCACGAATTCTCTTTTTTACCTAAACTGCTGCTATCTCTTGAATTAAAAATGAACTACTTTAATTTTAAATACTCCTTAAATTTTCTTTATAAAAATAAAAAAAAAACTTACTTTTCCTGTTGATTTGACACCTTTCCAAAGTGAAAAATAAACGAGAAGAAAACGGCGAAAACGCAGAGAGCGAGGGACCATTTGATTGGCCCCATACGTTCAAATCCGTCGGATTTATGCTGTTCTAAAACCCTTCGTCTGGAAAAAAAAGTTTTAGTAAATAAAATCGATTATAAGATTATGACTTACTCAAAAACTCCCTCGCAGGACTCACGGAAGTATTGGAATGCGATATGTTCAAAATGGGCGTGCAGTTCGGCGTATTCCACATGTTGTTGCATGACGTCCATGGGAGCTCAGATCTAAAGCTCGCGACTAAATAGTAAACCGCCCATCCGATAATCGTATTGTAATACATCCCCATGTAGACGTCCATAATACAAATCGCGTACCCGACACCTAAAACAGTTAATCACCATTTGGGGGAAAATTCAAAGGCGAGCAGAAGAAAAATTGTACATCGATCTTCAAAAGAGGAAAAACTTGAGAAATCACCGCACAAAAGAGAAATTATCAAAAGAATCCCCCTCTTTTTACATGAAACAACCGATACAACCTCTTATTGGACTTGTCTAGACAAGAACCTGTTGAAAAGGTATTGACGTTCCAGAGGCCTTGAGGAATGGCAAACCTTAAAATTTAAAGAAAATTGTGTAAATAAAGATATTCAGGGTGTCCACTTAGAGTGGACCAGCAACTTTTCGGCAAAGCATAACAAACCAAATCACCAAAATCAAAATTCGTTAATTGCAATCAATTCTTCGTCAAAAAACAAGGGGGTTTACATTTAACTTTTTTGTTTGTCTGGTCTCAGAAAGTCAAAATCTAAAACTAAGTTGACTGATCCAAAAATCTTGCCCGGAGTTTCCCGAGCGTGTTGTCTTTTGTGTTGGCCCACCTGTTGTGATTTAAACAAAAGGAAAAAGTTATTTACGTTTTTGGGAACAAAACGTTGATTT
>JACGAQ010000282.1:0-196179 GCA_014119065.1 Orius insidiosus | reverse complement strand
TTTTTGAGTGTAAAAATCGCGTTACTATAGTTTTTTTCTGGACGCTTGATGGAAGGATGCGGAAGACAGGTTCAACAGCCTTCCCCACTTACTTCGCTCTTTTTTTCTATCTTCTTATTCTTTCCTCTGATTAGTCATCCCATCTTCGCCTTTCCTTTGTCTCTTACCTTGAAATACTCAAGGCCTTTCGGAAACCCCAGGAATTTTGTTTATCAAAAATCGGAAATGTCATGTCTTAGGAGGTTCACCAATGGGAAGGACGATTGCGAAATGCTCGTTTTAAAAAAATACCGCCCAAAGAATTAGATTATCCAAGAAAACGTCCATTATTATTTACGTTTTGTTGGCATATTTTGAGTAAATCTACTACCTGTTATTGAGCACCATCTGTTCATCAATATTATAAGTGACGTATGCAAGATTGGTATCATCTATTAAAGTAAATACGTCACTAATTAATCATGTCTAATTAAATTAGTTATGCTTTGGCTGTAATCCTTGTGGGTTGTATGGTTATTTCACTAGAAGCTGTTGTGGTACTCTCGACAGACTTTTTTTGGCCTTCCAGACTCGTAGGTTCTATAAGATTGGGGAACATAGGATCTGAGTTCGTCTGCGGATTTGCAAAAAAAAATTTTTTGATAGCAGGCAGAAATTTAGGCTGTTCAAGCCCGTTCTTTGTGGCCTGGTTAGGCGAAGACTTGAATTTTCCGCCTGCAGTCCTTCGGCGACTTTTTTTCGTAACATCTGGCGCAATTTCGGTCAGTCATAATAAAATTAATCTTCCATTATTTTCAGTTCTGAGTAGCAAGTAAGGTGTGATCGAAATGATTTCAAACATGATGAAAAATTAGGTTTTTCTTAAATAATTACTTATTGTTTAAGAAGATGATCTTCAAGTACTGGTTTGGAGCTTCAAAGGAGATGAACATCCATTTTTCAAACAACTTCTTAAAAACTTTTTGAAGCATTTTTTGTGGTTTTTTCAAAAATTTATTAATGAAAAAAAAAGTAAAAGTACCTCTATGAAAAGATTTATAAGAAAAGGAAAAGATGTAGGTACATTACTTTACAAGATATATTAGGAAAAAAAAAAATTCATTTCCTTGCCTAAGCAGGCCACTAAGAACGGGCATGAACAGCCTAAATTTCTGCCTGCTTTAAAAATTTGTTTTTGCGAATCATCAATCAATTCTGTGGCCTAACCAGGCCACTAAGAACGGGCTTGAACAGCCCAAATTTCTGCCTGCTATCAAAATTTTTTTACGATCAACAATGAATCTGTGGCCTAACCAGGCGGCAAAGAACGGGCTTGAACAGCCTAAATTTCTGCCTGCTATGAAATTTTTTTGCGAATCATCAACGAATTCTGTGGCCTAACCAGGCCACAAAGAACGGGCTTGAACAGCTCAAATTTCTGCTGCTCTTAAAAATTTTTTTGGCTAAAATCAATGAATTCCGTGGCTTAACCAGGCCACAAAGAACGGGCTTGAACAGCCTAAATTTCTGCCTGCTATTAAATTTTTTTTTGCAAATTACAATGATTCCATGGCCTAACCAGGCGACAAAGAACGGGCTTGAACAGCTCAAATTTCTGCCTGCTCTTAAAAATTTTTGTTGCTAAAAATAAATGATTTCTATGGCCTAACCAGGCGACAAAGAACGGGCTTGAACAGCCTAAATTTCTGCCTGCTATTAAAATCTTTTTTTTGCCAATCATCTATGAATTCTGTAGCCTATCTTGGCGACAAAGAACGGGCTTGAACAGTTCAAATTTCTGCCTGCTATTAAAATTTTTTTTGCAAAAAGTCAATGGATTCTATGGCCTAACCAGGCTACAAAGAACGGGCTTGAGCAGCCTAAATTTCTGCCTGCTTTACAATTTTTTTTGCAAACCATCAATGAATTCTGTGGCCTAACCAGGCGACAAAGAACGGGCTTGAACAGCCCAAATTTCTGCCTATGAACATTTTTTTTACGGATCATCTATGAATTCTGTGGCCTAAGCAGGCGACAAAGAACGGGCTGAACAGCCAAATTTCTGCCTGCTATCAAAATTTTTTTTACAAACCCTCAATGATTTCTGATTAAAATAAGAAATATTGGTGTAACGGTGAAGATAGGACCGATATCACGGCCGTAGCGCACTAAATATAACAGCAATTTTGCGAATTTAGTTATTAAAGCTTTCAAAAGTTTCAAGATAACTGCGATAGGATAATGTAAAAATCTGGTAAAATCGGAAATAGCGGCCGTGAAGTTTTACGTTAAATAAATAAAACTGGTGACGGACAGCCGGCACCGCAACGATCGATGAGCGGTCTGTAAGTCCTTCTCTTAAAAAAAAAAAAAAAAAAAAAATGGAGGGTAATACAATAACTGGTCTTTGAGAAAGTTAACATTTTTGGTTTTAAAACTAGTATATGCAGTTTTTTACCTTTCAAATCAAATTGTATTTCGTGTCTGTTATAACGACAATTGCTGTGTTTATTAATTATAAAACCCGATACTGTTGTTAAATCAAACTTTCTCACGCAATCGGTATTTTTTGATATTTGGAACGTTTGTTATGATTAAGTACGTTATGTTTGGTGTGTAGGTTCTTTACAAAAGTTTCTTTTTTAAAAAAAGCCATTTGGTTACGAATTGCTCGAATTTCCCTACAAAAGCGAAGCATTAGCATTTCCAAATAAAAAGAACACTTTTCTGAAGAGGAAAGAAAAACTTTTTTGCGGAAGGTTGGCTGTCGCGCTATTGAGTGGATAAAAGGTGGCGGATTGGAGAAAGGAGACTTGGCCTCCCCGTTATGCTTCTGTTATGGGGGTCACGGTGAATTCAAGGCTTACTAGCCTACATCATAACCGGACTCATTTTATTTTAAAATAATCTCTTGTAATCTTGCACAAAGAGAAGCCTCGTAAAAGAGTCCCTGCCCTTTTTTATTTTCATGCATTTTCTTGTTTCACCGTTCGGAAAAGGAGGGGAAGGCGATTACGATCTCGTTTTCGGCCCGTAATCTTATTACCGGAGAAAGAACGGGGAGGAATAAAAAGGGAGAGAGAATAAAAGGGGCGTCCTATATACGAATCCCGGAATTGAACGTGAATAGAAGAAAAAGCGGAATAACTATCGCAATTCACAGTCAGCAAAGGTTGGCTTCGGATTCTTGAAAACAGAAAAAATGAACTTCCAGAACATGCTAAAAATGACGAAAAATGCTTTCTCAAGAAAATAAAAGTTTTTATTCATATTGCGTGGGATGTGGGATTTTTTTATTGTATTTTTTATAGGACAATATAGATAGCGAAAGCGAGTTTATCCGGCGTTTAGCTCTTACGATATAAAAAATTAGGATTATAAATTTACGTATATTCTACTGTGGATTTTGGAAGATCGATGACCGTTTAGCGATTTAATTCGTTCTTTTCCATTCCCCACTAGGGAGGAAATTACTTTTCTTTCCCTTCACGACAAAGTACATCAAAGACTATTCTGACGGTTTCCTTAATACGATTTGTTTTTTTTTTTCTTCATCGATTTCTTCTCCCCATCGAAATTTTTTTTTCTATCCCTATCCGAGTATTGTTTTGTTCCCTCATAAATTCTGAAGACCCTCCTTAAGTCAAATAAAGTACTGGTTTGAAGAGCTTCCAACGAAAACTCCCTTAAAGAGAAGTAAAAATATAGGAGGGGGAAGTATTAAAGATGGGAAGTATAACGGAGGGGGAAATATAAGGGAAGGGAGGTATAACGGAAGGGGAAGTATAACGGAGGGGGAAGTATAAGGAGGATAAGTATAACGGAGGGAAGTATAAGGGAGGGGGAAGTATAAAGGAAGGGAATTATAACGGAGGGGGAAATTTTTTTCGAATTTTTTTTTAAGTATCAACGTAAAAGTACTATGTAGTTTGAAGAGCTTCCAACGAAAACTTCCTTAAAAGGAAGTAAAAATATAGGAGGGGGAAGTATAACGGAGGGGAAGTATAAGGGAGTTGAAGTATAACGGTGGGGGAAGTATAAGGAGGGATAGTATAACGGATGGGGAAGTATAAGGGAGGGGAAGTGTAAGGAAGGTAATTATAAAGGAGGGGAAGTATAACGGAGGGGGAGCATAACGGAGGGGAGAATAAGGGAGGGGGAAGTATAACGAAGGGGTAAGTTTTTTTCCCCCAAAAAATCAAGGTAGAAATAATGGGCTCTTTGGCCTACGGATGTGCCTCTCGCAATGGGTAGAACACATTTCATAGTCTCCCTACTAAAAAAAATAATTATTAAAAAGTGGCAATTTTTTTACACCAAAAATACGTCAAAAGTATAAGGATTAATTGATGAAAATTTGGTGAAAATCGGACCAATGGTCCGCGAACTTATAAAAATTTCAAACAGACATATCTCCGCCATTTTTTCGAAACTCAAAAATTGCCCTCGATAGTTTCTTGTTGACCAACCAAAAGAAAAGTCGAAAACTAAAGTGTTCCGGAAAAAAATGCTACGGCCGGCCGGCACCACAGACAAAGTTGAGATCGGTAAATATTCGATTTGACCCTCCGGGGTCTGGATGACTCTTTCCAAAAAACTTGGAGGGTATCACAATAACTTCTTTATGGAAGTTAATAATAATTCTTCCTAAAAACTTGATTCGTAGAATCCTCTCTCATATGAATTCGCATCTAAATTCGTATGAATAGAACACGTCGACGTTCTCGGAATAGAGAGTTGAAAATGATAATCACACCTCACAGGACCATCCCTAATGAAAACAGGTTGTCTCGTGAATGGGAATCAACAAGGGATGGAATTTCTCATTTGAGGAACATTGTGAGACCTCATGACGTCTTGAATTCTCAAACCCCTTCCTTTAAAGTAACAACTTGTCGCGAACCTTCCAATTTAATATCATCCCACCCTTAGAAATTCGCTCCTTGTTAAAAAGATGTAATACATTACGAAAGTCTTTGAAATTCTGAATTCTTTTATTAAGAAACTTTGCTCAAAGGTATTTCTTACTAACATATTTCCTTTAAATATAAGAAAATTAATTTTTTTAAAAAATCCTTTCTTCTGCATAATTTATCCTCGTCCTCGATATACTTAACCAAGTTTGTGCCTATAATTTATACACATTTTCCCCTTAATTACCTCCTTCATGTAATAAGCGTTGAAAGCCGGAGTGGATAGGGTTGGTTTTGTAATTAAATTAAGTAGATTTTTGGCTCAGTTTCGACTCGGCAGATTAGGTACTTAAAAGTTGGCTATAATTTTCGATTGCAATTTTAAACCTTTAAAATAATCCGCCGTTAAATCCCAGTAAAATAAATATCTTTCACGAGAGAAGATATTGTATTACTTTTTACTTCCCCCTCCGTCTTAACCCTCTCCCTTATACCCCCTCTTTTTTACATCCCCTTCCTTATACTTCCCCCACCGTTATACTTCCCCCTCCTATAAAATATAATCTTAGCACTATTGTATTACCTTTTTTTATTACTCGAGAGAAGTTATTGTTAATTTTTACGGAATCTCCTTTTCGTAGTTATCTTGAAAACTCATTAGATACTGCTGTCTAATGGTTGTCACCGAAGAATCCTTGGATTTATTCTTTGATTTTAAATAGCAGGGAGAAATTAGGGCTGTTCTCACTCGTTCCGTATGCTCCGGTCGGGCGAATACTTCAATTTTTCTACCTTGCTACTTAGCAATTTTTTTTTCCAAAATAGCTCCAGACCAGCAGTATTTTATAGTTTATGTAATGTTTTTAAAAAAAAGGATGCTTTTAAAATGAAAAAGAGACGCTTTTGTATGTAAAGGTCGCTTTTGTCCTACTCCGCTATTCCCGTTGATAATATCTTCCTCGTGAGCCTTTTACCTTTCACGACTTCAATCGTGTGCTAAATAAAACGCGAAAAAATGTATAAAAACGTTACGATCTTCTCAGGTCATGTTATTTTTAAAATTAGCATATTTTGGCAACTCACGATCAAGGAGGCAGTGAAATCTCCAGCTTAAAATCAAACGTTATAAAGCTTAAAAAAGGCTAAAAGCCTAATTCTTTTAAATTAATATAAAGGCATTCAATATCATGTTCAAGTGTCAAATGGGAGATTGATGGATGTAATAGCATATGGACGTTTTGGCATTATAAATGAATGCCCTTTTTTTCGTATTCCACTTATTGTAGTACTATTTTCCTTTTCCAAGAAAAAAAAAAGTCATTATTTTTATTCTGCGAAGTTCAATCAATGTTGCACTTTCCACTTTGCATTATGAAAAAAATGGTTCTTGGAAATGATTGGCTGGGAATAGTTTATGCAAAATTCTAGAAATGCTTATAAATTTTAAAATTTAACCTGGAAACAATTTTTTTTAAATGTTCAGTCTAGTTCTAATGGTTTTGAGCGATTGAAAGTCGATCGTTAAAAATAACGGTTGTTTAAGTAGCTTTTGTTATTTATGAAAATACTTTTAAATATTAATTTTAAAATATGCTGGTTTAAATCTTGTGAAAAGAATCTTCAAGATGGAAGAACTCCGTCCCTCAGGTGTGTCCGTCCCACGCTAGGCCTACGTATGTCCTTCCTCGGAGAAGGCTTTCTCCTTTTATAAAAGGTAATAGCACTATAAAAAAAAAACAACGTTATTTTCATGGTAGCGGAGGTGAAAAAAATCAATTATAAGACAAACGGCAAAAAAACCCACGATGAATTGTTAATGGACGTTTTGCCTTGTTTTACTTCTTTTTTAACGGGACATCACTAATTGTGCCCTCAATGTAAATTTAAGGAGAATTCTTTCGCGATGACTGATGTTCTTTATGGACTGGACACTAATCAACCGAAATACGGAATCCTTTATTTTAAAAACAACTTTTTGCAAAAAGTTTCGAGGTCTGATTTTTAACTTCCTCAGTTATTGTGATCCACGTCGGGTTCTTGGGGAATCTTTCAGACCTAGGAGGGTCAAATCGAATCTTTACCGATCTCAACTTTGTCTGTGGTGCCGGCCGGCCGTAGCATTTTTTCCCGGAACAATTCACGGCCACAGTTTTCAACTGATTTTCACCAATTTTCACGTCCATATTGCTCCTTATATTTTTTTAACGAATTTTTGGTGTAAAAAATTATCATTAAAATTATCATTATTATGCCTATTTGTATAAAAAAAGATCCTTTTTTTATATTAATTAATATTTAGTAGGGAGAAATTTCATACTTCCACCCGTTATGAGAGGAACCTCTCTTGCGCAAAAATCCCATTATTTCCACCTTGATACTTAAAAAAATTTTCGAAAGAAAAAGAACTGAGAAAAAAAATTCCCTCCGTTATACTTCCCTTCCTTATACTTCCCCTCCTTTATACTTTCCCTCCCTTATACATCCTCCTCCGTTACACTTTCGTTTCCTTATACTTCGCCCTCCGTTATACTTCTCCCTCTGTTATACTTCCTCTCACTTATACTTCCCCTCAGTTATACTTCCCCTCCGTTGTCCGTCCCCTCCGTTATAATTCCTCTCCTATATACTTCCCCCTCCTATATTGTTACTTCTCCTTAAGGAAGTTTTCGTTGGAAGCTCTTCAAACCAGTAATTTTAAACCTCTTTTGAGAATGTGCTCAATATCTTTTGATTTCCGGGGAGTACAGGATTTTTTAATAAATTTTAAGTCTTTCAAAGCCTCAATTTATTTTGACAAAATTGATTAAAATCGTTAATTGATTGAATCAGGTGAAATTGACGTTTCCTCCCCTCTGCAGTCTTTCCCTATTTTTGAAGCGAGGCGGTAGGATTTAATATAAATTCTGAAGAAAACTGAATTTTCAAATTGAATTTTAATTGACTGAATTCTATTAGCATACTTTAACCCGTTGAGTGATAATGAAACCGCAATATTCAAGAAATATTCCTCCGGAACAGGAGGGGAATAACGAATCACCGGATTTTTAAAGAGATATATCAAATCTAATAAAAATAATTAAAATGATACAGTTTATTGATCTTTTTCGTAGTGCTGCTTCTAGTGTTTACTGGGAATAACTCTTTTTAAAAGAAAGGAAGGCACTTTACCTTTTGTTGCCGACATAAATTGTTTGAGGTGACTAAACTTTTGTCACTGGGCTTAAATCCTTTTTAGAAACTGGTCCAGTTTTACTTTTATCTCGTATTCTCTTCCATTTTAGTTCTGCGTAGTAAAGTACTTGTTTGAAGAGCTTCTAACGAAAACTTCCGTTAAGAGAAGTAAAATATAGGAGGGAGAAGTACAAAGGTGGGGAGGATATAAAGGAGGGGAAGTATAAAAGAGGTAAAGTATAAAGGAGGGGAAGTATAACGGAGGGGGAAGTGTAACGGAGAGTGAAGTTTCAAAAAACTTTCTAAGTTTTTTTTTAGTTTACAGATTTTTTTTCCAAAAAAATTTCTAATTTTTTTTTCGTCAAGTTTAAAGAAGCTTAACTTGATTACACAAAATCAAGGAAGAAATAATGGGATTTTTGCCCAAGGGAGGTCCCTCTCGTAACACCCGTTAGTATGAAATTTCTCCCTACTAAAATATTAATTAATATAAAAAAATGATCTTTTTTTTTATGCAAATAGGCATAATAATGATAATTTTATTACACCAAAAATTCTTAAAAAATTTGTGGAGTAATTGATGAAATCGGTTGAAAACTGTGGCCGCAAAGTGTTCCGGAAAAAAAATGGTACGGACGGCCGGCCGGAGCCACAGACAAAGTTGAGATCGGTTAAGATCAATATTCGAATTGACCCTCCGGGGTCTGGAAGACCCTTCCCCAAAACCCGACGTGGAGGGTATCACAATAACTTCTTTAAGGAAGTTAAAAGCAAGCATGTTTTAAGTAAGGAGAGGGTCTAATAGTGTTTATTATAATTAATTTACATATTACGATAGAATAATTGTGATGGCATTCGGTGTCGGATTAGGGTCGTCTCTACCCTTATAATGCGCACCAATCCTAACCACAACATTCCTGCGGTTCTAAGCTCAAATAGGGCTTAGCGCTCATAGATGACCTTTTCTCAAAATCAAAATGTTTTTAATTTTTGTATCAATTTGGAGTTGTGATTTAATATTGAAGAGTTCGCGTTTGTTTTCGGGGCGTATCGAGGGCCCTTTATCATTCTAACACAATAGGAAAACTTTGAAAGCATCACACGATTTCATCGCTAAACGAAAGAATTCGAGTAAGAACAAAAGGTATTCTCATAAAGATAGGAAGGGTGTTAAAGTCGTCTAGACTGACTATTCCAGTGATAAATTCCGACGGTATTTCTCCTAAAATAAAACTTATTTGTTTATCCGATGGCTAATTAATTAAAAGGCACAAAAGAGTTAAGGGATAACGGCGTGAAGGAGCCGAGGACGTCGTCAGTGTTCCCCTTAGGACATTAATCTGAAGTTGAAAAGAGAGGAGAGGTCGGTGGGGGTGCTTCAATGCCATTATCAATTAGGCCGGGACAATGGAGAAGGCCCTCCGGTTCATACAATACTCAAGGAACGAGAGGCATAACAATGCTTCGGTAATTATGGCCCACTGATTAAAACCGTGGATTAGCCGAGTCCACAAGGCTTTTCAAGACCTGTCTTCCGATAAAATGGGGGCCAATCTGTTTCCAACTTCATCTGCAACAGTTGATGCTCCCCCTTCAGACTTTCGGACACTTATTGACCTATTAAACCATCTTATCAGGGTTATTACTACCAACTTTTATCTACGTTGCCATTTTTGTGATAAAAACTCAATTTAAACATGTCAAAACTATTCTCCAACTTCAAACCGCAATAAATAAAAGGTGCTAAACTAAAATAAAAAATTAGATAAAAAATTGTTTATTTCATATTTTTCTGACGAAAAAATTCCTTTTTCAATATTTCCTCGTGGAGCATTTCAAATTGTATTTAAATTAAACGAAGGGTGAAAAAATGCGGGGAGGAAAAATGATTCATATTATTTAAAATAAAAATAAAATCAAGCAGTCTAAAAAAACGGAGTTGAAAACTGGGATTATTTTTATACGGGCTTTTTTTGCTTCTAAAAAATGGAAATCCTCTGAAAATGGATGATTAAAAAAAATCATTGGTTGAAGACAGGACGGTAACGAGAGGGAAAAGTTTTTATACCTTCCACACACCCTCTCCAATGGCAAAACTTACGCCAGCCTTACTTTCTCCTTTTCGCACATCATTTGTTAACTTCCTTAAGGAATGTATTGTGATACCATTTCGTACGTCGACGTTGGGTTTTTGGGGAAGGGTCTTCCTGACCCCGGAGGGTCAAGTCGAATATTGATCTTTACCGATCTCAACTTTGTCTGTGGTTCCGGCCGGCCGTAGTATTTTTTTCCTTAAAAAAACTTAAAAAATTTTTCGAAAAAAAACTGCAAATTTAAAAAAGAAAGCTTTTCGAAAAAAAGCGCAAATTTAAAAAAGAAAACTTGGAAATTTTTCGAAAAAAAACTTCTCCCTCCGTTATACTTCCCTTATCTTATACTCCCCCTCCTTTATATTTCCCCTCCCTTAAACTTCCCCTCCCTTATACTTCCCCTCTCCCCTATACTTCCCGCTTCTTTATACTTCCTCTCCCTTATACTTCCCCTCCCATATATATACTTCCCCCTCCTATATTGTTACTTCTCTTTAAGGAAGTTTTCGTTGGAAGCTCTTCAAACTAGTACTTGTATTTTGATTTTATAAAGTAATTTGGAATCTGTGAAGTCTTTATTTTATATGTGTTTAGAGACTCATTGGGGAAGAAATTAATTTTGAAAACTGGGCCATTTTTGAAAGCGCTAGGAGGGCCTCACTGCCTTATCTATCAAAGGCATTTTACCTCTAACCCTCTACGCCCATTTCTTCTTCGCATGTTTTGCATTTGATATTTGCGAATATTTCGTCGAGAAGCGGTTGAATATTTTATTCAGAAGGGGGTTTCCGTGTCGTTTGTCAATGTCCGAATGCTTAGACCTTTAATACTCTTAGCTTAGAAACTCACCCCTACTTTAATTATGTACAGCGCGTGGAGGGGAATGCGATGTCTCCCTCGTAACCGCTTCAACTTCCACTTCGGCCGTTGTTCATCAAATCCACGTTTACCTCCCTCTTCAAATTAATTAGATTTTCCGACTTAGAAATGCTTATGTCGGATTTTCTCATATAGGTTTATCACGTTAATTAGCCTCGGAATTAATAAAACAAGGAAAAAAGTTCTTCTAAATTCGTTATTTGTTCAAACATCCATCTTGCGGTGACAAAGTTATAAATGGACGCCCTAACAGATGCCTTTACAAAACACCTTTCACAAAAATAAAAGAGCTACTTCACTTTTCGCTTGAAAAGCCAATTTTTTTAAAGAACGAAAAGGGGAGGAGAAAAAAAAAAGTAATTTTTAAATGACGTTATCCTTTCCCTTTCTTGATTTGTGACTAATTAAGAAGGAGCGTTTAGCAGTTTCTCGAGGAAAGACATTAAAAAAAATTAAGTTAACATTCATATTTCAAGAAAAAAAGATAAAAGTAGAAAAGAGGGAAAGGAAGCCATTTATAAGGTGTTAACATTTTTATTTAAAAAATTTTTTATTATAAAATTTCAATGAGTTGGAAAATGTTTTCATTGTCATAAATCCAGGAATTTAATTTAAAACAAAATTAGCAAAAATAACTTGAATTCTTTTCTGAATATGATGAAAAAAAAACTGTCTATTTTAATTTTTTTAAATTATTTATAGTTTAAATAAATTTTATCTTTAGAAACTGTTGCTTTTTTAGAAATGGTAGGATTTTAATTTTTAAACATTTTGCCCAGATTTTCCCCCATTTCGGACTCCCAGGGGTGCATTATACAAATTTCGAGCTTGAAAATTTAATAGGGGCGATCGATATTTTTCGAAAACCCTGGGGGTGCAACAAGTTTTTCCATCCCCCTAAGAGTATAAAGGTTGGAATGGAGGTTGATTGTAAATTTTTAAAGCGTGAAACAACTCGACAGCGAATTGTTTTTCAGAAAATAGCGCGAGTACGATGAATTATTAGTGTTTATTTACGAAAATAATATTACTCTCGAAGCTCTCTAGTTTCGGGCGAAGTGGGAGTCCGAAATTACATAAGTTGGTTCCGTTTTGTCTTCGACATCGAAACTTTCACCTTATCACGATCGCTGTTCTTGTTTCAACATTTCCGACCTACAAAATTTTACCGAATATGTATTTATTTCTGGAGAAGAAGATATCAAATTTACTTTCAAAATAATTTTGAAAATCGATTTTTTCCTATTTAGGGAAGTAAAAGCCGTAGTTATAGCCCCCTTCAATTATCCTCTCTAAAAAGGAAAATCCCTCTTCACTAATAGATATTAAAAGTACTAGTTTGAAGAGCTTCCAACGAAAACTTCCTAAAGAGAAGTAAGAATATAGGCGGGGAAGTATAACGGAGTGGAAGTTAAGGGAGGGGAAGTATAAGGGAGGGGAAGTATAAAGGAGGAGAAATGTAACAGAGGGGGAAACTACAAAAGGAGGGGGGAGTATAACAGAGTGGGTAGTTCTTTTTTTTCCTTTTTTTCCTCTAGTTTTCTAATTTTTTTTTCCGAAAAGTTTTCTAAGAATCAAGGTAGAAATAATTTGAGTTTTGCCCAAGGGAGGCCCTTCTCGTAACGGGTGGAAGGATGAAATTTCTCCCTACTAAAATGATATTTAACGTAAAAAAGTGATAATTTTCTTTTACACCAAAATTCTTAAAAAATATAAGGAGTAATTGGTGAAAATCGGACGCAGCGAATTTTTTAAAACTTCAAACAACTATCTCCGCCATTTTTTCGAAATCCAAAAATCGCCCTCGATAGTTTCTTGTTCACGGACTAAAGAAAATTTGGTAAAAATCTGGTGAAAATCGGTAGAAAACTGTGGCCGTAAAGTGTTTAGGAAAAAATGATATGGACGGATGGGCGGCACCACAGACAAAATTGAGATCGGTGAAGATCAATATTCGATTTGACCCTCCGCTGTCTGGAAGACCACTAAAAACCCGACATAGAGGGTATCACAATAACTTCTTCAAGGAAGTTTTAAAACAATTCTAACATGCCCCCTTATTTCAACCGAACTTCACAGATCCCAAATCACTTCTCAAAACAGAAATTGATCTTATGACGTGCGAAAAAAATAAATTAGAAAGTTAGTGAGCGTAAGATTTGCCTTTAGAGAGGGTGTGGAAGGATCAAATCCCCTCTCTAACTCTCTCGCCCGGTCTTCGACTCACCCCTCTCAAAAGGCAAAACTTACGCTTTCTACCGTATCAAGCTTGATCTTTTTTAATAACTTTTCCTCAAGTTTCAAAGTGATGCGTCATCGGTAATTCTTTGTTTTATGACCCGTAGATTTTCGAAAACTGAGTATGCATCCCATGTGTTACACAAGGGTATAAAAGGGCGGTATCTTCTTTATTTATAGTCTGCTATCAGGCCTACCGTCGCCATGTTTACGAGTAACTCCATCCCCCCCACTCCCAGGTATGAAAAACTTGTTACCCTTTATACCAACATAAGCCAAAAGGTCAAATCCGAAAAAAAGTTAAATTAAAATCGCATTTTTTTTCTCCATTAGTAATTCATCGTCTGTCAAAGGATAAATTAAATAAAACTTGTCAGAAGGTTAGATTTTATTATTTAAACGTTGAATTTGTGAGAATGTGAACTTTTTAACCCGAGTTTAAATATTTAATAAGCAAAGGGAGAAAACTAACCTCCGAGGGTTTTCGAGTTGTGGGGTTATTAAAAACAGAAGCTAATAAAACCTAAAGAGGATATTGCCTAAATTTTTTTTCTTTCCAGAAAAAAAAATCTAATTTATTATTCTGGCTGACAAATCGAAGTTTGAGTAAATTATTGAGAGAATAAATATTGTTATAATTTTAGGTTGTAGGGACCTTTGGAAATGTTGTTTCAAAGTTATAAATCAAGCAAAACATCCTATAGACTAAATCAGGAGACAATCCCCCCGAAGGTTTTCTTATGTTTATTAATCATGTCGCTTATCTTGTAAGTTACTGGAAACCCTCTTTAGATTTATATTTCACATTTTAAAGTTATAAAGGTAATTTTTAATTTAATAAGATTATAAATGAGGTATTGAAAAGTTTTGTTTAACCTTGTCGTTTTGAGTTAAAAAGCACTCGGAAGAAAACTAGATTCTAACTTTTCTCGTATCTCATCCGATGAACGCCAATCTTTTATGAGGCTCCCTTTTTCTTGCAGCCATGACATCGGAGGGAAAACTTTGAAAAATGCATATCCCATACTTCTTCGGACGACGTTTCCAATCTTTTAAACTTTTTTTTTTCTCCTAATCTTAACAAAAGTATAAAATAATGAAACTGAATTGTAAACTTGATTTTATTTTCAAGAGTTGAAGGAATTAATTTAACTTCTAAATATTTGTCCCGTTTCGTTTGTTTAAATTAATGAGCCCTTTGGAAGGGAAGTTAAAACAGTGTGAAAAGGAAGGGGATAAATTCCGGCTTTTATTTTGTGCCCTGTGGTAAGGGAGAAGGGCCTCTGGTCCCGGGGTAAAATAAAACGAGATGAGGCCTTAACAAACCGTGTTCCAATCGGGAGAACGAACAATCTCCGACATCTTTCACGCCCGAGGATTTCCTATCCAATAATAATTCCAACCCTCCTTGCTCGACTACGACCCCCATGTTTCCGCTTCGAGGATTTTCATACCCTTGATCTCGTTTTCTCACCTCGATTTAAAATGTTAAACTCAATATTTCCTTATGTTATCTCAGTTAAACTTTAAAAGGTTCCCTGTTTTCAACTTCCTTGTAGATGTTATTGTGATACCCTCCACGTCGGGTTTTTCGGGGTCTCCAGACCCCGGGTGGTTAAATCGAATTATATAATCGTTAAATCGATCTTTATCGATCTCAACTCTGTCTGTGGTGCCGTCCGGCCGTAGCATTTTTTCCGGAACACTTTACGGCCACAGTTTTCAACCGATTTTCTCCAAATTTTCTTTAGTCGGTGAACAAGAAACTAACAAAGGCGATTTTTGAATTTCGAAAAAATGGCGGAGATATGTCTGTTGGAAATTTAAAAAAATTCGCTGCGGCCGCACCGCACCGTTTGTCCGATTTTCACCAATTACTCCTTATATTTTTTAAGAATTTTCGGTGTAAAAATAATCATCATTTTTTAACAATAGTTAATTATAATTTTAGTTGGGAGAAATTTCATACTTCCACGCCTTACGAGAGGGACCTCTCTTGCGCAAAAATCCCATTATTTCTACCTTGATACTTAGAAAATTTTTCGGGGGGGAGGGAAGCGCAAAATTAGAAAAATTAAAAAAAAAAACTTGGAAAATTTTTCGAAAAAAAAAAAACGGAATATTTTTCAAAGAAAAAAACTTCGAAAAAAAGAAGAAAACTTGGAAAATTTTCCGAAATTAAAACTTCCCCCTCCGTTATACTTCCCCTCTCTTATACTTACCCCTCCGTTGTACTTTCGTTCCCTTATACTTCTTCCTCTGTTGCAGTTCCCTCACTTATACTTCCCCTCCGTTACACTTCCCCTCACTTATACTTCTCCCTCCGATATACTTCCCTTCCAATATACTTCCCCCTCCTATATTGTTACTTCTCTTTAAGAAGTTACTATATTATAAGTTTATATTGTTACTTCTCTAAGGAAGTTTTCGTTGGAAACTCTTCAAACCAGTACTTTATTTAGCTAATCTTGATAGCATAATTTTCTCTTACCTTAATTTATTGCTTCATTTTCCAAGAAAGTATTTAACAGTTTACGTCACAGTTTTATACATTTTTGTACTTTGCTAAAAAATTACATTTGACATAATGGGGTTTTCCTCTTCGCGTTTTTTTTCCCGGAGTAATCAGGTAAGAACCCGCATTACTGGAGTGTTGTGCGTGACTAGCTATCACCAAGTATACATACATCACTCCCTTCTCATTTTGATCTTTGAAAAACCTGAACCCATTTGTGAAAAAAAAGGAAGAGAATTTATTAAACAAAATTTTATTTCTTAGGTTAATCTCAGGTTTAAATAATATATAGAGACAAGTCCGAAAGGTCAAAAGGTAACGGATTGATTCGAACAGCCGCCAACGTCATGTCTTCTCGTGAACCCGACATTATAAACATCAAACAGTTTTTTCCCTTTTTCTTCTTTCAATTTCTCATTATTGTATTACCCTCCATGTACGGTTCTTGGGAGAGGTTCCTCCTGTAGTAAGAAAATTTTTTATTGATCTGTACCATATGGCTGTGCGAGGTGCCCTCCGTCGCCAATTTTATCCATGTCACTTCCCAATCCTTGAACTTCCCCTCCTTTATACTTCCCCCTCCCTAAACTTCTCCTCCGTTATACTTCCCCTCCTTAATACTTCCCCCTCCTTAATACTTGCCCCTCCTATATTGTCCCTTCTCTTTAAGGAAGTTTTCGTTGGAAGCTCTTCAAACTAGTACTTTTTTGACATTTTTAAAAAATCTTTAGAAATCCACTTAAAAACTATGGAACTAAATGCTGCCGACTTCATTAGGATAAAACAAGAGGAAATTCTGAAAAAAGTCTTGATTAGTAATTTAATTTCTCTTGAATGAAAATATCTCGAAGATTCTTCTTTAGAGAGAATGAGGAAAAGAGAGAAGGAAAAAAAATTTAAAGCTTCTATTTTATTTGGATCCGAGAAGTCAGATCAAAGCCGGGGAGTTTCCTTCCATCTTTTAAGGTGGGAACCAATTAAAAGGACGCTGCACCCTCCCACCCAACTCAAGGGAAACAATTTCAATAAAAGAGCGTTGAGTTCATTTGACTTTACAAGGCGACATGGTCTTGTTTAAAGTTTTTTCTCTCTCTTTTTTTTTTCATACTCTTTTGCAAAGAGTGGATGTTTTATTCAAGCGGACTTTACCTCTCCAGTATCTAATCAGATGCACACCTTTGAATTTTTCATCTAGTCACCACTTTGAGGGGAAATTCTTATAATCAATTATGTTTTTGTCCTGATTAAATTGTTGAAAATAAGTAAGGATAATGATATTTCCGGATGGTCGAATAGGAACAAAATGCTTTGGGTTAAATGTAGCAAAGCGATTAATTTCAAGGGTATTCGGTAATGCCGTTTGCTTAGCGAGGCGGTAGGTTTAGGCTGCGTAAGATCATTAGGCTTTACCTTCGCCGTCTTGACTCCCGTGAGGGTTAGGAAAATTCCCCTTTTTATTGGCCCATTCTCGCCTTTAAGCTCTATTTGAGTCGTACTCTCTTTAATGGGTCTTTTACCTATCCCGTTTCGGTGCGGAAATTGCAGGAAACCTCAAAACCGTTGAAAATTCCTGGCTCCCATGCTAACTGAAGGGATAAAAGACTCAAGATTAGCTTATCCTTAAAAATGCTTGCAAAAGTCGAATAAGTTATGAAGTTGGATCAAATTCCGCGGAGGCAAAAGTGCTCAAAGTTTCAGGTAATGGGATGGGGTTTCTACGTTTGTTGTTAGCCGGAAAACAAACTGTTCTTAACTGCGAAAGAGTTTTGTTACACTCGAGCGAATTCTTAACTTGGGAATGTTTATTAGGTCAAGTGTGAAACACGTTCAAAAGCCGCCATTTTTTTAAGACTTACGTATTAATGTCTTTCTATATTAATGACATGAGATTTAATCGACTCCTTTTCTCTTTAACTTGAGTTTACTTAGGGGTCTTTTAATTAAAATCCAACCCCCTTCCATTTGCAAGTTATCCTCTATTCTTTCTCCCTTTTCATTCACAACTTTTATTATATTGTCTTTTAAAATTGGACTTTGTTTCTAAAACTTTTCGAATTGTCCATTGCTCGTCAATCTGTTGTAACGAGGTAAAATTAATAGCCGAATCGAATTTAATCGGGAGCAATATTGATTTAGTGCTGTAGGGGAGTGTGGCGAAGGTAAGGAATTAATTCAATCGAAACTCTGGCCGCTTGGAAAATTCGTTTAATTTATGTTGAAAACTTAATCACCCCTTTGCTTGATCTGAATCAATCTCAATTTACGTTAGAAAGGGGGGCGAAGAGGATGAATGGAAGAAGCGCGCTTTGATCTTAGAACAATGATGAAGACACCGCGTTTTACCTTATACTTCAACTTTTGCTCTTCCCCTTTGTTCATTTTCGCTTTCAATATCGTGGTATCAAGTTTCAACTTTATCAACCTACAAACGAAAATGAAGAAAATCCGGAAAAGTCCGAAAAGGACTGTAGGTCAACCGTGAGAATCGGTTTTCCCGATATGTAAGCTTTATGACTCTTTCAACCGTATAAACCTTAGAGGCTTCCGATAACCTCTTCTTTTTCGGGGATGAACATCAAATAACTCATTTCCCCCTTTTTATCTCAACGCCTCCTCAATCATTTTTTATCCCGCCATTTTCTGAACACACAAAAATTTTGACAATCCGACTAAGTGGATTATTCAAATCAGTTTGAATAAGTGGAAGCTTCGAATGGAAAAACAAAAGTTTTTGAATGAACGGGAAATGATTTATTTTTAAGTTAAGTAGCTTAGTTGAAAACTCTTTATTCCCTATTGTATTAACTTTTCCTTGATGTTTTTATCTCGAAGAAAAAGCTTAATTAAAATTTCTTTGAATATTTTCCTCGCTTATTGTTTAATCTTATTTTTAAAATTGCTTTTTTTTTACAAGTAGCGGGGGATTGGACAAATATTGTTTCTGTGTACGTAGTCCCTATAAATTGATTACCTTCACCCCCTTTCGCACAATAAAACCCTTCGTTTGGATGAATATTTCTCATCTCGCCTGTCGCTGTTTTTGCAAACGGTCTGAAAAAAAAAAAAAAAAAAAAAAAAAACACAAACAATTTTGTTGGACTTTTTATATCGGGAAAACATGGAAAATTTGATCAAGTCACCATTTTTCATGAATTAAAAATTTAAAGGGAGCTTTGAAAACCTTTTGAACTACCTTCCTCTCATGTTATTATAAAGACATTTACATTTATGCTTCGATAAAGATAAACAGTTTTGATACTTCATGTATAAAATATATTAAATAATTGGATGAGCAAGACTTGTTTTTTTGTATCTCTGCTTCACTTTCAATAAGGATGTTGTGATTCTCCTGGGGGTTACACGGTTGAAACGCACCCGAGGGTATTCCTCAATTCCCCTTATCGTGGACCTTCTTGAAAAACATCCTTAAAGCACCTTGGTATTTTGTATAGACAGTTCAATAAACCAAAAAAGAAATACTACCAAGTTATAATTAGGGAAGAGAACGTTTTTTATAAAATTTTAGTGTCGTGTCGACATAATGCGGTTCGACATAATGCATTTGACCATAAAATAGAAATAGTTAGCGTTCACCATAAAAAACTCAACATAAAGAAAAAGGTCGAAAACGTTTACCATACCTAATTCATTTGAACATAATACATCTCCCATAAAGAAGATTTAACACCTGTCGTTTCGACATAAAATTTGTCATTTCAACATAACGAAGTTGAACATAAAGGAAACTTTCATTTTTTTGTCGCTTCGCCATAAAACTGTTTCTGTCGTTTGGGCATAATAAATCTCACCATAAAATAGGGACAGCGAAAGAACATGCCTATTTTCGCCGTTTAAAATGCCATTATGGCGAAACGACAAAAACCTTAAAACTTGACAGTTCACCATAATGCAATTCGCACATCCTAGCAAGAGGAAAAAATTTAACCCCTTTGTGTTATAAAACGAGCTGATCCCATTGGCTGCCTCCTTGCTTTTCCTTGTTTATGGTGAGATGCCCAAACGACAGAAACAGTTTTATGGAGAAAGAACAAGTTTAAAGAGAGGCTTTTATGGTGAGAAGCGTTATGGGACTACTTTTTTATGTCAAAATAAAAAAAAATAATGTAAATGTCAATCCCTTTTAGGAGCATTTTATTGACATTAGGCTTTACGTCCAGCTACCTAATTTTAAGGTGTCGTGGACGGCGCGTGTTTCCATTGATATTTACATTTTTCGAGATAAATAATCCCGGGCCCCCCAGAGAATTCGAACCCATGTCCACCGGAGTCTTTCACGCTACCACCGAGCTACCGAGGGCCCTTATGTCGACTTGCATTTATTGAAAAAGTAGTTTATGGCGAAAACCTGTATGTTTAAATGCACTAAGCTCAAAATTTTTCAACTTTTGAGAGCTTTATGTTCAATTATGCCGAAACGTATTATGATGAACTATAGATTTTTATGTCGAAATGCAGAGTTTTTATGTTTAATTGCTTTAGGGTGAAATGCGTTATGTTGATCGGTGTTCTCCCAAAGTTTTACTTTTTTTATGTTTGCCTTATGTTGTTTATTTTTTTGGAGTAGCTTTCTTGCTACAAGAGGGATTACATTATTATGACAACCTAATACAGGGATTCTGATTGGATTTGTCACTGGAAAAGAAATAAGAAAGGAAGTCCAATCGTACGGAAAGAGCAGGAGGGGTGATTTTCTGTCGAAACGTGATCCACATGATATTTTACTTTGACAAGATAGAAGAAGAAAAAGACAAGATTTTTTGTGTGTAAAATATTCATAAACAAAGAAATTTTATCCGAAGTTTCAGGGTAGACATTCTGGCATAGACATGGCATAGAGATTCGGGCATAGACATGGCAGACATTCGAGCATAAACCTTTCCAAATCGATCTGATCATACTTGACCGTTTTATCGGTCAGTCAACTGAGCGGTTGGATTTTTCCTGGGCCTTAAATTTCTTACTTTCTCGATATTTTTCCCAAGAAACATCTCAAAAATGCCCTCCTTAAAAATCATATTCGACAACAAAGAGCAAAGTAGGTTTGTTTATGACCTGCGAAAAATTCACTTTCACATTTTACGCTTCGCTGTTAGCGTTTTATCTCCATCGGCAATTAGAGCTTTATAATTATTTCACTTTCAAAATTTTATTATTTTGAAAGTTCCTTTTTTTTTTTAAAGGAAAATAAGTGAGGTCAATCTTTTACAAAACTTTATCAAGCGTTGACAGTTTTCAAGTGTTTCTCAATTAGCAACTTTATGAAGGGGGAAAGGTAGGAAACTTGGATGTTTCTTAAAAAAAGCAACTCATTAAACTCTTTTGATGTTCAAGCCTGAATGAAAAAACAAATTTTGTCTTTTATTATTGAAAACTTCAATTAAAAAAGCTTCTCTCGTTCATTCTCATCGTTTTGCCTGACTGGACTTAATCGTGTGTCCCGTATTTTTTATATATAAAAGGACTTTTTAATATTTCATATCAGTGGGGCTTTTTTTTTTTCAAAGCTCACATTTTCGCTAGTTGGAATAAAAAAGTTGCTGTGAAAAGGTGGTTTTTGACGGGGAATTTCCCCATAGACGCCGTAAATCCCTCGCGATCCTCCTTTTTTCCCTTTTCTCTCTCTCACTTTTTTTTTGCCTCTTCGATGCCGGGAAGGACTTAAAGCCTTCCCCTCCATTGTTAATAAGTAGATTGGACACCTCTACGCCTTTCATCCTATTATCTCGCCCTTCCAGCAACGGACTTTTGAAAAATTGGACATTTTCTAAATCAGCAATATTGCTACATCATTCAGATTTGTGGGCTATTGTATCAGGGCTAATTGACCGTATGGAGTTAATGAATTGCATATCAAGGATCCAGGAAGTATCGATTGTTCGTAATAAATGTACGACCTCTGAATCCCTTGAAAACCGCGTTGATTCATGTAACGTCGTTCGCGCATTGACACTCAAGTATGTCAATTAGAACGTTAATGTCATGGCTTGACTACGTGCCTTGAAACCTTAATGCGTTTTGCCGTCCTTGATTTTCATTTTAAAAGAAGTGAGAACACCGTTTATCATAACGCATTTCAACATAAATAAAAAATCTGCATTGCGACATAAAAATCTGAAGTTCATCATAATACGTTTCGGCAAAATTGAACATAAAGCTCTCAAAAGTTCAAAATTTTAAGCATAGTGCATTTCAACTTTTTCTCCATAAACGACTTTTTCAATAAATGCAAGTCGACATAAAATAAGTGGGGACAGCCTTCACCATAAGTGACTTGCACTTTTTTATGTCGACTCACCATAATGCAATTCAACATTAAGCTCTCACCATAAACTAGGAAAACCAAGCAGGGAGCCAATGGGCTCGTTTTATGACACAAGGGGGGGGGGGGTTAACATTTAGGGTTAACATTTTTCCTCTCGGAGGATGTGCGAATTGCATTATGGTGAACTGTCAAGCTTAAGTTTTTTGTCGTTTCGCCATAATCGCGTTTTAAACGGCGAGAGTAGGCTTGCTCTTTCGCTCCTAGTTTATGGTGAGATGTATTATGCCCAAACGACAGAAATAGCTTTATGGCGAAACGACAAGTTCTTTAAAATGAATGTTTCATTTATGTTATAACGACAAATTTTATGTCGAAACGAAAAATCGTCGCGTTAGTTCCAACATCGGGTATCTCATTTTTTAGGTTTTCAGGAGAGCCAAAATACGGATTAATTCTCATTGGAATTACCTGTTGGCTGAATCGTGTACTACGCGTTTTCTGTCGGTAATAGGGTTAAACTACCAACGGAATTCGATTCTCTACAAAATTTACCATCAGAAGCAATGCCAAACTCAAAATTGATAAAAAATGAGATTGCCGGTGTTAGAACTAACGCGACGAATTGTCAAATCTCTTCAATGGTGAGATGTATTATGTTCAAATGCGTTATGGTGAACGTTGGTGACCTCTTTCTTTATGTTGAGTTGCAGATTTTTTTATGGTGAACTATCTGATCTTTTATGATCGAATGCATTATGGCGAACCGCGTTATGTCGACACGAATACACTCCAAAAAAATGTGCGAAAATGCTGTAATTTGAAAGATAACTCGTATCAAAGGGTGGGAAAAACGGGGATGGTAAATTGCTCCGATTCGAGCGCCGGTGAGCCGAAAAGGTTCTGATACAAAGGGCGGACGGTTTATATAGCCCCTGCGGTTCTCAGCCTCTTTCGAAGTCATTTAGAATAAATAATCTCCCCTTTCGCTCGTTTCGCCCAAAGCGGATCTCTCAATACTCGTAATGCAACGCAAAGCTTGGAGAATATCAAGGAATGATAAATCGCCCTTTTCCCTCTCGTAAAAGCGATAGATTGACGAATTATTACTTTCCGCTTTTCTCCCTAGAAATATGGGAAATATATGATAATATAAAAGAAACCCCGTAAGCGATCTTAGAGCAAAGAAGCAAATAAATGGCGAGAGAAAAAGTAACATGTAAGATCATAGATCAAGTTCGTTTAAAAGTTTTATGACAGCCATTGGGGCTGTTGTCCTTTTGATTTAATAATGACGTTATATAAAAAATAAATCGAAATCAGCCAATCGTTGAATCCGATTAATTTTAGCGAATGATACATTCGACTCTTGAGAGACTTATGAAATAAGGTTCTCATGGGAGATGAGAGAACTTGGCAAAGCCCTCTCCCTTTTAACGTGAAATAAATGGAGAGAAATGCCTCTTGTGGAAGGTCTTAGCTTTTAGTGCTCTTGAGAAATTTAATGTTTATTATTTTTTGCTTCTCAGGTTTCGTCTTGAGCGAGTTCATACGTCACTACGAGCCGGCTGTTTTCGATACGGACGAGGTGATCGAAAACCATCGCCGACTCAGGAGGTCTACCTCACCGCACCCACTCCGCATCCACTTCGCCACCAACCACAGGTAAATTGAAAAAAAAAAAATGCGTTCATCCGTTGACAAAGGTCGGTCTTTTAATGGATTCCCGAGCACCATGCAATTGTAATGTGATTACGGCAGGATGCTAGAGACTCCCGTGAAAACTAGGTCATTCCACCCAAATCCTGTCAACTATAAATAAGAGATTTATATTTCAGTTTTTATCATCACCAAAATGTTGTTTGTTTTGATTTAGCCTACGGCGTTGAGAATGTAATTTACAAAACGAATCAGACGCCATTTCCCAAACATTTAATATTCCTATTGGTAAATAAAAGCGTTTAGAACAACACGTCATCCTCAAACATTGGTTTTCCATTAAAATTTGATCATGAAGGAATATAGAACGACGAAATTGGAATAAGGGGGTTTTGATCCGAATGGGGCTACTTCGGCAAGTAAACATTAGGGGGAGATGATGGAGTATAGGCGGTAGAATTAGCCTTTAGGCAATCCCCTGTATACGCCGACAAACCTCCTCAAACGTTAAATTAAACAGCGCTATAGTTCTTGTGCGTGTTTAGCTTCTCTCTTATTGATTTGCCAAAATTACGTATGCTGCATGATGACAATAGCAGATTTATCATCAGTAGGTACATTTCGGGGGCGTTTTTATCTGTTCTGTAAGATCTCAAATCCAAACCCATGATTGCCAATAAGAAACCCCTGCGAAAAACGGCGTTTGTAGATCGTTAATACACCTTTAGGCAATCTCCTGTATACGCCGACTAGCCTCCTCAAACGTTAAATTAAACAGCGCTATAGTTTTAAGCGTGTTTAGCTTCTCTCTGATTGATTTGCCAAAAGTACGTTTGCTGCATGATGACAATAGCAGATTTATCTCAGTAGGTACATTACGGGGGCGTTTTTATCTGCTCTGGAAGAGCTCAAATAGTATCCTAACCCATGATTGCTAATAACCAACCCCTGCGAAAAACCTCCTCAAACGTTAAATTAAACAGCGCTATAGTTTTAAGCGTGTTTAGCTTCTCTCTCATTGATTTGCCAAAAGTACCTACGTTTGCTGCATGATGACAATAGCAGATTTATCATCAGTAGGTACATTATGGGGGCGTCTTTATTTGCTCTGGAAGAGTTCAAATAGTATCCCAACCCATGATTGCCAATAAGAAACCCCTGCTTAACGGCGTTTGTATATCGTTAATACACGAGTTTTATTATGTCCACTGCTTCTATTTCCTCAAAATACCTCTCTCCAATAAAAAATCTAATAAAACGCACAATTAAAGTCTTTTAAGAGTAAATGAAATCTCCCATTTTAATGAAGGAAGAGGGGTTGTTAGGTAAGGGGATGAAGGCTAGAGAGGTTCCACGTGCCACTTAGGGCCGGAGGGGACGTGAACGACGACGGAGGGAAGCACTTCGGTTAAACTTTCATCAATGCGCTCGATTAAAAACACGAGAGGAACGGGAGAACAGAGGGAGAAATAGCATAGAAACATTCAATTAGCAGAAGGAGCATAACAAAGGCGCTGCCACCCATAATTACACGTTTAAAAGACTTTTATACAGTTTACTCCAGAGTATAAAAGACTCTCGAATAAAGGAAGAAAGAAAATCATCTAAAATCTATACAACCCCAAGCGCAAAAATAGCTTTAAAATTTTTTTAGGTAGAAAAACTTCGATTATAAATCTCGTTGTTTTTGAAAAGGGTGATTTAATTTTTTTCTCCCACAAAAGCCTTTGTATTTTTCTGTGAGAGAGAAAACATCGCTCACATAGTATTTTTTCCGCATGGAAAATAAGGGCAATGTAAACTTTGGTTTCCTATTTACGTTAGAAAAATACGATTTATTATTCACGCGCTTTTTATTGACTTTTTTTTTACGAATAACAAGTTTGTCAATTTTCGAGACTCACTGACCGGAAGTTTTGGCCCGAAATCGTAAGTTTCAAGGTGACAACTCACGGGATATCTCTAAGGGCAAACAATGTTCTAACGAGATATCACCGTCCCCTTGGCAACGCCCCTAGAAATAAGGGATCCCCTACGCCAACTCTAAATCACTAGGATCCTCGTCATTATTTTTAATAAATATCGATTTTTTATGCCTTTTGAAAGTGAAACTTAATGTAAATGTTGAAAGCATACTTCAGGACTCAATTACTTTCCTTATCCCATCGTCAAAGTTGTTCATAAACTTGCTACAAGATAATCTCAGGAGCTATGAAGATGAAGTGATTTCAAAGTTTTACTGTACTTCCCTTCCTAGTGTTGATTAAACACCCCGCAGGGGTCATGAGGTGAGAAGGGCAGGTTGTGTATTCAGCTTGGGTATAGCCTACTTTTAAATAACACATACCCAAAGTGATCGGATGGTGCATTGCGGTTTCTTCGTCAATTGCTTAATAGTGTATACATGTCGACAAAATGCGGTTCGACATAATGCATTTGACCATAGCAGTTTCCGTTCACCATAAAAAATCTGCTACTCAACATAAAGAAAGAGGTCGAAATCGTTCACCATAACGCATTTTAACATAATATATCTCACCATAAAGAAGAGATTTAACACTTGTCGTTTCAACATAACGCAGTTGAACGTAAAGGAAACTCTCATTTTAAAGAACTTCTCGTTTCGCCATAAAACTGCTTCTGTCGTTTGGGCATAATACATCTCACCGTAAACTAGGGAGAGCAAAAGAACAAGCCTATTTTCGCCGTTTAAAACGCGATTATGGCGAAACGACAAAAACCTTAAAACTTGACAGTTCACCACAATGCGCACATCCTCGCGAGAGGAAAAAAAAATTAACCCCCTTGTGTTATAAAACGAGCTGATCCCATTGGCTGCCTCCTTGCTTTTTCTAGCTTATGGTGAGATGCTTTATGTTGAATTGCATTATGGTGAACTGTCCAGTTTTAAGGTGTTGGTCGTTTCGCCATAATCGAGTTTTATACGGCGAAAGTAGGCTTGCTTCCTAGTTTATGGTGAGACTTATTATTCCCAAATGACAGAAACAGTTTTATGGCGAAACGACAAGTTTAAAAAGAGGCTTTTATGGCGAGAAGCGTTATGGTGACTTGCACTTTTTTATGTTGACTTGCATTTATTGGAAAAGTCGTTTATGGCGAAACGCTTTATGTTCAATTGCATTATGCCGAAACGCATTATGATGAACTAAAGAACTGCATTAGGGTGAAATGAGTCATGTGGAACGGTGTTCTTCCCTTAATTTTTAATTTAAGATTTTGAGGCTGCCCTCATTGCGATAGGTGGATTTCAGAAGCAAGAAGCTTCCTAAAACCTGTTAAAAAATCTACCTAAAAAGGCGGTTCTTATAGCAGGGAGATCCCATGTGTTATGATTTAGCTCTGACAACAGATGTTCCAGACCGCTCTCATCACCCTACGAATAGGAATTTATGTTAATATCCCCACATATACGAGGCCCTTCTTTAGGAAATTCGATTTTTTTTACACCTTTCACGAAAACTTTTGTTTTTCAGGGAAAGTAGGTCAAGATATAATCTTTAAGATATTTCTTTTTGTTTTAATATTTTGGAGGGTGAATAGGGAAGACCCTTTTGGTATTGTATACGCGGAAAGGGTGAATGATTGACGTCTACATTTAGCCGGAAGCCATTTAGCTGGAAAACCCTGTGGATTCGCTTTCCCCTCGACCCTTCTTGCTATGAGAGTTGAAGCCGACACGCGAGTATGACGTGAATTAATGGTCTCTTGAATCTTTTATCGCAACGCATTTACTTCTTTATCCGGGCATCTGATAAATCAATTCCTCGCCCTTTTCTCAAGCTTAAGCAGCGCTTGTTAATCGATTTCGAACAAATTTTAAAACCTCTTATTTTACGCCTGGAATGATCATTAATTCAATGGGATTCTCCGAAAGGAGTTGTTTCGAGTTTCCACCTTGAAATATCTCCAGGATCGTTGGTCCGCGTGATTAACAGAGTCTTAGGGTTAGCCCTAGAACTTAGCCGCAAACTAAACCCCAAACAAACCTCTCCATAAATTAAATCTACGTCTCTCTCATCCTGCAATACGAATCCTCCAACTTTAGGAAAAGCCCTCGCGGTTTAACTATATTTAGGTTCCCTTCACAATAGTTAATCTTTTTTATTTATATCCCCTCTGAATATTCCCTATTCTCGTTTTAATCTCACAAAAAAAAGGTAGATGAATAATTTACTTTAAGTGCCGTTCACGGTGACGCGTTTCTTGTTTTATTGCACCCTTGAGAAGAGAAATGTGGAAGCTTGAAAGGCGCTACGGATTGGAAATTGTCTTTTAAAACTTTGAGTAGCAATTTACCCGAGCCCCTGACGACATTTTTTATGAATATAACAAAATATTGTATTTAAACTGTGTCAACTTGATTATTGGTGCGCATACGTGTCGACATAATGCACCATAATTCATTTGACCATAAAATAGCGGAAATCGAGAGTTCACCATAAAAAATCTGCAACTCAACATAAAGAAAATACTCCAAAACGTTCACCATAATACATTTGTACATGAAGGAAATTTTCATTTTAAAGAACTTGTCGTTTCGCCAATAAACTGCTTCTGTCGTTTGGGGATAATACATCTCACCATAAACTAGGTACAGCGAAAGAGCAAGCCTATTTTCGCCTAAAACGCGATTATGGCGAAACGACAAAAACCTTAAAGTTTGACATTTTACCATAATGCGATTGGCACATCCTTGCGAAAACCCCCATGTGTTATGAAACGAGCTGATCCGAAATTGGCTGCCTGCTGGCTTTTCCTAGTTTATGGTGAGATGCTTTATATTGATTTGCATTATTGTGAACTGTCAAGTTTTTCGGTTTTTTTCGTTTCGCCATAATCGCTTTTAACTTCCTTAAAGAAGTTATTGTGATACCCTTGACGTCGGGTTTTGGGGGAAGGGTCTTCCAGACCCGGAGGGTCAAATAATTGATCTTTACCGATCTCAACTTTGTCTGTGGTGCCGGTCGGCCGTAGAGTTCCGAGTACTTCCCCTCCGTTATACTTCCCCTCCTTTATACCTCGCCCTCCGTTATACTTCCCCTCCATTATGCTTCCCCATCCTTTATACTTCCCCTCCTATATTTTTACTTCTCTTTAATAGTTTTATGGCGAAACGACAAGTTTAAAGAGAGGCTTTTATGGTGACTTTATTTTATGTCGACTTTCATTTATTGAAAAAGTCGTTTACGGCGAAACGATTTATGTTGAAATGCATTTTTGAACTTTTGAGAGCTTTATGTTCAATCGAATTATGCCGAAACAACAGATTTTTCATGTTCAACTTTTTTAGGGTGAAATGCGTTTTGTTGAACGGTGTTCTCCCGAATATTGTGCAGTGGGCACATTTCGTCCTACGTAATATTGATTTTCATATGCGATACTACAAACATAAAACACCGAGGGTGACCCGTACTCTTGTTTACGTATCACTCATGTTTTAATTATAAATCTTTTTGATTTTTATGAAAATTCATGACTTGTTTGAATGGTGAAAAGCCGCTATCAATTTTCTTATAGGTGAGTACCTCCGGTGACAATAATGGAGGGTGTAAATCGAATATGAAATATGTGTTAATGTCAACACCAGCCTGATGATTAATAGTGATATAACGTAATTACGCCCCTCTCGGATCGAATCTACAAAGGGGGACGGGAATAATGGGACGAAAACTCGACGCGGACCCGCACGGGGTTAAACAATGTCGCGAATGCTATTGCCTGATATCAATGGTGAAACGGGTGGTCATAGTTACTAGCTATTCAACTCTGGGCGGCGCCTCACGATTCCCAAAACAATAGTTTGCAGTCAATGGCTTACGTTTAATGAACTTTTCAAGTGTTTGAAATTTTTATAGATGTTCTCTCGCTTGGGTTCATCAAATTACATCGCATTGATTTCGGTCGGGAGTCATCTGTGGGATGTCTTTGTGGCTTAATGGCGTTGGTGGTGAGAATGGCGCAAAGGCTAATGAGAGTGCCTTCAAAGTAGATTACCTCTTCAGTTTTCTTCTTTTGATTAAACTTCTTTTATCACTTGTATAATTTTTCTCTCAATTAGTAAAATTTTTTACGTAGTACTCATATAGCC
The DNA here is from genome assembly GCA_014119065.1 of Orius insidiosus. Classification (NCBI taxonomy): domain Eukaryota; kingdom Metazoa; phylum Arthropoda; class Insecta; order Hemiptera; family Anthocoridae; genus Orius; species Orius insidiosus. The sequence goes on along the minus strand of JACGAQ010000282.1, from coordinate 166,346 downwards.
GTAAAAATCATCGATCCAGTTGTCCAATTGAGTTGCAAATCTGACGCTCGAAGGGTCGTAATAAATTGAAATTCGCCTCCCTCTCGTCGGGGACGATCCAATTACACCGAAATGGGAAATTTTATCCAGACTAATTTTACAGTATCCTCGACGATACGCCTTCAAAAGTACGCGATCGCTATAAAAAAGAAAAATCTCATTAAAAAAACCTTGTTTCCGCCAGTTTCTTGCATTGTAATGCGAAAGAAAAGAGACAAAAGGAGCGGCTCCCATGCAAACAAGGGCAAAAAATGGAAGGATAATACGAGTTTTTTTTCCCCAGTTCAAAAGTATGAAAAAGACAACCCTATTTGGCGTCGCATTATGGCGGAAATGCGTCAGAAAAAATATTTCAAAGAAAACACACTTTAAATCTTTTATCATTAAAATGTTTTTATTTTTAAAAATAGCAACCTTAAGAAAAAGAAATGTTTTAAAAGAAAAAGCCTTCTGTCACGTTGTTAAATTGGACTGAGAAAAGTTCTAAAGGGGTGTGATAAGAAGGGGATAGAAGGAGAAATGTGAAGAAATAGAAGGTTTTAGTTTGAACAGAGGATTGTTGTGGGAAAGAGGGATTCGGACTAGGTTTCATCGTTGACAAAAACTCGGTTGGACCCAAAAAAAAACTTCCCTTTGTAGAATTAAATTGATGTGTGAGGTGGTTTACCAAAATTGCCTCACTCAAAACGACTTATCTTGTGCGTCAATTAGTATATTTTTTTTTACACATCAAACCATTTACAAACTCGTCGGTTTTGAACTGTTTGTGCTTCCTTTATGTGCCAAAAGTGATTTCGGAGAAATTGTTTAAGCCCTTTCAGAACTTGACGTCATTCCCTTAAATACTCCCATCGCCCTTTTGGCTGAAGTTTACTTGTAAATAATACGTCTTTGTATACAGTTTTCGTTTTTGTGTAACTTTAGGATTTTATTATAAGTTAATTTTGTTGGATGACATCATCATTATGTTAGTACCTGAAAGCTCTGCTGAAGCGCCACATTCATCTCGCGTGTGATTCGTTGTTTTGAAGGCTTCTCAGTTGATCCCGACGGTCAAGATTGTTCCAAACGCTACAATTAATAATTACGAATCCAATTCTTTTTCTTCATTATTTTTTTTATTATAATATTATTGAATTTTATTCAAAAAATACCAATTACTTATGTACCTAGAACTTCCGCCGAAGCGCCACATTCGTCTCGCGTGTGATTGGTTGTTTTGAAGGCTTCTCATTTAATCGCGACGGTCGAGATCGTTCTGAACGCTACAATTAATGAATCTAAATTCTTTTTCTTCATTCTTTTTTTATTATAATATTATTGAATTTTATTCAAGAAATACCACATACTTTAGTACCTAGAAGCTCCGCCGAAGCGCCACACTCGTCTCGCGTGTGATTCGTTGTTTTGAAGGCTTCTCATTTAATCGCGACGGTCAAGATCGTTCTGAACGCTACAATTAATGAATCCAAATTCTTTTTCTTCATTCTTTTTTATTATAATATTATTGAATTTTATTCAAGAAATACCACATACTTTAGTACCTAGAAGCTCCGCCGAAGCGCCACATTCGTCTCGCGTGTGATTCGTTGTTTTGAAGGCTTCTCAGTTTATCGCGACTCTGCTACAACTAATAAAAAGGAATCATTTTATTTGTTTAATAATATTTTATTATAATATTGAATTTTATTTAAAAAATACCACATACTTTAGTCTAAAATTTCACCCTTTGTCCCTTTTTCGGGGGATCGTTTTCTTGAAATTGAGTCGATTGCCTTTAGGGATTGTTTAAACATAAAAGGGGGGTGAAAGAGGGGTGAAACCTTTTGAATGGGTGAAAGAGGGAAGTACGCAATTTCATGGCAATTTTATACGGCTAATAAAACGGCTACCAAGATTACAAAAAAAACTGAGCTAGTTTTACGAACTAATTTCAACTTTTCATTTTGAGGCGATGATTAATTTTGTAAGATTGGAGAAACAATCAGCGTAAAAGGGCCCCGGTGTCGGGTTTTCGTTTTATTAACGAGTCATCCACTTGAGAGCTTTCCCCGTTTAAAACAGAAATCCTTCTTAAGACATCTCTTCAAGGGAAAAAAAGAGAAAAAAAAATTTTCGCGAGTTTTGAGATGCGATTTAAGTGGCCACGCTTCGTCGATTTTGATCGATTAGGTCGAGTTTGTTGTTAATATAATTCCTCCCCCCGCAACTTCCTTCGCGAAATAACGGGCGTGCCTTTCCGATATTCACGAATAATCCGGGGTTGACCTCAACCGGTAACGAGCGGAATCTTGTACATAATTTAGTCGGAAGAGTTTCCGGGTGGATGGTCCGGGTAAGATAGAATTCTTGGAAATTGACTACGTTAGACGGGGGGAAAAATAAATTGGTTTGTGATATTCGTGAAGTGAGAGCACCGTTCAACACAACGCATTTCACCATAAAGATGTTGAACATAAAAAATCTGTATTTCGACGTAAAAAATCTGTAGCAGTCTTTCGGCATAATGCGATTGAGCATAAAGCTCTCAAAAGTTCAAAAATTTTGAGTATTATGCTTTATATGCTTTTATAAAACGACTTTTTCAATAATTGCAAGGCGACATAAAAAAGTTCAAGTCACCATAACGCTTCTCACCATAAATGCCTCTCACGATAAAACTGTTTCTGTCGTTTAGGCATAATAAATCTCACCATAAACTAGAGACAGTGAAAGAGCAAGCTTACTTCCGGCGTTTAAAACGCATTTATGGCGAAACAACAAAAACCTTAAAACTTGACAGTTCACCATAATGCAGTTCAACATAAAGCATCTCAAGACATGAACTAGGAAAAGCCAGCACGCAGCCAATGGGATCAGCTCGTTTCATAACACACGAGGGTTTTTTCGAGGATGTGCCAATCGCATTATGGTGAACTGTCAAGCTTTAAGGTTTTTGTCGTTTCGCTAAAATCGCGTTTGCCTTTTCGCTGTCCCTAGTTTATGATGAGATGTATTATGCCCAAACGACAGAAGCAGTTTTATGGCGAAACGACAAGTTCTTTAAATTGAAAGTGTCCTTTGTGTTCAACTGCGTTATGTTGAAACGACAAATTTCATGTCAAAACAAGTATTAAATCTCTTCTTTATGGTGAGATACATATATTATGTTCAAATGCATTATGGTAAACGTTATCAATTATTTTCTTTATGTCGATCTGCAAATTTCTTATGGTGAACGGTAACTCGCGATTTCTGCTATTTTATGATCAAATGCGTTATGGTAAACGTTTTCGATTATTTTCTTTTTGTCGAGCTGCAGATTTTTTATGGTGAACGGTAACTCGCGATTTCTGCTATTTTATGGTCAAATGCACTATCGCGAAGCGCATTATGTTGACATGTATACACTCTTAAATTTTTTTAATAAGGATGTTCTTTTTCATGGCGTTGTCTAAAACTCACTTCCCAGATGTCACTACTCTATCTTTCTTTTAGCTCAAAAAATAATGATGTCGTCGAAATATTTTATTATGATGAATATTTTATAATGAAATATTCTTAGAAAAAGGACAAAGAAAAAGAAAATTGCTACTTCTTTGATCTTTTTAAAAAGTTCAGGGGCTTAAGTGAGGAAACGAGTTTAGCGTCTAATTGGTTAAAAATCAGGGACAAAATACGGGCTTACAATGGAGGTTTCTTTTCTGTATTTTGTATGTGTGAATAAAGTGCTTTTAAAATTGCTAAAGTTGGGTTAAGTCGTATATCCTTCCACTCTCAAGTCTTGCACTTTTAGAAGGTTAATCCCGGTGCCTACTTTCCCTTTAAATCCAGTAAAGCCTCGTGGATCAACCCCTTTTCAGTCCTAATTTACATTTTCTTTACTCGGATAGCAAATCGGGTGTAATAATATTTAAGTCGTTTTAAATTACATCGATTTTTTTAACGTTAATAAAATGTTTGTGAAACAATAGGAAAAGTTTGGATGTGAGGAAGCATAAAGAGGGTGCAATTAGTGTAAGCCGGAGGAATCCAGAATAAAAAAGGATTTTATCAACCGGAAAAAAAACCTACTCGCCCCTTCTTCTTTATGGTGTGCGCTCGGAAAATGAAGCGTGGGCAAATAAAACTTGTAAATAACAAGTTTATCTTTTTTTTCCTACCTGAGAGAAAAATTTTATTTTCCTTACTCAGTGTTTACGGAAGCTTTATAAAAATTATTAAAATTCCAAGAAAAAATATTTTTTTGCATATTTAATTTTATAAAGGGCTTTTTTGTGTAGGTAAAACGTTTTCTCTGAAAATACAGTGTTTAATCTAAACTTGGAATGGAATTTGATATCGAATACCTCAGGTCCCTTTATAGGCTTTCTAGGGTCTCAGATTGAAGGGCTTGTTTCAATTCCCAGGAACAACGTTTGACCGAAATGCTAATTCAAAACGTAAACCTAGAATATTACCTCAAAAAATCCATTTTTCAGCGATTCCTGGAAGGTTAAAGATATTAGATTAAACAGGGTTGCCTTTAAGGGCAATAAACGAGTTATTGAAGGGCTTAACTCATTTCCAATACTCTGGAGACTTTCAGCGAAATAAGTATTGATTGTAATAAGATTGCAAAATGGATATTTTAGTGTAATTTTAATGGTATAACTTTGAGAAGGAAGTTTCAAAGGGCTATGATAGAACTGAACTGTTGATTAATCTTGTTTAAACGAAGATAATATATAAGGAAAATGTGGGTTAAATGGTTTTTTGAAATTTTCACGACATAATGCGGTTCGCCATAGTACATTTGGTTCATAAAATAGCAGAAATCGCGAGTTACCTTTCATCATAAAAAAATATGCAACTCAGTATAAAGAAAATAGTCGGAAACGTTCACCATATTGAAGAATATAATACATCTGACCATAAAGAAGAGATGAAAAACGTGTTTTTTCGATGTAAAATTTGTCGTTTCAACATAACGCCGTTGAACATAAAGGAAACTTTCATTTAAATGAACTTTTCGTTTCGTCATAGAACTGTTCCTGTCGTTTGGGCTTAATACATCTCACCATATACTAGGGACAGCCAAAGAGCAGCCTATTTTCGCCGTTTAAAACTCGATTATGGCGAAACGACAAAAACCTTAAAACTTGACAGTTCACCATAATGCGAACATCCTCGCGAGAGGACAAAATTAACCCCCTTGTGTTATAAAACGAGCTGATCCCATTGGCTGCCTGCTGGCTTTTCCTAGTTTATGTTGAGATGCTTTATGTTGAATTACATTATGGTGAACTGTCAAGTTTTAATGTGTTTGTCGTTTCGCCATAATCGCGTTTTAAACGGCGAAAGTAGGCTTGCTCTTTTGCTGTCCGTTGTTTATGGTGAGATGTATTATGTCTAAACGACAGAAACAGTTTTATCGCGAAACTAGTTTAAAGAGAGGCATTTATGGTGAGAAGCGTTATGGTGACATGCACTTTTTTTTACGTCGACTTGCATTTATGTATTGAAAAAGTCGTTTAGGCGATACGCTTTATGTAGAAGTTATGCTCAACATTTTTGAACTTTTGAGAGCTTTATGCCCAATCGCATTATGCCGACACTCATTACGGTGTACTTCAAATTTTTTTTTGTCGAAATGCAGATTTTTTATGTCTAACTTCTTTAGGGTGAATGGGTTTTATTGAACTGTGTTCTCCCGCAATCTATATCATTTTTCAACCATAAATTAACTTTCCATTAAAAAAACACCCCAAAGTTTAAAATTAGCATAAGTCAATTTTTGTTAAAACTTCCTATAATAAACTTTTTTTAATCAAATAGCTTTAAAAATCAGGGGAGGGTGGGAAAAAAAAGTTAACTGAGGAAACAATTAATCAAAGAGGGCTTTTTGTAGGGCGGGTTTTTTCGTAATTTGTAAAAATGTCCATTATTAGCCTCTTTTACCCCTTGGGGGTATACTTTTAAGACCATTAAGGTTTCCTACACTTCTCAGGATAGAAAATGAACCTCTAATTAAGAAGTATTCCGTTGTTCGGAAAAGGGTTTAATATTTATCGTTGTTATCTCCAGTGTTAACTATTTTATGGTTAGCGAAGTTCCTTAGTTCAGGGGTTTTTAAGGTTTCCTATATGACTTCGGCGTCCTCCGAAAATTAGTTTGAGTGTATACGTGTCGATATAATGCGGTTCGCCATAATACAATTGACCATAAAATAGCAGAAATCGCGAGTTACCTAAAAAAATCTGCAACTCAACATAAAGTCGAAAACGTTCACCATAATGCATTTGAACATAATACATCTCACCATGAAGAAGAGATTTAACACTTGTCGATTTGACATGAAATTTGTCGTTTCAACATTACGCAGGTGAACACAAAGGAAACTTTCATTTTAAAGAACTTGTCGTATTCGCCATAAAACTGCATCTGTCGTTTGGGCATAATACATCTCACCATGAACTAAGAACAGCCAAAGAGAAAGCCTATTTTCGCCGTTTAAAAAGCGATTATGGAGAAACGACAAAAACCTTAAAACTTGACAGTTTACCTTAATGTGCACATCCTAGCGAGAGGAAAAAAGTTAACCCCCATGTGTTAAAAAATGAGCTGATCCCATTGGCTGCCAGCTTGATTTTCCTTGTTCATGGTGAGAAGCTTTATGAATGCGTATGTTGAAAGCTTTATGTTGCATTGCATTATGGTGAACTGTCAAGTTTTCAGGTTTTTGTTGTTTCGTCATAATCGCGTTTTAAACGGCGAAAATAGGCTTGCTCTTTCGCTGTCCCTAGCTTATGGTGAGATGTATCATGCCTAAATAACAGAAGCTGTTTTATGGCGAAACAACATGTTTTAATGAGTGGCTTTTATAATGAGAAGCGTTATGATGACTTTTTTATATGTCGACTTGCATTTATTGAAAAAGTCGTTTATGGTTAAACGCTTTATGTTGAAATTATGCTCAAAATTTTTGGACTTCTGAGAGCTTTATATTCAATCGCATAATGCCGACACGCATTAACTAGAGATTTTTTTATGTCGAAATGCAGATTTTTTTATTTTTAACTAATAACCAATAATGGAGGAAGAATGACTGTGATAACGGGTATCTCACGACGCGTTTCGGCTTAAAAAGCCTCGTCAGGTGACCTATTCCCTCTATCACACTCATTCTTCTTTTCACTGTGAACCCTATATCCTAGAGATTTAGTAGCACAGCGGGAAGCTGGAAACAAACCGTTTCCTGGAAGCTCACCGCCGCCACCGTTCTCCAAGAGATAGAGCCACTCACCACCTCATTATTGGTTTTTAATTTTTATGACAGGTTGCCGTCATGGCTCTATCTCTTTATGGCCGAGTGGCTCTATCTCTTGGAGAACGGTGGCGGCGGTGAGCTTCCAGGAAACGGTTTGTTTCCAGCTTCCCGCTGTGTCTACTAAATCTCTAGGATATAGGGTTCACAGTGAAAAGAAGAATGAGTGTGATAGAGGGAATAGCTCACCTGACGAGGCTTTTTAAGCCGAAACGCGTCGTGAGATACCCGTTATCACAGTCATTCTTCCTCCATTATTGGTTATTAGTTAAAAATCAAGCTCCTTGCGGAATACATACGCAATAAAAATTAGAATATCAGATTTTTTTATGTTCACCTGCTTTATGGTGAAATGCGTTATGTTAAACGGTGTTCTCGCATTAGTTTTATACACCGGCCGGCTCTGAACTTGGGAAAATTGAAAACCAATATCTGTTACAAGGGTTTGTCTTCAAAAATTTATAAATCAAGGGCTGAAATTTAAAAGAAAAAGAAAAATTGTGACAAATAAATTATTCTTGGAAAAAAGAGATTTTTTTTTTCGGGAGGGAATTTTCTTGGTATACAACTTGTCGGATTCCAGATTCGCGTCACGTACTCTTTCAAATTGGTTGTGACGACCTCATCTTGCGTAAGGAATTTACCGAGACGTACGCATTACAGGAAAGCCCCATTCACCTTGACAATGCCGTACATGACGTAATAGTATTTCAAGGTAGAAAAAGAAACGTGCCAAAAATATACGTTGACTAACAACCAACTTTTTTGTTACTTCAAAAAGTATTGACTTCCCCGAAATATTGGTCAAAACTCTAAATAGAGCGAAACGAGGAGATACACGTCAACCGGAATACAATACAGAGTTTGATGTCCTCCACTTAACGGTTCATTTTAAAAAATGGCGACATTTTATTTTTTTAGATTATTGATCCTTCTTTCCCTTTTATAGAGATTCCTGGGTTTGATTTATTGGCAGAAAAGGAACGAAGTCTATAAAGTAGGGGAGCATCCTATTGTCTACGTATAAATAAATATGAGGTGGGGATAATGAGAAATAGCTTGGATATGCAATCACGTGTCTTCAATAAGACTGCACACTTGGGAATCAGTTCCCCTCTTTCAATGCCTGAAGGGGCGAGGATTATCTAGGGAAGTATAAAGGAGGGGAAGTATTAATGAGGGGAAGTATAAAGGAGGGGTAGTATAAAGAAGGGGGAAGTATAAAGGAGGGGTAGTATAAAGAAGGGGGAAGTATAAAGGAGGGGGAAGTATAAAGAAGGGGGAATTTTTTTTTCGAAATCTTTTTAAGAATCAAGGTAGAAATAATGGGATTTCTGCCCTTGAGATGTGCCTCTCGTAACGGGTGGAAGTATGAAATTTCTCCCTACTAAAATGATAATTAATGTTAAAAAATGATAATTTTTTAAACCAAAAATTCTTAAAAAATATAAAGAGTAATTGGTGAAAATTTGGTGAAAATCGGACCAACGGTTCGGCCGCAGCGAATTTTTTAAAATTTCGAACAGACATATCTCCGCCATTTTTTCGAAATTCAAAAATCGCTCGCGTTAGTTTCTTGTTCACCGACTAAAGAAAATTTGATGAAAATCGGTTGAAAACTGTGGCCGTAAAGTGTTCCTTAAAAAAATGCTACGGCCGGCCGGCACCACAGACAAAGTTGAGATCGTCAAAGATCTGGAAGACCCTTTGCCAAAACCCGACGTGGAGGGTATCACAATAACTTCTCTATGGAAGTTAAAAATATCCGTAGGGAATGCGAGTTATTCGGTTTTCGTTCCTGCGTGATTTCAGTTTTAAAAAATTCGTTATAAAAAGTAGGAAATGGACGGGAAAGAGTTTTCGACCGCAAAACCTCTGGGGATGAAAAGCACCCGCCGTTCTTACGTCTAGAGTAAATGGAATTAAATTACTCCTCAGTTCTACCAGGCTCCTCAATTATTAAAGGCTTACACACTTTTTCTCTCTGCGAAGAACTTGAAATTTCAACAAAAAAAATTATTATTTTTATTTCAGTGAACGAACTCGAATCTAGATCGGCTCAAGCTGTTAATTTTCGCGCTCAATATTTTCAATTCTTGGCCCAATTTTTCATTCTCGTATTCCACTTCGGCGAGCCTGTTTTGCAAAAAGAGGACCCTTTGCCTTTTCATTTCCTCTCTTGACAAATTGTTTCTTTTCGTTAAAGGTTTTTTCGCCCGAGATTTTTCTTTGATTGTTCCGCCTCTTTCTATTTTTGACGACATTATTGAAGGGGTTTTTCTAAAATAAATAATAAAGCACAAAAATTTTGTTGAGAAACGAAATATTTTAATTTTACAGATGGCTTTTTTTAATCGAAAATATAAAAATACAATCATAATTAACTTCCTTAAAGAAGTTATTGTGATACCTTCCACGTCGGGTTTTTGGGGAAAGGCCTTCCAGACCACGGAGGGTCAAATCGAATATTGATCTTTACTGATCTCAACTTTGTCTGTTGTGCCGGCCGGCCGTAGCATTTTTTCCGGAACACTTTACGGCCACAGTTTCCAACCGATTTTCACCTATTTTCTTTAGTCGGTGAACTAGCAACAAACGAGGGCGATTTTAGAATTTCGGAAAAATGGCGCAGATATGTCTTTTTGAAATTTTAAAAAATTCGCTGCGTCCCCAATTTTTGATTTTTGTATTACTCCTTATATTTTTTATGAATTTTAGGTGTAAAAAAATTATCACCTTTTTACATTAATTATCATTTTAGTAGGGAGAAATTTCATACTTCCACCCGTTACGAGAGGCACATCTCTCGGGCAAAAATCTCATTATTTCTACCTTGATACTTATAAAAATTTCAAAAAAAAAAAAAAAAAAAAAAAAACCCACCCTTGTTACACTTCCACTCCTTTATAACTTAATAATTCAACCTCCTTTATACTTCCCCTCCTTTATACTAACTCCTCCGTTATACTACCCCTCCGGTAAACTTCCCCCTCCGTTATACTTCCCCTCTATTATATTTACCCTCCGTTATACTTCTCCTCCGTTATACTCCTCTTATACTTCCCCTACCGTTATACTTCCCCTCCATTATACTTCCCCTCTCTTATACTACCCCCTCCGTTATACTTCCTCCTACCGTTATACTTCCCCCTCCTATAGTCTTACTTCTCTTTGAGGAAGTTTTCGTTCGAAGCTTTTCTTCCTTCTGTTGAGAAACGAAATATTTTAATGTTACTGATGGCTTTTTTGAATTGAAAGTATAAAAATACAAGTACTATAATCATAATTTTTTTCGGCCGTTTCAGCTCAACTGCAGGTACACTCAGAGTTACATAAATCCGTGTTGAAGTATCCTAAACGGTGGCGGAGATTTCTAGAGTAGAAACCACTCGGCTTAATTGTCTGTTAATACAGACCCCAGGGAAGTTTGATGGGTTGTCGGTGACGCTCATCAGCCGCCTAACGACAATTAAATTCTCCAGAAATCGATTCACTCATCGGAAATTGAGGATAATCGTTCTGATGTAGTTACAGAAAAGAGACAACGTGTTCGATCGGTTAGGTTGGAAAAGTGCCGAATTACTTTTACGACGGGAGGAGATGTCTTTCTTCTATTGTTACGAGCCTAAAAGAGCTCACGAAAATTCTTTTATTTTGTCCAAAATTTTTTATCGTCCAAAAGGGAAAAATGTATGAGAAAGTATTGCGTTTCTCCAGGTATTTACAGCCCTTTTGGGAGCATGGTGTGTTCTGAGGTCATTACAGGTTGGTTTACCTCAGCACAAAGCAAACCCCATATGGGGGAGTCCTTTTCGGTCTAGTAATTTCGAAACTTTCGATATGTCGACATCTTATCAGGTGTCCATTTGTCTTTTATTTCAAAAAAAGTCCTTTTTTTTCGTCGTCCTTGTCTAAAAAAAGTGGGTTGCATAGGCAAGGATATTTGCAAGGAAACTTCCCAGATACGTGGGATTTCGAGGATTCCTTTTGTTTTATGTTCCATTCAATCGAAAAATCTAGAATTTAACTTTAATAGGGAAAAACTCATAAAACAATTAGCCAATTTTCTTTTTCCATTGTTAAATTTATCTTGTGAAAATTGTGACAGAGTTCTCTTTTTTATGTTTCTCTCCATTGTATAAATTTTATATAAGGATTACAATGTCAAAATATTTCAAGCTGAAGAATTCGCGGTCTAGGTCCTTTGGGGGGGGGGGGGAGGGGGGTAATGGAAATTGGGTAAGTCCCGTTTTTGTAATCTTGGTAACAATTCGAGTAGGGAAGAAGGGCTCTCGGCGAAGGCCCGAAAACCCAATTTAGTCGAGGGCAATTACATAACGTCTTTTCTTGAAAGGAAAATTAACTTTTCCTGTTAGTTTAGAAACGTTTTGTTCACTTGTATCTTCTTCTTTTTAGCCATCCTAATTATTACATTAACAAAATCTATAAAAAGAAAAATAATGACAAAAAGGTAGATTTCTAATCTTCCAAAACGCGTAAATAGCCTTATTTTTCTAGCGTGAAATTCTATTGCATCCAGCTGATCATTTAGGTTGGAAGATTGCACTTGTTAACGTGAATTTTTCAGTTTAGGATTAAGTACCAGAACAACTTGTCCGATTTAACGAACTAAAACTGTTAAATTCTAACTAGGTAAATCTTCTTATAAAATTTAGTTGGAAAATTATAATTTTGCAAATGTAGATTTCTTATCTTCTAAAACGCGTAAATAGCCTCATTTTCTCGCGTGAAATTCTATTGCATCCAGCCGATCATTTAGGTTGAAAGCACTTGTTAAGGTGAATTTTTCAGTTTAGGATTAAGTACCAGTACAACTTGTCCGATTTAACGAACTAAAACTGTTAAATTCTAACAAGCTAAATCTTCTTATAAAATTATTTTGGTTGGAAAATGATAATTTTCCTAAGGAGATGTCTTATTTTCCAAAACGCGTAAATAGCCTTATTTTCCCGCGTGAAATTCTATTGCATCCAGCTGATCATTTAGGTTGAAAGCACTTGTTAAGGTGAATTTTTCAGTTTAGGATTAAGTACCAGTACAACTTGTCCGATTTAACGAACTAAAACTGTTAAATTCTAACAAGCTAAATCTTCTTATAAAATTATTTTGGTTGGAAAATGATAATTTTCCTAAGGAGATGTCTTATTTTCCAAAACGCGTAAATAGTCTTATTTTCCCGCGTGAAATTCTATTGCATCCAGCTGATCATTTAGGTTGAAAGATTGCACTTGTTAACGTGAATTTTTCAGTTTAGAATTAAGTACCAGAACAACTTGTCCGATTTACCGAACTAAAACTGTTAATTTCTAACTGGCTAAATCTTCTTATAAAATTATTAATATCCTTTTGGAAAATTATAATTTATTTTCCAAAGGTAGATTTCTCATCTTCTAAAACGCGCTAATAGCCTTATTTTCCCACGTGAAATTCTATTGCATCAAGCTGATCATTTAGGTTGGAAGATTGCACTTGTTAACGTGATTTTTCAGTTTAGGATCAAGTACCAGAACAACTTGTCCGATTTAACGAACTAAAACAGTTAAATTCTAACTAGCTAAATCTTCTTATAAAATTATTAACATCTTGTTGGAAAATCAATTTTCTAAAGGTACATTTCTTATCTTCCAAAACGCGTAAAATGCCTTATATTCCCGCATGAAATTGTATTGCATCCAGCTGATCATTTAGGTTGGAAGATTAGTGTATGTACTTGTTTATGTGAATTTTTCAGTTTAGGATTAAGTACCAGAACAACTTATCCGATTTAACGAACTAAAACAGTTAAATTCTAACTAGCTAAATCTTCTTATAAAATTATTAATATCTTGTTGGAAAATTATAATCCGGACGAAATTTATTAAACCAATAAAATCCATTTTACGTTCATATTGAACATTGACATTATTCGAGTTTAATCGGGCTAATGGCGTATGAACTGAGGTGGAAACTAATTTGTAAAAGGTTAAATTTGCTATCGGGGATTTGAAAACGGGCTGATTGAGTCCTCTTCCCCCATCGTTCTCGAAAATTCCGTTTGACTAATCAGAAACTCTCTGTTTTAAAATTATTCACGTTGCGATGCTTTTGACAAACGGTAAAAGTTTTATGGAATTAGGTGGGAGATATTTGTCGATGAAGATTATCGGAGGTGTTGATACAATAACGAGATAAGGATTGGATTCCGAATTGTACCCAGGGGGAGGGTTTAGGGGTGTTTGATGTATGGATTACGTCTCAACTTGCCAGGGAACCAATCGATTCCTCTCGGTGTTTCACTCTGTTTACGCTAATTAGACAATACAACCTCTCGCCTGTCAAAGGGACAGTGATCTCTGATCAGCTGGATCAAACCTCTTCAAATAAAACCGTTTTCTTTTTTTAAAATTGTAATTAATACCCTGGAAAAAACTGTCACTTGATTCTTGGGAACGTCACCGTTTCGTTTTCCCAGAAATCGGGTCAGCAACCTCACCATGTTATTTCCCACTTCATGCCACCAAATTGAGAAAAATGGCCGAATCTCATTTAAATCTTGTCCTTAATTTTATAATAATATCCTCTTAGAGGGTAATTGAAGGAGAAAATCAAACAATAGGTAGGCGTTGAAGAAGGTTCAAAATACGGGCGAGGTCGTTTGCCTCGATTAGAAAGTGTTACAAAAGATTGCGCAAAAAAAAGAAAGACAAAAAATCGGTAGAACATTGATCCTTCACAAAGGAATGACAAATCATCTTTGCGCAACATAGTGTAAAATACACATATTTTTTATCCAATTATTGTAAATACTGAGTATGGAAACGGAATTTTCGTGGAGCGTTTTTTTCTAAAATTTATCTTTGAGGGGGTTAATTTTTTTCCTCTCGCTAGGAAAGCTCGTTTGTTAACACTAGGGGGTTATTTTTTTCCTCTCGCAAGGAGAGCTCGTTTAATAGCACCGGGGGGGGGGGGGTTAATTTTTTTCCCCTCGTAAGGAACACTAGGAGGTTACTTTTTTTTCCTCTCGCTAGGAAAGCTCGTTTGATAACACGAGGGGTTTAATTTTTTCTTCTCGCTAGGAAAGCTCGTTTTTTTTTTGACATTAGGGGTTGATTTTTTTCCTCTCGCAAGGAAAGCTCGTTTGTTAACTAGGGGGTTATTTTTTCCTCTCGCTAGGAAAGCTCGTTTGTTAACACGAGGGGGTTAATTTTTTTCCACTCGCTAGGAAAGCTTGTTTGATAACACGAGGGGGTTAATTTTTTCCTCTCGCAAGGAAAGCTCGTTTAATAGCACGAGGGGTTTAATTTTTTTCTATTGCAAGAGCTTGTTTGAAAACACGAAGGGGTTAATTTTTTCCTCTCGCAAGGAAAGCTCGTTTGATAACACGAGGGGTGTTACTTTTTCCTCTCGCAGGGAATGCTCGTTGATAGCACGTGGGGGTTTATTTTTCCTCTCGCAAGGAAAGCTCGTTTGATAACACGAGAGGACTAATTTTTTCCCTCTCCAATCGAGCTTTCCTTGCTCGTGGAAACAAATTAATCCCTTTCGCGTTATCAAAATAGTTTAAATTTAGGTAAATCTCAAGTATTAATTTTTGAGTAATCGCGGGAACTAAATATGCATGATAGCTCGCGCATGCTTATGGCTCGCGCCTGCGCGTTGTTCTGTTATCGTTAACTCACAAGTACCACTTATTTATTCGAAATGATTTCTTTAATTTTTGTCACGTTTTATTGATTCAATGGATTCTTCTTCAACAGGATTTTCCTTTTTTAGAGCAAAACTTTCCTGCCAACAAATTAATGAGATTAGGCGGCGAGTGAGGGCCCTATCGATGAGAATACTTGGTAACTGGGGAGGGTTTAGTCAGGGAAGAAGCGGCATGGGATTGATACTACCAGAGTTCTGTCGTAGCAAAATCAATCATTTAAGCATTAAGATGCTTCCAAAAGCATTTATTGGGCTTCGGGAACAGTTTTCTTTCTAAAAATCATTTAGAAGATGAAAGCGCAAACTTGACATTTGCAGGAAATTTATATTAGAAATAAATTTTAGTTGAATTGATAGTGACAAGAAGAGAATTCCGGTTACATAGTTACACACCTGGCAGAAGTTTTGTTCGTAGGTGAAGTTGTAATTGCTCGTGAGGGAGAAGCTTTTAGTACGTAATTCAGGGTGTGCAGAGGGAATGAGAAGGAAAACAAATTGTCCTATCCTTTTGAGTTTTAAATCAATCCCGAGCGTGCAAGGATAAAAGATAGATTTCCCCTGAGAAGCAGACGGGAGGGGAGTGGAGGAAGGAGTAACGTTCCTGAGCTAATACTCCCCTTCGCTCGGCTATAAGTTAGCCGGGATTGAGACACTCCTTTGGATGGTGGTTCTGAAAGGCGATGGAAATGGTTCGGGGGAGGAGGGGTAAAAGGGTGAGCCTTTAAATATTTCAATTCCATGCCTTGTAGGAAGCAAACACTCCCGCTACCCCTTTCCCATTCTGCCAACCTCACACTCTTCGACCATTTAAGCCCTTTCGCATAGCAAACGGATGAGGTTTGCATAAGGCTTTCCCTCTTTTTTGGTTCCAAGTTCTCAACAGACTTTCTGCCCCATTTCGTCTCTATTTTGCATCCTCAAATCATCTGTCGTCAAATTTGACGTGCAAATCCTTCTGCGCATGCTCCAGTTTCAAACTGCGGTTGGAAGAAAGCTAGTGTTTTGCCTAGATCTAAAAGGCTGTGATGACTCGGAATGTTATAGCAACGAAAGCTACTTGAAAAGAGAGTCTGGGAAAGTTCAAAAGTCCGTTTTATCGTCCGTAATTAAAGCCTATTTGCAGAGAAACGAGCGAGGTAAAGTTCAATTCTGAAAAGGACAAAAACGGCCCTCGAATCTCCAAAAGTCACGACTTTAATCACGGCCTTTAATTCTACAAAGAAAACCACTTCTATGAGCCCCCTCGTCCTTTCGGTATTAAATTTAATTTCGTTTTATTTACTGGGATGATAAACGAAATTAGATTTTGTTTGAAATATGAAAGAGATGATATTTGTTAAGGAGGATTTCCGGAGAAAATTGAAATTGAAAAATCGGATTACTGGTAAAAATAACTTAATTGCGCTTGTCGATTAGTGAAGTTTCTTTCAGTTTTAAGAGATTAGTTTTGCTGAACAAAATTTTATCCATCATTTATTTAGGATTTCGTCCAAATTTGAAGTCTTAAATGCAGTAAAGGTGGTCATCAAAGGGGGGGTTATACTTCCCCTCCTTTATACTACTTCCTAAGGGGGTTAATTGGATAATAAAGTATAATAATAATAAAGTCCTAGTTCGAAGAGCTTCCAACGAAAACATCCTTAAAGAGATAAAGGGAAGTAATAAAGAGGGGAAGAATAATGGAGGGGGAAGTATTAAGGAGGGGAAGCATAACGGAGGGGAAGTATAACGAAGGGGAAGTATAAAAGAAGGGGGAATTATAACGGAAGGGGAAATACAAAGGAGGGGGAAGTATAAAGGAGGGGAAGCATAACGGAGGGGAAGTATAACGGAGGGGGAAGTATAACGGAGGGGGAAGTAGAAAGGAGGGGAAACATGAGGAGGGGAAGTATATAGGGGGGGAGTATAAAGAATGAGGAGCAGTAGGGAGAAGTATTAAAGATGGATAAGTATAAAGAAGGTTGAATTATGAATGAGTGGAAGTTATTAACGAGGGCGTTTTTTTAAAATTTTTTTAAAAGTAGTGTAGGGTAGTGTAGAAGGTAGTGTAGGTGTGGAAGTAGTGTAGGGAGAGGAAGTATAAATGAGGGAAAGTATAACGGAGGGGGAAGTATAAAGAAGGGGAAGTAATAGGGAGGGGGAAGTATAACGATGGGGAGAAGTTTTTTTCCTTTTTTTTTTTTTCCAAGTATCAAACTATCAAGGTTGAAATAATGGGATTTTTATTTTTTATGATGGGGCCCTCTCCCCGTGGTACGCGTGGAAGTATAAAATTTCTCCCTATTAAAATAATAATTAATGTAAAAAATGTTAATTTGTTGATAATAAAAATGATGGTGGCTGTTGTTAATTATGTAGACTCGAATATGGCCAATGGTTGGTTGCAAGCCCATATTCGAGTCTAGATAATAAAAATGATAATTTTTTTTACACCAAAAATTTGTAAAAAATATAAGGAGTAATGGTGAAAATCTGGTGAAAATCGGTTGAAAACTGTGGCCGTAAAGTGTTCCGGAAAAAAATGCCCGGACGGCCGGCCGGCACCACAGACAAATCTGAGATCGTTAAAGGTCAATATTCGATTTGACCCTCCGGGGTCTGGAAGACCCTTCCCCAAAAACTCCTCGTGGAGGGTATCACAATAACTTCTTTGTGGAAGTTAAGAAATCCTCCACATCCCAGGAATAGAACACTGGACCTCTTTGTTGGGATATCAGCAGAAAGCCAGGAGTTTAGCATTTCTCTAGACTTATTTTATTGTTGAAAAAAAAAATTGTAACAACTCTTGAAAAATGGTAAATCCCACCTGGTTTTGAAATCCGTATAATTTTAATCCGTGAGCGAACGTGGAAAAGAGAGCGGAGGCGGCGG
This sequence comes from Orius insidiosus, assembly GCA_014119065.1. Taxonomy (NCBI): domain Eukaryota; kingdom Metazoa; phylum Arthropoda; class Insecta; order Hemiptera; family Anthocoridae; genus Orius; species Orius insidiosus. The sequence goes on along the minus strand of JACGAQ010000282.1, from coordinate 148,444 downwards.
GGGGCGCTAATTAAACTGGCACAAGAGATCGACGAAGCCGGAGTAGGGAAGCGGGTAATCAAAAAGCTATTAAAATTCTGTAGTAATACTACCGGCGGAATCTGCATAATTTAAAAACGGTAGGGTAAAAATTAATACATTGACTTTTCACTAGGGGAAGAAAAAAATGTCGAAAATGTACTGAAATCTTCTCGGCATAAAGCCATCCGGAATAATTGAACCTTTTCGGCGATAATTCCTTATACTTTTCCCTCCCGACACCCCCAACCTTTTAAAAGCCTGTAAAACTTCTATAAAAGTTTCTTTTTGAGGAGGGTCTTTAATAAATCATAATTTTCCACCTAACTTTTATACATAGCTTTTAAAAGGCGACTTTTTATATCAATTTTTTTACACTTAGAAAGTTACGTCTCAATTTTACAATTTTAAAAATAGATTTTCACTGATATTTTTACTGCAAACATTGCGTAACATGACCCAAATTTCGCAGTACATAAAACGCTTTCCATCGTAAAGTTTCTTTTTAAAAAGTACTTTTTTACGCAATAAAATATCTAATGGAGTGTATAGCAAAAAAGGCCTTAAATGTTATAATATTTATGTGATAAGCTTTGGGGACGTGGCCTTCCCCAAAGGAAATAAGAAGAAAACGTGCTCTCCAGCAACTCGTCCGCTCGTTACTTTCTTTTCTATCAAAAAAAAAGGGGGGGTAAAAAAGTTTTCTCGTTTAAATTCTTTTTAATTAAGACGAAAAAATGTTAGAGGAAGGAATTTTTTAAAACTTCGGAACTGTGTCAATATTAGAAAAAAAGAAAAGGAAAAAGACAATGTGGTTTATAGTGTCGAATAAAGCCGGGGAGGTGCTAAGCCCGTTTATTGAGGCCCAACCAGGGACCTCCGGAGTGCTAAATAAGGGAAAAAACAATTCGCCAAGACTTTTAGAACGAATACCCCTTCCACAATGTGTGAAAAGGAAGTAAAAACGTTCTTGAAAGAAAAAAAAAAGCTGATTGTCAATACGCTTAAAAGTACTTATTCGAAGGCCTCCAACGAAAACTTCCTCAAAGAGAAGTAAAAATATAGGAGGGGGAATATTAAAGAGGGGAAATGTAAGGTAGGGGAAGTATAACGGGAGGAAGTATAAGGGAGGGGAAGTATGTCGGAGCGGAAGTATAACGGAGGGGAAGTATAACGGGGGAGGAAGTATAGAGGGGGGAAGTATAAAGGAGGTTTTTTTTTTCGAAAACTTTTCAAAAATTTTTTTTAAGTATCAAGGTAGAAAAAAATGGGATTTTTGCCTACCCTCTCGTTAGGCGTGGAAGTTGGGATTTCTCCCTACTAAAAAATTAATGTAAAAAAATGACAAATCGTCGCGTTAGTTCTAACACTGGATAAGTCATTTTTTATCAATTTTGAGTCAGGCATAGTTTCTGATGGTAAATTTTGTGGAGAATCGAATTCCGTTGGTAGTTTAACCCTATTACCAACAGAAAACGCGTAGTTCACGATTTAGCCAACAGGTAATTCCAATGAGAATTAATCCGTATTTGGCACTCCTGAAAACCTAGGAAAAATGACTTATCCGGTGTTAGAACTAACGCGACGAAATTTTTTTACGGTAAAAATTCTTATAAAATATTGGTGAAACTGGTAAAATGGACCGCAGCGAATTTTTTAAATTTCAAACAGACATATCTCCGCCATTTTTTCGAAATTCAAAAATCGCTCTCGTTAGTTTCTTGTTCACCGACTCAAGAAAAGGTGAAAATCGTTTGATTTTCCCTGTTCCGGAAAAATTCTACGGACAGCCGGCACCACAGGCAAACTTGAGATCGGTTAAGATCTTCGATTTGACCCTCCGGGGTCAGAGACCCTTCCCCAAAAACCCGACGTGGAGGGTATCACAATAACTTCTGGAAGTTAAAACGCCGTTAAAACGCTTTAAAAAATTTCTCTTCAACCTTTTGATTCATTGCGAAAAGCAGAAAAAAAATTACGAACTGATTGTCCTGGCACAATTTACTTAATCCCATTTCCCTCCCTGGTATTACTCCATAAAATTCATTTCTAAAATAAATCTACGCGACTTTTTTTCTTTTTTCGTTTAAGATGGACTTTTTTCCTCCTTTTTTTTTTTTTTTATCAAAAAGTTGTTTTTTCTCCCGTTCACAAATAAATTAAATTACTTTTAAAAAAAGAGGAATTTTTATTATGAAAACGTTTAATTAAAAACGTTAAAAAAAATTAAAATAATTTTTCTTAGCTCGTTTATTTATAAAAATAATTTTTGTGTTTTAATTCTCGTCTGTAAACGGGTTTATGTAATACGAGTTATGCAGGTTCATAGTGGCCTTTGCTATTACGAAAGCTATTTGCAATTCCAGAAGTGTTTGCCCAATGGTATGAGCTTTAATATTTAGTTAATTGACCATTTTTTTGTTTCAGGGAATTCCGCCTGGTTTTATATCCTGATGGTGAAGTGTTCAGCAACGATGTCAAATTCGAGCTTGGAAACGGCGAAACCGTCCATTATAATACGGGAAACGCGTATAGAGGAACGCTTGAAGGTTAGTCCATTATAAAAATATCATGCCATTTCGAGTAGCCTCAAAACCCTTGAACTTTTATGACATTTTCTCTTCATTATAAAAAAATTTTTTTCTTCCGCGTGTTCTGATTTTTGAACTGAGGTTATGTCGGAGTCTTTTGGGAATCATAAATGAGACGTACGTGCCCTGTATGTTATTTGCCTAACTTCGTACAAATCAACGACGGTTTTACATGTGAATAAAATAAGCGGGAATACGGGGCAATTTTTATAAAAGAGGATTTTAAATAGTAAATCCGCTTAACGTTTTTATTCCCCCGCCTTTCAGTGATAAATCTGTATTTTTTCCGAAGAAAAGCAATATATTTTAAACGTGTTTTGATTAAATTAATAACATTTATTTAAAAAAATTGTTCAGTTTTCTAATTAAAGTCTATGATTGAGAAATCCTTGTTAATTGTCTGTCTAGAGTAATGGTTTGGAGAAACCCCGCAGTGACTGACGCGTTTTAAATTAATTCTCGGGAGTTGCTGGGTTTTAGTCGAGGAAACAACTGTTTTTTCGGGGCTTTTAGTTTGGTTTTTTAGAAAAACAAATTTTTTTGGAGTTTATTTTGATTTTTGCGCGAGGCACCATTATATATCCGATTTCTGGCGCCCTAGAAACCTCCTTTTAATTTGATATATTAGAGTATCAATTGATTTTTCGGCCCTTTCCCCGATTTTAGGACGTCTCTGTTTTTTTTTTCTGAGGGAGGAGGTGGGGAGTCTATTCACTTGACTTTTTTCGTTGTTTACCCTTTTATTTTGACAAAAAAGAAATAGGATTAACTAATAGGACCTATTTCTCCGCATTTCGAGCCAGATAACTGAATTATCGTTTTTTTTAAAGGGAGAACATTACGCATTTCTCCCTAAAGCAGTGAAAATTCTAAAATCTGTGGTTCACCACAATGCGTTTCGGCATAATGCAATTGAACATAAAGCTCTCAAAAGTTCAAAACTTGAGCATAATACATTTCAAATTAAAGCGTTTCGCCATTAACGAATTTTTCAATAAATGCGAGTTGACATAAAATATTGGAAGTCACCTTAACGCTTTTCGCCATAAAAGCTCTTTTTAAACTTGTTTCGCCATAAACGTTTATGTCGTTTGCATAATACATCTCGCCATAAACTAGGGACAGCGAAAGAGCAAGCCTACTTTCACCGTTTAAAATGTGATTATGGCGGAACGACAAAAAACTTAAAACTTGACAGTCACCATAATGCATTCAACATAAAGAATCTCACCATAAACTAGGAAAAGCAAGCAGGCAGCCAATGGGATCAGCTCGTTTTATGACACAAGGGGGTTAATTTTTTTCCTCTCGCGAGGATGTGCTCGTTTTACGCATAAGGAGCTTATTTTTTCTTCTCACGAGGATGTGCGAATTGCATTACGGTGAACTGTTAAGTTTTTATTTCTCGTTTCCCATAATTGCGTTTCAAACGGCGAAAATAGGCTTGGTCTTTCGCTGTAGTTTATGGTGAGATGTATTATGCCCTAGTTTATGGCGAGATGTATTATGCCCAACGACAGAATCAGTTTTATGGCGAAACGACAAGTTCTTTAAAATGAAAGTTTCCTTTATGTTCAACTGCGTTATGTTGAAACGGCAAGGGTTAAATCTCTTCTTTATGGTGAGATGTATTATGTTCTGCATTATGGTGAACGTTTTCGACTATTTTCTTTATGTTGAGTTTCCGTTTTTATCATGAACGGTAACTCTCAATTTCTGCTATTTTATGGTCAAATGCATTATGGTGAACCGCATTATGTCGACACGTATACCCTATTTTTGGCCTTACTCTTTTTAATAGCAGCCCTTCGAAAATGGGAAAGAGCACATTTAATCACTGGGCCTTTTAGAAATGTTGGCTTTCATATGGTTCTTTCACCGGCTTATTAGGTGCTGAGTTCTATGGGCTGATAAGTTTTTTAATTATAATCTGAGTTTGACTTGGAATATATTGCATTAGTTGTAAGTTCGCTGCTCTCTAAATATAACCTTCAATGGGGGAAACAGTTTTATAGTTAATTAAATAGGAAAGGAGTGCAGAGAAGGAATGCCTGGGAGTCATGCATTGGGTTAGCGTGAGAAACACGAGTCAAAACTGATAACTAGCTTCTCCGTGACGAGGGCACCCCTTGCTCCTATCTACCCTCTTCTCGGAACACTCGACGGGAAACATTAATGGTTAACCACACCCGGAGTACCGTCATACGGAAAATTTTCATAAATTATTTTCTTTTTAAATTTCCTGTTGGAAAGGGATCTTATCTTACAATGTTCGCCGGAGAAGCAACTGGATTTATGGACTTTCACCCCTCTTTTTAGACTCTCACCTAAGCTTTTCTGATTGAAATGTCAAGATATTTTTCAGACGGGCTTTTCCTCAAAACAACGAAGCTTGGCGGGTTTTTTTTCTCTTCCTGAGGGGATGCTGAGTTTAGTGAAGTTGGCTGATGAATCCTTTGTAGTTTCCCTGTGTGGACCAATCGCTGACCACTCTTCTCGATTAATCCCGACGTCAACATTTTTTAATTGACTCCTTAAAGAAGTTATTGTGATACCCTCACGTTTTTGGGGAAGGGTCTTCCAGACCCCGAGGGTCAAATCGAATATTGATCTTACCGATTCAACTTTTCTGTGGTGCCGTCCGGCCGTAGCATTTTTTGAACACAATACGGCCACAGTTTTCAACCGATTTTCACCAAATTTTCTTTGCTCGGTGAACAAGAAACGACGGCAATTTTTAATTTCGAAAAATGGCGAGATATGTCTGTTTGAAATTTTAAAAAATTCGCTGCTGCCGCACCGTCCGATTTTCACCAAATTTTCATTAAATACCCCTTATATTTTTTACGAATTTTTGGTGTAAAAGAATTTTCTTTTTTTTTTTACATTAATTATTATTTTAGTAGGAAGTAATTTCATACTTCCACGCCTTACGAGAGGGACCTCTCTTGGGCAAAAATCCCATTATTTATATCTTGACACTTAAAACATTTTCGGGAAAAAAAAACTTGAAAATTTTTCAAAAAAATACTTGCCCCTCCGTTATACTCCCCCTCCCTTATACTTCCGATTTTCGAATAAAAAGAAATATACGAATAAATTTTCCGGAAAAAAAGCACAAATTGAAAAAAGAAAATTCGGAATATTAAAAAAAAAGACTTATAAAATTTTTTGAAAAAAAAAAAAAATCAAAATCGGAAAATTTTTCAAAAAACAAAAACTTAGAAATTTTTTCGGAAAAAAAAAAGCTCAAATTTAAAAAAGGATAAAAACCTTCCCTCCCTTGTACTTCCCCCTCCGTTATAATTCTCCTACGTTATACTTCCCCTCCTTTATACTTCCCCCTCCTATATTTATACTTCTCTTTAAGGAAGTTTTCGTTGGAAGCTCTTCAAACAATTCCTTTTTTTAACTTCCTTAAAGAAGTTATTGTGATACCCTCCACGTCGGTTTTTTTTTTGGCTTTGTTTTATTTTTCACAAAAGTTTATTGCTTTGCTAAGGGTGCACGTGGTTGGGTGATAAAGGGTCCCTTTTCTCATACCGTTAGCACGTGGAAAGGAAAAAAAAGGGGTGGGCGGTGTTTCGTTAGTGGCGTAGGGGTGAAACCCGAAATAGGGGAGATGATACGAAATGTCTTGTTTGTTTCGACACAACTACCCTTCTTTCTAATCCACCCCTTAGAAAATACGCACGCTATAAATTTTCACCAAAAAAAATTTTTGTTCTTTTATAAAAAACATTCTTTTTTATTTTTGCTGATCCCGGAGGGTAAGATTCGTATTGTCTGTCCGGATAATAGGTTTGCTGTGAAGGGATGGCCGCTGGCGGTTTTAGGATTGGAAAGGGGTTTTCGGACCTTCCAATATGTTGCAGTAATAATCAATATCTGTACGGAGGCGCTGGGCGTACGGGAGGGAAGATCGGATCGGAAAACGACACAGGGACACTAAACGACCCCTCCTTCCTCTTCCCGACCGTACAGTACAACACCCTCGGCCGACGCTGTAACTGATTTATCCCCTTTTTTTCTCGATAAGGTTCCGCAGTTTTTATCTGTGTACTTCTAAAGTTTATAAACAACCGAAAATGCTTTCCTGTGGCTTTCAAAATGCTCTGTTAACCGCATCTCCAGAATAGATCTCCGCTGTGCTAACCATTCATCGAGGACGTGCGCACTACGGGGAGTGCAAGGCTGTCATTATGTCAACAGCTCTGGCGCCTATTTTTCAAATCTCCGTAGTGCGTCCTCGTTGGTGTAATGGTTAGCACAGTGGAGACGCGGGTTCGAGTCCTGCTCGGGGGCAAACTTTTGTAGTCTCTTCTTCCCGTTTTTATCCCTTCCAGTTTAAATTACTTGTGGATGTTGGTCCTGCCTTTCTGGTATGAGGTGCCCGAAGAAGGGAGGAGCCTTGCGTTCAATATTTTGCGAGCACATGGGGATTTTACTCTGGAAAAACGTTTTCCATCAAAATCGAGTTTCCTTTTATAAAAGGGGATCCTTTATCCTTGACATATGCGAAGCCTTTCCTATATTCGCGACAAATTCAATAAGTTTTCCCGCATCATTTTACCCGTTTTGATTCACGATTGGTTGGAACAAGTGATATTGTTCTAGTTTTCAGCGCGGACGTCGAACAGATTCGACCCCCTTTTTTTTCGTAAAAATGATATTTTGACAGAGAAAGATCGTCCGTAATTTATCAAGAAAGCTACTCTACGGTCCAAACTTCCTCCCTTTTCCACCCTCGAGTGTTTCGAGGAGATATATCGGGAATTTTTTTAATCTACGAAATTGCCATAACTTCTAAGTTAATTTGTTTTCTCTTTTTTTTAACCTAGAAAATAAAAAGTTTTCAAGAATTTCTCCAATCTTGTAGATTAATTTTCTTTTGCATCTACGAGAGTGTATTCTTATTTATTACCCACGAATTTTTGAACGCTTTCCTCAGTTCTTGGAAAAAAAATCTGCTTTTTTTTCGCTCTTTTGGCCCAGAAACCCCATTTTATCGAATTTTGTATATGTGTCGACATAATGCGGTTCGCCATAATGCATTTGACCATAAAATAGCAGAAATCGCGAGTGTTCACCATAAAAAATCTGCACTCAACATAAAGAAAATAGTCGAAAACGTTCACCATAATGCATTTGAACAATACATATCACCATAAAGAAGAGATTTAACACTTGTCGTTTCGACGTAAAATTTGTCGTTCAACATAGCGCAGTTGAACAGAAACTTCCATTTTAAAGAACTTCGACTTAAAACTGTTTCTGTCATTTGGGCATAATAAATCTCACCATAAACTAGGGACAGCGAAAGAACAAGCATATTTTCGCCGTTTAAAACGCGATTATGGAGAATGACAAAAACCTTAAAACTTGACAGTTCACCATAATGCGCACATCCTCGCGTGAGGAAAAAATTAACCCCTGTGTCATAAAACGAGTGATCCCATTGGCTGCCTGCTTTTTATGCTGAGATGCTTTATGTTGAATTGCATTATGGCGAACTGTCAATTTTAAGGTTTTTGTCGCGTTTTATAAGGCGAAAGTAGGCTTGCTCTTTCGCTGTCCCTATTTTATGGTGAGAATAATGCCCAAACGACTGAAACAGTTTTATGAAACAGTTTTAGAAACAAGGTTTAAAGAGAGGCTTTTATGATGAGAAGCGTCATGGTGGCTTGCGCTTTTTTTATGTAGACTTGCATTTATTGAAAAAGTCGCTTATGGCGATACGCCTTATGTTGATATACATTATTCTCAAAATTTTTCAACTTTTGAAAGCTTTATGTTCATTGCATTATCCCAAAACGCATTATGGTAAACTACAGTTTTTTTATGTTCAACTGCTTAGGTTGAAATGCGTTATGTTGAACGGTTTTCTCCCTTTCTTTTTATAAAATTAAGAGATGATTTAGATAATCTTACCATAGTGTGCAGTGATTTTTGAATTTTACCAGAAAAACTCAGGTGATTTTAATTGGTTTCCCGGGGTTTTCACTTCACAAAATTTTCTCATTAAGCCAAAATATGAATTTAAAATAGATCGATCGCTTTTTGATTAGCATACGAGGGGTTTTTTGATTAAGTGCCTTGTTTGTTTTGAATCGAAATTATGAAAATAAAACTTTTCCTGTAGACTAAAACGTCCTAATTAGCAAACCTCGTAGCAACGTTCGGAAATTACTAATTAACATCCCTCAACGCCTGTAAATCAAAACGAATTTCAACACATCCCTTAATCAGGGAAATACGACAAAAAAAAAGTCTCTTTCGCATTTTTGGGGATTCGGGGAAATGTATTATGGCGGATTCAAGACACGAGAAAGGGGAAAGGCGATAAATAACTTTTGTACCATAAGAATAGGGGAGAACATCATTTTTTACCATTTACCAAGACGACGTAAAAATATAGATTTATTTCCTTTTGATCTTCTACTTCAAAAATACAAACCAAAAAGCTAAACTTCTATACTGCGAAGAAAAAAAAATTCTTATAAAACTTTAAGTATTATTTTGATCATTTTTCTTCCTTTGTTTTCAGAAAGTGACCTTTTTGTTTTTCTATCTTTGAAGAAAAATCGCTCGAACACAATCATATCAGAAGCGATTAATTTTACCTGAAAGTTTTTCCAGTAAAGACCGCAGCTAACGGCAAAAAGGAGCAAACAATAAAGAAAAAATTGCGAAGGTAGAAAAAAATTATCGTTCCGAGTTAACGAAGCCCGTTAGCATTCTTTTGTTAACATAAAACTCCCTTGTCATTCCGACGTTTTTCATTCTTCATGTTTAACATGTGTAGGTCGTTAAAGATGTTTATTAAACTCTGATACGATCTTCTTTGACTTTTATGAAAGTACATTATTTTTTTCTCTCCTTTTTATTCGAGATGAAAAAAGATTGGATGTCGCAGCCTTCTAAAAGAGGGTTCGTGTAATAAAATAGGTCATGAAAAACCCCGTGGACAAAGGATCATTCTAAAAATATGCTTGTAAACATTCATTTTTTTCTCTCTAAAAGAAATATTTTTAAAAATAATTTTATGAACTTAATAATCCAATGTAAGTGAGCACATCAGGAGCGTAACTATGGGGCGTTTTCCGCTTTCTTTTATCGCAGAAACACGCTTTTTTCTGGGTTTTAAAAGTATTCCTAAGGCTTTTGACGGAAAAAAAAACCTTTTTACCAAATTTAATCGTCTTCCACGCTGAAAAACATTCATTTGACAAGATTTTTGATAATTTTTTATTTTATTACCATATTTTATATGTATTTTTAGTTTTTCGGGAGTTTCAGGACTGCAAATAATCTTTTTATCCAATTTTTGGGCATTACTTTCGATTTTATGTTTATTTTCCTACTTTTCCTCTCGGTTTTGCTTTTGAAAAACCCTTTTTACATTCCCAACTTATGTACGTATAAACGTTTTCCTCGGGTTTTTCACCAAAATCCCCCCCCCCCCCCGATATCGGTTTTTTTCCCGCTGTTTTGGACCAGAAACCCCATTTTATCGGATTTTGTATACGTGTCGACATAATGCGGTTCGCCATAATGCATTTGGCCATAAAATAGCCGAAATCGCGAGTTACCGTTCACCACAAAATCTTCACTCCACATAAAGAGAATAGTCGAAAACGTTCCCTATAATGAATTTACACATAATAAATCTTACGATAAAGAAGAGATTTAACACTTGTCGTTTCGACATAAAATTGGTCATTCCAACATAAAGCAGTTGAACAGAAAACTTCATTTTTAAAGAACTTGTCGTTTCGCCATAAAACTTTTTCTGTTGTTTGGGCATAATACATCTCACCGTAAACTAGGGAAAGCCAAATAGCAAGCCTATTTTCGCCGTTTAAAACGCGATTATGGCGAAACGACAAAAACCTTATAGCTTGACAGTTCATCATAATGCGAGTGGCACATCCTCATGAAAGAGTCGTTCATCCTCACGGAAACCCCCTTGTTTTTCACCCCCCCCCCCCCCCCCGGACGGTTTTTGTGGCAATATTGGGAAAGAAAAACCCTGTACATTCAGTTTTAAGGTTTCCCAAGATTTGTGGCCTGCAAACACCCTTTTTTTTCGGTATTTTTGGGCGTATAAATCGATTATCTGAACAAGAAATTCTCATTTTACCGAAATTTTGGGCGTTTTCCTCCTTTTTTTTGGCCAAAAATAACTTTTCCGTTCGTTTTCCTTACTTTGTCCCAAAAACGCCAAATTTTAACAGATTTTTTTCTAGTATCCCTCGGTTTTTCGACCTAAACCCCCCCCCCCTTTTTCCGATTTAAAATGGAAAGTGGACACCTTTTTCATGGGATTGGTGGAAGTTTTCTTCAGTTTTTTTCATTTCTTCCGCCTTGAGAGTTTTTCCTCGCTTTTTTGGCCTAAAAATCGGGTTTTCGGGAATTTATCTCTACGGCCCTGATGCACATTTAAATGTAATTGGGTGAAATCGAATTTCGCAAGAAGAAAGGCGTCGCGGCGTCCCCAAAGTTGGCGTACAATTTCCTTCGGATTAGTCCAACTAGGTATGTCGAGGAGTTTTAAACTTGCAAATTAGTTCTCCACCCACGGCGATAGTTAGTGTAATTAGTTCGGGTAAAGACTTCCCGTCAGACTCCTCCCCCCCTCTTCCTGTACGCCCTGGGCCAATCGTCGCTCACCTTCTTTGGAACAATTTACCTCTGAGACAGTTTAGAGACACTTGTAATGCATATTGTCATTTGTAATGGATTATCTACCCCCACTCTCGGTTTCCTTCCTTAAGTAGTGACATCGCCGTTAACTCAGATTATCTATCTACGATTTAAGACCCTCTAAAGTCTAAAACATCCTCTAATATAAACGTTTCATCATGAGATTTTAACTAAAAACTTTAAAGTAAGGGGCCATGAATGCTAAACCGCCGACGCTTATCGGCGTTGCTGGTTACAACTACTCCGTTTGGGGAGAACACCGTTCAACGTAACGCATTTCACCCTAATGCAGTTTAACATAAAAAATCTGCATTTCCATATTAAAAAATCTGTAGTTGAAAAAATCTGTAAAAAGCAAAGCTCAAAAATAACATATTTCAACATAAAGCGTTTCGCCATAAACGACTTTTTCAATAAACTAAGTCGACATAAAAAAAGTGCAAGTCACCATAACGCTTCTCACCATAAAAGCCTCTCTTTAAACTTGTTTCGCTTTTGTTTTTGTCGTTTGTGCATAATACATCTCACCATGAACTGGGGACAGCGATAGAGCAAGCCTACTTTCACCGTTCAAAATGTTATGGCGGAACGACAAAAACGTTAAAACTTGACAGTCATAATGCAATGACCATAATGCAATACAACATAAAGCATCTCACCATAAACTAGGAAAAGCCACCAGGCAGCCAATGGGATCAGCTCGTTTTATTACACAAGGGGTTTAAACCTCTGAGGATGTGCGAATTGCATTATGGTGAACTGTCAAGTTTTAAGATTTTCGTCATTTTGTCGTTTCGCCGTAATCGCGTTTTAAATGGCGAAAACAGCCTTGCTATTTTGCTGTCCTTAGCTTATATTGAGATGTATTATGCCCAAACGACAGAAACAGTTTTATGGCGAAACGGCAAGTTCTTTAAAATGAAAGTTTCCTTTATGTTCAGCTGCTTTATGTTGACTCTTATTAAATCTTTTCTTTATGGTGAGATGTATTATGTTCAAATGCATTTTGGTGAACGTTTTCGACTTCATTATGTTGAGTTTTTTTGTTGGTGAACGGTAACTCGCGATTTCTCCGTATGGTCAAATGCATTATGGCGTACCGCACTATGTCGACACGTATAACTCCATTAGCACTTTATGAAAAAAATCTTCTTTCTTCCCTAGGGTATCAAAGTCCCTACTGAAAGGAAAAAGATTAATGCGAAAGAGATAGGGAAGTCAGGTTGGCTTGAAATTAAACTCAAACCTTCTTCGAAAGATGGTTTATGAATGAACCTTTTTCTTACCCCTTTATCAAAATGTCGTTTAGTCAACTTTTTTTTTTAACTTGAAAATTATTCGTACATTTTTTCGACGACATACGGTCAAAATGGGATTAATCTCCTTTTCTAAATTTCACCAGAGGCCGTTATTTTCCTGCGCCCTTTTCCTACTGTCTAATCAACTCCGTCCGGTCAGCGGGATTATCTCCAACATCTGTCACCCCCCTAACAGGTCCGTTAGTTTAATTAAAAATTAAACCTTTTTAATCATTTCATTTAATTAAAATAGGATCCGGATATCCGACCTAAAAATACCAGGTTGTCTCGGTAACGGTACAAATTCTTAATGACGTCATAAACATGGAGAACCCTTGTTCTATATGGTCTCAGGAAGTAAAATAGTAAAAAAAAAAGTGGAGACATTGACCTATTTTTTAGAGAAAAAAAAATCATAACTTCCTAACGGTATTTTACCAAATTTTATTATTCTGTATAAAAATCAATTTTCACTTTAAAATGTTCAAAATTATTTTTAACTTTCTTAAAAGTTATTGTGATACCCTCCACGTCGGGTTTTTGTGGAAGGGTCTTCAGACCCCGAAGGGTCAATTAGAATATTGATCTTTATCAATCTCAACTTTGTCTGTGGTACCGTCCGGCCGTCCGTCCGTACCATTTTTTTCCGGAACACTTTACGCCCACGATTTTGACCAGTTTTTCACCAAATTTTCTTTAGTCGGTGAACAAGAAACTAACCATGGCGATTTTTGAATTTCGAAAAAATGGCGGAGATATGTCTGTTTGAAATTTTAAAAATTCGCTGCGGCCGAACCGTTAGTCCTATTTTCACCAAATTTTCACCAATTACTCCTTATATTTTTTACGATTTTTGGTGTAAAAAAATTGTAATTTTTTTAAAACATTAATTAGGTATCATTTTAGTAGGGAGAAATTTCATACTTCCTCGCTTTACGAGAGGGACCTCTCTCGGGCACAAATCATATTATTTCTACCTTGACACTTGGAAAAATTAAAAAAAAAAACCCGGTAAATTTTTCGAAAAAAAAATCTTCCCCCTTCTTATACTTCCCCCTCCGTTATACTTCTCCCTCTTATACTTCCCTCTTATACTTCCCCCTCCGTTGTACTGCCCCTCCCTTATATTTCCCCCTCCATTATACTTCCCCCTCCTGTACTTTTACTTCTCTTCAATGAAGTTTTTCGTTGAAAGCTCTTCAAACCAGCACTTTTAGAACCATTCATAAAATATACACGCGCCGCATTTTTGTCGAAACTAATTAAAGCAAAGGTAAACGTCACTGCTTTGGTTAAACCTTCGGGGTTTAATTAAGAGTTTAATTGTTTTCGAAATAGGGTAAATAGAAAGACCCTTCAAAGTATTGTCGCTACATAAATTAAATCTTTATTCTTCTGTTTAAATTCAATTAGGAAAACTGCCTTCACTATTTAAGTTAGCTTAACAAAAAAAAACCCTTTTGTTTAAATTTAGATGTAAAGAAAAAGGGGAAAAAAGGTAAAATAAGTATGATTTTAGGATTTGGAATTCAAATTGGTACAAGTAGGAAAATTAACGTAACGAAGTATAAGAACGAGTATTGAATACGAAAGTCTGAATTTTTTTATCTCCCTTTTTTTTTGGGGTTTTTAATAATGGTTGACTTTTCGGACGTATATAAATTCTTTTTATTGCGACTAGTGACTAGTTTCGAGTCTTGACGACTCCTCTTCAGACTACAAAGTTAACAAAAACAGTATTAATAAATCATTTTTTCCAACAATTTTTGGTTTTTTTATAATTTTTTTACCTTATCACTATCTGTTTAACTAATTTACTTAAGGCTTACCTAGTTATGTAGATGTTTAAAAATTTAATGGCAGTGTTTCATAAGTTTTCACTTTTTTAAAACAATTTTGTCGATATAGTTAGACAATGTACTGAAAATAAAATAATACGAGGAATAAAACTTTTTTAAAATTGATTCAGTAGTATGCCATTTTGTTAACTAATTTCTTGCAACATGTAATTTTTTGATTGGTTATTAATATTTTTATTTTTTAAATATAGAAGTTCTTAATTGGTTGAATTGAATTAGAGCGGGAGTATTTTTTCGAACGATCGATCTTTCATTTAGGCAAATCGATGATGGTTAACATCGATGTTAACCATCATCGATTTGCCTAAATGAAAGATCGATCGTTCGAAAAAATACTCCCGCTCTAATTCAATTCAACCAATTAAGAACTTCTATATTTAAAAAATAAAAATATTAATAACCAATCAAAAAATTACATGTTGCAAGAAATTAGTTAACAAAATGGCATACTACTGAATCAATTTTAAAAAAGTTTTATTCCTCGTATTATTTTATTTTCAGTACATTGTCTAACTATATCGACAAAAATTGTTTTAAAAAAGTGAAAACTTATGAAACACTGCCATTAAATTTTTAAACATCTACATAACTAGGTAAGCCTTAAGTAAATTAGTTAAACAGATAGTGATAAGGTAAAAAAATTATAAAAAAACCAAAAATTGTTGGAAAAAATGATTTATTAATACTGTTTTGTTAACTTTGTAGTCTGAAGAGGAGTCGTCAAGACTCGAAACTAGTCACTAGTCGCAATAAAAAGAATTTATATACGTCCGAAAAGTCAACCATTATTAAAAACCCCAAAAATACAACAAGCGGACGACCAAAAAGAAATCATCTCCCTTTTTCTTTTTAAAAAGAATCGAATCAGAAAAATACAAGCGTTAATTTTATGATATAATTTCTGTTCAACTTTTTCTAATAGACAATCTTTAGGAGTTCAATTAAAAACTTTTTCGCTCAATCCGTCTCCTTTAGGGCTAGTTAAACCGGATTAATTAAGAGAGTTCTCAAGGGAATAATTTATCGACAGATTTGCCCCTTTTTTTTTTCCCTTTTCTGAATAATCGAGCCCATTTTAATCGTCGATTGGTTCAATTTTTGAAAACATTCTTTAAAAAGCGTTGGATGATTTATTCAATATGTTAATAACAACAATTTCCATCTTAGCGAAGTTAGATTAGAAACAGAGGATTTGGAGTTTAATTTATAGAGAGGATGAAGTATGGGAGGAAGGGGGAGTCTATAATTTCGTCCGACATCGTGTAAAACCGGGCTCCCTCTCGAGAGGATTGGTGGCAGCGTTCATCGCATAATTTAATTCGGGCTAACTCGACGGAAAACCTTTGAAGCTCCGGCTACTGCGTTTAATTTAATTAAAAATTAGTTTTAAAAAGAGCATTTTTTTAATGGATGAAGTCAAAACAAATGATGCGTCAGTAACCTGCTTTCTGGGTTTGTGGATTAGCCTTCTGCAGACAAAAACCCACTCACCTTCAACAATTACTCTTTCCATTCCCCCTTTTTTTCCATTTCCTCCAGTTTTCATTTTCAACAAGATTAATAGACTTCTCGCTTACTTGAGTGGTCGTCTCCTGGAACTAAAAAAAAATTCTGTAAACAATATCCTGGGTTTTTTTCCTTTCATTTTTTTACATTTTAGACATGTCGGGTCATCGATTATAAAGGAGCTGAGCCCTTGGCACGAAGTCAAGTTTAATGGCTGGTGCACTGAGAGGTGGTTTAAAGAAAACAATGGTTAGTTTAAACCTTGGTGACGTAGGAGGTGTGCTGTAAAAAATGTCCGGGTTACAGGAAATTGGAATTTGGGTCCTCCGGTTGGAAGACAGTGCTGCCATCTCAGTCTTAGATGGACTGAGAGGTAGTTTAAAGAAAATAATGGTTAGTTTAGACCTTGGTGACGTAGGGTGTGCGGAAAAAATTGTCAGGGCTTCCGGAAATTGGAATTTGCGTCCTCCGGCTAGAAGACAGTGCTGCCATCTCAGTGTAGTGAACGCTCTTTTTTTCCTACAGGACACCCCCATAATCTCCGATTTCCGGGAGAACACCTTTCAACATAACGCATTTCAACCTAAAGCAGTTGAAATTAAAAAACCTGCTTTTCGACATAAAAAATCTGTAGTTTACCATAATGCGATTCGGCATAATGCAATTGAACATAAAGCTCTCAAAAGTTAAAAAATTTTGAGGATATTTTAACATAAAGCCTTTCGCCATAAACGACTTTTTCAATAAATGCAAGTTGACATAAAATAAGTGCAAGTCACCATAACGCTTCTCACCATAAAAGCCTCTCTTTAAAATTGTTGTTTCGCCATAAAGGCCTTTCTTTTTGTGTTTCTGTCGTACATCTCACTATAAACTAGGATAGCGAAAGACCAAGCGTACTTTTGCCGTTTAAAACGCGATTAAGGCGAAACGACGATAACCTTAAAACTTGACAGTTCACCATAATGCAATTCAACATAAAGCATCTCACCCTAAAAAAGCAAGCAGCCAATGGGATCAGCTCGTTTTATGACACAAGGGCGTTGATTTTTTTCCTCTCGCGAGGATGTGCGAATTGAATTATGGTGAACTGTCAAGTTTTAAGGTTTTTGTCGTTTCGCCATAATTGCATTTTTAACGAAAATAGGCTTGCTCTTTGGCTTTCCCTAGTTTATGGTGAGCTGTATTATGCCCAAACGACAGAAACAGTTTTATGGCGAAACAACAAGTTCTTTAAAATTAAAGTTTCCTTTAAGTTCAACTGCGTTATGTTGTAACGACAAATTTTATGTCGACAAGTATTAAATCTCTTCTTTATGGTGAGATGTATTATGTTCAAATGCATTATGGTGAACGTTTTCGACTTCTTTATGTTGAGCTGCAGATTTTTTGGTGAACGGTAACTCGCGATTTTTTCAAACGTTCAAATGCATTATGGCGAACCTCATTATGTCGACACGTATACACTCCAATTTCCTACTTCCTTATTTAAAATCGAGTTATTCTTCGAAAAAGAAAATCTTTTTGTTAAACAAATAATTTTCTATGATTGTTCTTTTTACTATGGATAAAACACAGAGGGTTTAAAATATTGACTTTTTATCTAGTTTATATTGTGCTTTTCTGTCTCATCCTGTTTTATACTGGTCTCGTTTATTTCCCATCATAAATCTTAACGAAGTTTAACATTATTTGAAATAAACGTTTTTTTTTCTGAGAACAGTTAAAATTGCGGTATTGACTTAGAATTGAAACCGTAAGCCGGTGTAAAGTTGTAAAATTTACTTTCCTCCCATGCACGTTGAGTTTCGCCGAGTCTCGGGGATGATAATTACGTATAATCACTTTAAAACTTGGAGCCGACGCTATTTCGAGTCCGACCATCCGAAATTGCCGGAACGGTAGAGGCCCACGAGGGGTTGCGAAATCCGATTATAGTCGTAATTTTAACATAGAGGCGGAGGGAAAGAGGGCCTAGGCGTTTCGCGGTGAAGCAGTTAGCAGTTAACACTCCCCGTCTGAACCCTACGTCTCCCTATAAAGTGGTTTTTGTTCTGATTTAGTTTTGAATAGCCATTCGACCTCAACCGCATCCCACTAACACCTTTCTGCTAAAAATACACTAGAAAATCGTTTTTAACTTCCTTAAATATTGTGATACCCTCCACGTCGGTGGATCAAATTTTCACCAATTTTTTAAAAATTTTTGGTGTGAAAAAATTGCCACTTTTTAATTATGATTTTTTTAGTAGGGAGAAATTTCATACCTCTACCCATTACGAGAGGCACATCCGTAGGCCAAACAGCCCATTATTTCTACCTTGACACTTAAAAAATTTTCGAAAAAAAGAACTTTTAAAATTTTTCAAAAAAAAACAAAAACAAACCGCAAATTTAAAAAAGAAAACCGGAAAAATTAAAAAAAATTGGAAACTTTTTTGACAAAGAAAAACTTGGAAATTTTTTTGAAAAAAAAAAAGATGGGAAAATTTTTGAAAAAAAAAAATGGGAAAATTTTTGAAAAAAATATTCGGAAAATTAAAAAAAAACTCGGAAAACTTTTCGAAAAAACAAACTTGCAAAATCTTTCGAAAAAAAAAAAAGAAAACTTGGATAATTTTTCGAAAAAAAAAAAAAACAAAAAAACTTCCTCCTCTGTTATACTTCCTCTGACTTATACTCCCCCCTCTGTTATATTTCCCCTCCCATATACTTCCCCCTCCCTTGTACTTCCCCTCCGTTATACTTCCCCTCCTATATAGTTACTTCTCTTTAAGGAAGTTTTCGTTGGAAGCTCTTCAAACAAGTACTTCGAGGATCAAATATGTCTTCTGAACAGGGAAACCTTATTCCATACATGGTATGAAATGATGTACCCATAACAGTAAGGAAGAAAATGTGCTTCAGAGGTTCTTTATACAGTAAAGGTGACCCATATCCCCTTTGAGTCAGTGACTCTAAACCGAAAGAGCCCCTTTTTTTCTACGGTCAGCATAAATTTATTCATAGTCCCCAAACTAAAGTAGGTAAAAGGACCCTGGGAGGTGGTTAAGTGCTTTTCACGGCTTTATGATTTCAAATGCGGGATCCTTTGAGGAAAAATAATGATGTCTCGTTTAAAACGCAATTGGGGTCACGTCATTTTCTTTTATAACTCGTTAAAATTACCTAAAAGAAATATTTTAATTAATCATTTTTGATGTTTCTGGTGTAATAATGGGTTTGCCGTGTAAGAAGTTTATGCATGAGGCCTTATGGGGGTAATTTATCTTGTTAATCCGACTCCGGCAATGCTTCTTACTCGACGAAAATCCATCATCTTGCGCTCACAGCCGTCTAACTTATTAACAATCCTTTTTATTAAAAAAGATTTGACGTTTATCGTAAACAGCTGTAACTGCCCTTAAAGTGGGGTCATGGCGGGGGAGTGTCCTTTCCGTGAAGACCACTAGGACCGCAGAAACGCTGATTTAACTTTCCTCCCTATAAACTTTCCTTTCCGGCAGTTCTAGGAGTTTCCATATCTCGAGCCTTCGGGTGAACATCGAAAGTTGTGACCGCATTCCTTCTGAACGATATACCGGCAAAACCGCTTCTTCATTCGCTGATTTCAACTTTTCCTTTCTGCCCATTGAGGGAAATGAATTTTTTACAAGAAGCAATCGCCCCAACTAGCCAAAATACTCTTATATTTAAAAAAGAATAAGACTTTTAAAAATTTTTGTCCAAAAATCGTTGCCTTCAGCATTCCCAGCTGCTTATGCCCGAAACATCTCGCCATACTCTTGAAAAGAAGAAAATTAAACAACTAGCATTAAAAAAGAACAATGAAATAAATCCTTACTTCCAGATAAGTTCTGTAATAAATTAAAACTGTTCCATTTTATCCTCCAACTATAAAAAAATGCGATAAATAACGTTCGTTATGAAAAAACATTATAAGATACTATTAAAAATTTAATAATTTCATTTAATATTCATGAATTTTTTTTTAAACTTGCAAGAAGTTTATACTTCTAGTTATACTACTTTATACCGTTGTACTTCCCCTCCTTTATACTTCCCCCTCCGTTGTTCTTCCCCACCTATACTTTTACTTCTCGGAAGTTTTCGTTGGGTGCTCTTCGAACTAGTACTTTTAACTTCCTGAAAGAAGTTATTATGATACCCTCCATGTGGGCTTTTGGGGAAGGGTCTTCCAGACCCCGGAGGGTCAAATCGATCTTTACCGATCTCAACTTTGTCTGTTGTGCCGGCCGTCCGTCCATAGCATTTTTTTCCAGAACACTTTACGGCTACAATTTTCAACTCATTTTCACCAAATTTTCTTTAGTCGGTGAACAAGAAACTAACGAGGGCGATTTTTGAATTTCGAAAAAATGGCGGAGATATGTCTGTTTGAAATTTTAAAAACTGCGCTGCTGCCATTGGTCCAATTTTCACCAAATTTTCACCAAATACTCCTTATATATTTACAAATTTTCGGTGCAGTAAAAAAAAATTTTTTTTAGTTTTTCAGTAGGGAGAAATTTGATACTTCCACCCTTTGCGAGAGAGGCACCCCTTGGGCACAAAGCCCATTATTTCTACCTAGAAAAATTTTTTTCGAAAAAAAGAAAACTGCAACTTAAAAAAATTGAAAAGTAAACTTGGAAAATTTTTCGGGGGAAAAAACTTAGAAAAGTTTTAGAAAAACAAAAATAACTTGGAAAAATAGCTTGGACAATTTTTTGAAAAAAGAAAAATTTGTCTTAATGCTTGGAATTATTCTTCCCCTCCTTTGTACTTCCCCTCCTTGAACTTATCCTCCTTTGTACTTCCCCTCCTTGAACTTATCCTCCTTTATACTTCCCCCTCCTTAAACTTCCCCTCCGTTATACTTCCCCCCTTAAACTTCCCCTTCTTAAACATCCCCCTCCTTAAACTTCCCTCCGTTATACTCCCCCCTTGTACTTCCCCCCCCTGTTATACTCCCCCTTATACTTCCCCTCCGTTATCTCCTCGCCTTATACTTCCCTCCGTTATCTCCTCGCCTTATACTTCCCCTCCGTTATCTCCTCGCCTTATACTTCCCCTCCGTTATCTCCTCGCCTTATACTTCCCCCTCCGTTATACTCCTCCCATCCTACTTCCCCCTCCATTATACTCCCCCTTATACTTCCCCCTACGTTATACTTCCTCTCCCTTATACATCCCCCTCCTATATTGTTCCTTCTCTGTAAGGAAGTTTTCTTTAGAAGCTCTTCAAACTAGTATTTTTTAGTATTGGGGGGGGGGGTTCTAAACCGAATAGAATACTATTTTAGTGGCTCCTTCAGTAAAGGATAGTATGTGCGTGCTTTAACGTTACCCTGGGAGATGTGCCATTATTTCGACGGTATATCGAGAAGGATAGAATCCCAGATCACGTAGTCTCCTCCCCCAGTGCTGCCCTTTTCGATCCTTTTCCCACATTAATCCAAATTCAAGCCCTCACTTCCCTTTCAATAGTTTCGAATAGGTTTTCCGCCTCGGAAATTTTCAAATAATAAAATAAAACGTTGGAGTGTTAAAATGGTCGGACGCCTAAATTGAGTCGACAGGTTGAAAAGTGCTTTCTCGCCCTGACCTCTTCCCCTCCTTCGTTTTCTAGACAACACTTCAAGTTTTCTTCAGCCACCGAATTGATTTCCATTAAACTGTCAACGGAGTTTTTTTTCTCTCTTTTTTCTTGTTCGCCCCCTAAAGTTAATCGTATTTAGAACTGTCTTTTTCAGACATCTTTGGAAATGTTTCCATCTTTTTTGTGCTTTTGAAATGTTTGCCTCATTATCAACAGAGGGGGAGATAAAATCGATAAAAAAATTTCTCTAAGCTCAGAATCACCTTGATTTCAATATTTACGTGAAAACCCCCTCAATTTTGCGAAAATCTAAAAATAGAGAGATAAAATCAGCTGGATGGATATTTTATTTGATGGTGAAGTCAGGATATTTTAATTAAGCTGGGAAAATATTCGTTTTACTGGAGGGGGGAGGAATCGAAAAAGTAGGGAGAAATTTGGGGTGTTCTCGCCCGTTCCGTGTGTCCTTACTGGGCGAAAACTTCCATTTTTGTACCTCAACATTTTTCGATTTTCGCAAATGACGGATGGCGCTGCTTTGAGAAATTTCGCGTCAGGGCTCCAGACTAGTACTTTTTTATTTTTTTCTCCCCTCAATACCTAATAGTTTATTTACGCATTGTATAAAATTTCCCTTAAAAGCATCAGCGATGAGAAAAAGGAGACCTTTTATCATAAAAACTTTTTAACGGCTTATAAAAGAAAAAAAGAGAGACCAAAGCAAAAAAAAGTTAACGTGTGAGATTTAAAGGGAAAAATTTGATCAACTCCTTAAATAACGTCACTGGGGAAAAATCCATAATTCGAAAGTTCTCTGACGTAAAATAATCTCTAATTATAAAAGTTTTAATTAACATACGAGTAGAATAAAGCTTATTTTAACAACCGCGTTCGATGTTACAATAGGGGCGAGTCGAGAGTTTTTTAAAAACCACGAAGGGTTTTAAGATTAAAGTAAATATTGATAAAAGTTTTGTTTAAACAATCACGACCTTTTTTTTTTTTATTAAAAAATTAATTTAAAATTATTTCATAATTTATTTATTATTAACGATATATTAATGTTTCAATTATAATCCATAACAATAAGTAAACGTTCTTAGTTTGTATGCGAAAGAGATCTCCTTGTTTGAGGAGCTCAAAGTGGCCTTTCTCGTTGTAATCTCACGGAAATTCTCCCCTTCTCTTCGCCCAGGTTTCCCTTCTTGTACGCCCTCTTTTCATCCAACCCCCTGATGTTAATGCTTGCCCGATGTACACTTCCAACTTTAATAATTTAGCTGAGAACCTTATTCTTTATTCCGTTTGTTTCGGAAAGGAAACCATACAAGAAAAGTACCGGCATATTTTTAAATTTTTAAAAAAATTATGAATGATAAATTTCTTTAATCGCTGGCGTTTTAATTATAAAAAGCTTTATTACACTTTCAGTTTTTTTAAATCTTCTTTTAAAAAATTTATAACATTTCTTTTAAGTCATTTTTAACCGAAAATTTCAGTTTAGAACTACGCAAAATAAAGAATCACAACGTTTTCACCTCAAAAATGTTGTGGAAACACAAATTTTTGGGGGGTTTTCTTGGGTTTACCCCCCCCCCCCCTCCTTAATTGCTTGGTTGAGGACTGCTTGGAGGAAATCACCGTCTCTACAGCTTTCATTAAGTACTGATTTTCACTCAGTCTGCTCCTTCCCTGATTTTTTTTTTTTTTCGAATATTAGCGATGTTTAAAACACGTTTTTTTCATCGCTTTGCAGCTCGGAAACGGCCGATCCTGCAATGAAGTTTATTTCGGTTAATTTGTAGGAAATTTAATCTCCTTTCATTTTTATATTATACATGTTTTGGCTACAACTTACCGTTTAGAAGATACAGGCGAAAAACCGCGATAAGTCAGGCTTAAGTCAAAAATATTTTTCGTTTTTTTGCACTGTTTTTCGCCGCCGTGTTGCTCGAGCACCGTTGGTCGTAAAAAAAATGTTATTGAACTAAATTTATAGAAAATTTAGTCAGCTTTCTTTTTTAGCTTATATTTTTTGGCTACGACGTACTGTTTTGAAGGTATAGGCTAAAAACCGCGAAAAGTCAGGGTCTATTGCCCCTAGTCAAAAAATTGTTTTCGTTTTTTTTGGCACTGTTTCTTACCGCCGTGTAGCTCGTTCGCCGTCGGTCGTACAAAAAATTATATTAACCCAAATTTATAGGAAATTTTGTCAGCTTTCTTTTTTAGCTTAAATATTTTTTGCCTACGACGAACCGTTTTGGAGATACAAGCGAATAACCGGGAAAATCCGCATTTAACTCCCCCCCCCCCATCCCCTCCTGGTTGTGGGTTTTTCATGTACCTCTACTCAATTCCGTCAAAAAACAAAATACTATATTTTTTATTTACCGTTTCGATGCTTAGATTGGCTAAACTGCATATAAAAATCGAGGTTGTTCTTAATTAATTCTTGCGCCCTCTTTTTGTTGATATCCAAATAATCTTGGGGGAGCATTCGAAAATTGTATTTTGATTGATTGAGGGTTGAAAAATTGAACTTTTTTTAAAACATTAATATCCGAATCCAGTCATGAATAAATTCTTCAATAGCCGTGAAAAACGCCTGTTAGAATAACAAATATCCTCCGTTCTCGTTTTCTTTTCCGAGTAATAAAAAGTAATTTATTGCTTGCTTGGAGAGGAATTTTCTTTCCTTACATTGAGCAAGAAACTGGATCAGTGGTATTTTTTTCGATAAAGTATACCCTTTCTATATGTTTCAACCTTTAAGGATTCATAACTTGAAAACGCATTATTGGAAACACATTTTCTCCCATATTACGTCAATTTTTGTTTGATTGTTTTTCTATTTTTGTTGTAATTGTAAAGGATGAAAAAAGAAGAAAAACATTCGAGGTAGTTAGCTGTACGGTTGGCTGAGCTAAGAGACAAATTTCCAAGGTCTTGCACATCCTAACAACAGACACAGCTATAATAGCCTTCCTTCCCCTCTTTCCCTTCTTCACTGTTAGCTACAGACGTCAAATAATACGGTTAGCGACATCCACGTTATTTTCCCTCGGATGTCGCTTTAATTAAACTCGGACTTGTGGCACACTTTTTTCATTAAAAACCTTTTTTTTGTTCGTTTTAAATAAACAAGTTTGAAAAAATATTTTTTTTATTGGTTTTCTACCAAATTTTGTTTATTTCAGTTGTAAAATGGGTTCCCTCAAGTATGCGATAAAAGGAAGAGTATCTGAGGGAAAAAACGGAAGGTTTGCGGTCGGGCTTATCCCATCGTTGCCTTCCTTTACAAACTCTCGAAAAAAACCTTCTTTTGGGAAACCTGTTCATAAGGATAAAGTAGTTTTTAAAATAAGGGAGTTTTAGTGAAGAGGATTAAAGATTTTTTTTATGTTACAGATGATGATAGGGCTGAAGTGAGAGGTGTATTGACGGAAGATGGGATATTCGACGGGTCGATTCATACAGCGACGGAGACGTATTACGTTGAGCCGATTCGGAGGTATTTATCAGCGAACGAACCCGGTCCGAATTATAAAAGCGTCGTGTACCGTCATAGCGATGTCGTCCAGCCAAAATCCCGTACTTGCGCATCGGCCCGTCTCGCCCGTCGGATGCGTCGTGAAGCGGACAACGGACCGCGTACAGGCGGCGTTTTTTATTTCGACAGCGACGCTTACGAAATCCGACGTGCGAACAAATCGGATATCATAGTTAAAAGGACGAAGCCTCCTGAAGGAAAAGCACAGCCGAAAATCCTTCTCGGAACCGGTCACGACGACAACCTTCTCTTCGACGACGATTTCCGTGCTCACGTTCACAAAAGGGCCGCCGTCGATCCTAAAAAGACAACCTGCATGCTATACCTGCAAGCAGATCATTTATTTTTTCAAAAGTACGGTACAGAAGAAGCCTGCATCGAGGTTATGACTAGGCATGTTCAGCGGGTCAACTCCATCTACAAAACAACAGGTACTGCTCCTACTAACCGGAAGATCTTTAATTAGATTAGATTTTTCCCCTAGCAATAAAAAATCAGAGTTCCCCAGCCTCCAGAGGCTGGACATGGGTCTCTGCATGGCTCGATGGGCTGGGTTTTTCCTCCCCTAGGCTCATGAACCTCAGCCGTGAGGCCTTCGCATTAACAGATGACGTGCTCTTCCGTCTCCTCTTCCAAGCAGAAGTCCTCGGTCACTCCCAAACTTTGAAGGTGTTTGCAGATTTTGCAGTGTCCAGTCTGCAGACCCACTAGGGTGCTTAATCCTACCCTGAGCAGAACTGCTTCGAGGCTGTCAAAGAACGGTAAAAATGTCTTTGACCGGGCGATATACCATCTCGTCAATGTAGCGGAGAGAGTTTGCCTTTTGAGCTCCTCTCTCTTCATACTCCTAGAAATGTGCCCGTGTTCAACGGGTCAACTCCATGTACAAAACAATAGGTACTGCACTCCGACCCCTATGGGTCTATTGTGCTCCCTACTTGGAAAATCTGAGTTCCCCAGCATCCAGAGGCTGTATCTGCATGGCTCAGCAGTATTAGTCCTTCGCAATAACAGCGTACATTCTCCGCCGTCTCCTCTTCCAAGCAGAAGTCCTCGGTCACTCCCAACCTTTGAAGGTGTTAGCTGATTTTGCAGTGTCCAGTCAGCAGACCCACTTGGATGCGGACCTTAATCTTACCCTGAGCATATCTGCTGAGTATCAATGAACAGCTTAGCATGTCTTTGACCTTGGGCGTCATGCCATCTCGTCAAAATAGCGGAGAGAGCTTCTCCTAAGCTTCTCTCTCTTCACATTCCTAGAAATGTGACAAAAGGGCTCTCGGCCTTCTCATTGCCCCTCAGCCCCGGGTATCCTGGGATCAAGGAAGATGAACATGTTCCCAACTTTAGCTTCCAAATCACATCAAAAAACCTTTGACCTCACTATCGTAGTTGATAAGCTAAAAGCATCATCGATCGATTTCATGTCCTCTTTTTCAAGTAGGTGTAAAAAAGTTTCACGAAGCCGTCTTAATAAAAAACGTGTCAAAACACAAAACGAAGAGAAAAAAAACTCGGTAAAAGCTGCGAAAAGTTCAAGAAAGCACTCGTCAGCTTTAAAAATGTCCCACGTGACTTGTGTTAATTTATCAGACTTTTTTCTCAAACTTTGCAAAGTCCGAGTTTCTGCTTAATGAAGCTGTTCCAAGTTTTGAAATCCTCTCGAGAATGCGCGTAGATAACAGTTTAAATAGACGCTAATTGAATAGTTTCTACCCGAGGGGGAAACCTTTAAACTATTCCTTGTTTCGAAAAACCCTCTCATAAAGTTTTACGTACAAACAGCCCAAGTAATAAAACTTTGCTCCGTCATAAAATCCCCTTGGAATTTTTAATTTCATTCAATTAAAGTGTTGTCTCAGATCTTGTAAATTCTGGACAAATATTTAGAAAAATGACACTTTGAAGTTTTGTAATATCTAGAAGATGAGAAATACCATTGCTTTTAAATCTCATCATTCTTAGCTTTCGCGAACGACGAAAAATGGGCTAATTTGGCTTTGATAGATGCCTTTCACAGATGAAGGATGGTAAATTTGGTTATTATCATTTTAAGCAAATAATGGTAGATATGGTAAAGTTGGTAAAGGGAATCGTCCCTTAACTTTATCCAAACGCTACCCTCCTCTTCAACTTTCAAGTCATGTTTAATGCAACGAAAAGTCGACAACAATATCAACTTCCTGTGACCGCCCGGCTCGCACTTGTTCCCAGAAGAGAATACAAATTGTGACTTACTCCCGTTTTTTCCTTCTTCGAACAATCCTGAAAGACTTCCGTTTTTTCAATTACGTGCTCATGGGTTTTCGAACAAAAGGATCCCTTTTTGAAGATAAAAGATGAACCTTTGATTTCTCCAAATGGAAATAGGATCTGGTAAATCCTTTAAAATTGATGATGTTCCAACCCTCCGGGTCATCCATTTTGAAGAGGAATCAAAACTGTAATTGATCCTTTTGATTAAGGTACGTCTCCTTGAGATATCCTGTTTAAATATTTCAGAAATACCGAGGGTCCTTCGTTTTAAATGAAAATCCTTTGATAGGGAAGACCTCCATTTTCCGAATTATATTAACGGTTAGGTTTAATTCCGGATTAAAATCCCATCGGCTCTTTCTTTTAAACCCCGTTCCACCCATTAACTGTTAAAACACTGATTATATTTCCCCTGGAGCCAATAGATTCTTTGGCAGTTCGACCAAGATTAAACTAAATCTAACGCAATTTGTTTAAAAGCTTGTCCTGGATTATTGGAGACGGAAATTACTCCGTGATGCCACATTAATTTTATAAATACCGAGATAATCAGGTTGTGTGCTTACGTCACTTCCGATCGATTTGCACTTGCACTTGTGCCTGTTTGATCGCTGCACGCTACTGTCAATCTCGGCTTATGAAATGGCTTCTTTTTAACGTTCTCTAGAAGTTGCTGGATTATGCAAAGGAGGGGTGCTTCACGCCTGCTAATTTTGCTGTTCACGCCCTTGCTAGGGGTTTAACTTCATTAAAGAAGTTATTGTGATACCCTCGACGTCGCGTTTTTGGGGAAGGGTCAAATCGAATATTGATCTTTCCGATCTCAATTTTGTGTGTGGTGCCGGCCGGCCGTAGCATTTTTTTCCGGAACACTTTACGGCCAGTTTTCAACCAATTTTCACCAAATTTTCTTTAGTCGGTGAAAAAGAAACGAGGGCGATTTTGAATTTCGAAAAAATGGCGGAGATTGTCTGTTTGAAATTTTTAAAAATTCGTTGGTCCGATTTTCACCAAATTTTCACCAAATCGTCGCGTTAGTTCTAACACCGGACAAGTCATTTTTCCAAGGTTTTCAGGAGAGCCAAAATACGGATTAATTTCTCATTGGAATTAATGCATCACCTGTTGGCTAAGTCGTGAACTACGCGTTTCCTGTTGGTAATAGGGTTAAACTACCAACGGAATTCGATCCACCACAAAATTTACCATCCGAAACAATGCCTAAATCAAAATTGGTAAAAAATGACTTATCCGTTGTTAGAACTAACGCGACGAAATACTCCTTATATTTTTTACAAATTTCGGGTGCAATAGAAAAAAAATTTTTTTTTATTTCTTTAGTAGGAAAAAATTTGATACTTCCACCCTTACTGGAGGGACCTCCCTTGGGCAAAAATCTCTATTATTTCTACCTTGATACGTAAAACATTTTTCGAAACCTTAAAAATTTTTTGAAGAAAAAAATAACCTCCTTAAACTTGCCCTCCTTTATACTTCTCCCTCCCTTATCCTTATACTTCCCCTCCTTCATCTCCCCTCCCTTATACTTCCCGCTCCTTCAACTTCCCCTTCTGTGTGCTTCCCCCTCCCTTATACTTCCCCCTCTTTCGACTTCCCTCCCTTACTTCCCCTTCTGTATACTTCCCCCCCTTATACTTTCCTTTCTTTCGACTTCCCCTCCCTTATACTTCCCCCTCCTATATTGTATCTTTAAGGAAGTCCCCGTCAGGGCCAGATCCAGACTACCTAGTACTTTTTCTAACTAATGTTTTTCTTGTTTCAGATTTCAACCAAGATGGAAAATCGGACAACATCAGTTTTATGATCAAGAGGATAAAAGTGCACACGACGGAATCCCTCAATGATCCAAGCTACAGATTCCCGTCAAACTACGGAGTCGAAAAGTTCTTAGAATTATTCTCAGGTATCAAAGTTTACAAAAGAAGCCCTTTCAGGGGCAGTTTGAGCCCTTCAATAAAAAAAAGGTGCTCCCAATAAAAACCCCACGTAGGCCATAACAGAATAAATAGTTAAGACGTCCCTTTTGTCCACAGAAAAGAAAACAGGATCTATCGCTTCTCTTTTTATTACATATCCTCATCTCTATATTCTCCCTTCTTTTTATTCGAAAAAAAGGGGGATACGGAAATCTCCTGGGGTTCTTTTCTATAAGCACCATTAGATGCTTTTTCTTCTGGAAAGTTCGCTCCGAAAAGGTTTTTCGTTGGCTAGATAAAATATTTTCTCTGTCAAAACCACCGCAATATTCCCTTGATCCTCCGGTTTCAAAACATTTTAGACTTTTTGAACAAAAGTTGAATTTTCTTTTCATAATGAAAAGATTAATCAAGTTTTGACAAAAATTCTTTCGAAAAAGGCTTGATCGTTTAGAACTCCTTAGTGTAATACATCATCCTGCGGACAGGGGTGGTTAAGAGTAAAGTGCTCTATCAGCGCTCTATCAGTTAAACCCTCACCACCACCTCTCGGCAATAAATCCATCAAACACTGCGAAAAAAGCGTTTATAATTTTAGTTTTTGTTGAATATTTACTTTGTCAAAGAGAAGTTATTGTATTACCCTCCATGTGCGGTTTTAGGGAAGGATCTTCCAGACTCCGTAGAGGGATTTTGATTTTGATCTTCGCCTTGTACACTTCACGGCCGCTATTTTAATCAGATTTTCACCAAAGTTTTACAGAATCTTCCTATCATGAAAATTTCTTGAGTTTTTTTCGAAATTTGCAAAAATATTGGACATCTGTGTGCTGAGGGCTTGCTATTGGTCCATTTTTCACCAGATTTCACTTCATTTTTTTTTCAAATTAATAAAATTCGGTAGCAGGGATAAAATTGGGCTGTTTACGCTCGTTTAGTGGGGCCTGGCTGGGCGAAGACTCAACTTTTTTTCCACCGTAGGTTGAAATTTTGGCTGATCAGGCAGGTTACGAACTGCCTGGCAGAGTTGGAAGTACTTAAGTACATTCGTACATAAGTACTTGCTTCAAGTACTTCTAAGTTTTTAGAAAATATCACTTAAGAAGCATCAATAAATGAAAGATGAAGTTGATTGAGAGTTTTTTAACGTTTAAGTACAACTAAAGTAATTGTCAAGTACAATTACAAGTACTAGTACTTGTAATTATTTTATTTTAGAACAATTACAACTACTTGTACTTGTATTCGTCAGTTCTCTACCAATCTCAAGTACTTGGGCTTGTACTTGTCTTTCTCAACTTGTAAGTACATTTACTTGGAATTTACTTAAGTACATTTACTTGTACTTTAAGTGCAACAAGTACAGTTCGGGGAAAAATAACATAAAATAAATAACTCAAGGGACAACACAAGACAACACAAGGGATGATATGTCATTGCACCATATTTACTAAGTACAAGTACTAAGTACAATTAAGTACTTGTTTTTTGTTTTAGATTTCAAGTACAATTACAAGTAATTGTACTTTTCTTATAACTATCAGAACAAGTACAAGTACATGGACTTGGATGTGCTTGTGCAAGTACAAGTACATGAACTACTTTTAAAAAAAATATGGCAAGTACAAGTACAAGAACTGTACTTGTACTTGCCATATTTTTTTAATTACTTTACTTGTACTTTGTACTTTGTACTGGAAGTACGATTTTGCCAACTCTGCTGCCTGGCTAGTTATTTCAGACTGTTGGTAGAAATTTAAGCTGTTCACGCTTGTACCGTGCGTCCTGGCTAAGCCAAGACTACTTTTTTCTACCTTTTAGTAGTAGGTAGAAATTCAGGCTGTTCACCCTCGTTCCGTGCTGCCTGGCTACGCCAAGACTTCGCTTTTTTCTACCTTTTGATAGTAGGTAGAAATTTGGGCTGTTTACCCAAGTTTCGAGTGGCCTGGCTGTGCGAATACCTTAATTTTCCTACCTTTTGATGGTGGGTAGAAATTCGGGCTCTTCACGCTCGTCCCGTGGTGCCTGGCTACGCCAAGACTTTTCTTTTTCTACCTTTTGATAGTAGGTAGAAATTAGGGCTGTTTACGGTAGTTCCGTGTAGCCTGGCTACGCCAAGACTTTACTTTTTTCTACCTTTTGTAGGTAGAAATTTGGGCTGTTCACGCTCGTTCCGTGCTGCCTGGCTACGCCATGACGTTCCTTTTTTCTACCTCATAATAGGAGGTAGAAATTTGGGCTGTTCACTCTCGTTCCGTGCTGCCTAGCTACGCCAAGACTTTACTTTTTCTACCTTTTGTTAGTAGGTAGAAATTTGGGCTGTTCACGCTCGTTCCGTGCTGCCTGGCTACGCCAAGACTTTACTTTTTTCTACCTTATGATAGTAGGTAGAAATTTAGGCTGTCCACCCAAGTTTCGAGTGGCCTGGCTACGCCAAGACTTTACTTTTTTCTACCTTTTGATAGTAGGTAGAAATTTGGGCTGTTCACGCTCGTTCCTTGCTGCCTGGCTACGCCAAGACTTTTTTGGGACTTTTGATAGTAGGTAGAAATTTGGGCTGTTTACGCTCGTTAATATTTGTCCTCACTGGGCGAGAATTTCAAGGCGGTTTGCTGCCTGATTTATGAGCTCAGATTTTTGTTCTCATTTTTTAAGCTTTCGGTGACTCGAGTGTGGTTGAAAGTCTTCCGAAAAATTCCTCCGGCGGGTCCCTTCACCCTTGACATGTTTTCGATTAAAAGTTTCTCAATTTAGTTGAAGAAAAGAGGGAAAACACGGAGCGAACGTTTTACTAAACCCCTTTCGCTTTCCCCCCCCCCTTCTCCTTTCTGCTCTTTCGGCCCTTTTTAAAAATTAAATAACTTTCTCGTCGATAGAGTTTCGTCTTTGTCGAGTCCCTTTGAAAAGTGTTATGTCAAAATAGAATATTTAAAGTGATTCTGCTTCCTTTTCTGTGAGATTATGAAATTTCATGAAGTTTAAACGTGTTAACATAAGATCGATAACGTGAAGTTTGTTTCGGACATCTGGACAATTAGGGATGACCCCTCTTTCCCCTCCGCGCGTTTCCTCTCTCCTGTTACCATGTCATCCGTCCAAAGCCACTTGTTTCCAACTACACGAATTCTCCGCATTTGCAACGTGTAGGTACAAATTGCTCTGTTCTCCGGCAAAATCCACTGAATTTATGCCCGTGAAGTTTACTGGACATGTTCCAAAAAAAAGAGAAAATCTTTCCGTTTCTGCTGGTGGGAGGATCCCATAAATTAAATTCAAATTAGACTTATTAATTGGATCGATTTGGAGCATTTCAATTATAGATGATCGGGGCGAGATAGCACCGAATACGTAGTCGGGCAAGTGTACATTTCCCCACGTTTGACCTCTCATGAATAAATTATCATCCGTTTAAAAATACAAGAGTTCCAGGCGAAATTTTAGCTTCCACCAAAACGTTGCTCCAGTAAGGTACTTTTCGATTTATGATCGTCCTTTTTGATCAAAAGTTTCTTTAACTTCCTTAAAGAAGTTATTGTGATACCCTCCACGTCAGGTTTTTTGGAAGGGTCTTGATCTTTACCGATCTCAACTTTGTCTGTGGAGCCGGCCGGCCGTAGCATTTTTTCCGGAAAACTTTACGGCCACAATTTTCAACCGATTTTCACCAAATTTTCTTTAGTCGGTGAACAAAAAACCGACGAGGGCGATTTTTAAAAATGGCGGAGATATGTCTGTTTGAAATTTTAAAAAATTCGCTGCGGCCGAACCGTTGCGTTGGTCTGATTTTCACAAAATTTTTATTAATTACTCCATATATTTTTTACGATTTTTCGGTGTAAAAAAATTATAATTTTTTAGTAACATTATTTATCATTTTAGTAGGTACGGAGAAATTTCATACTTCCACGCCTAACGAGAGGGACCTTTCTCGGCCAAAAATCCCATTATTTCTACCTTGACACTTAAAAAAAAATTTCGAAAAAAAAGAAC
The DNA here is from genome assembly GCA_014119065.1 of Orius insidiosus. Classification (NCBI taxonomy): domain Eukaryota; kingdom Metazoa; phylum Arthropoda; class Insecta; order Hemiptera; family Anthocoridae; genus Orius; species Orius insidiosus. Next base: position 115,131 of record JACGAQ010000282.1, on the reverse strand, counting down.
TTAAAAGTTTTTTTAGACAAAAAAGCGCTTTATAAAAGAACTCGGAAAAAAAGTTTTCAAAAAAAAAGTTGGAAAATTTTTCGAGAAAAAACCTTCCCCCTCCGTTATACTCCCCCTCCCTTATACTTTCCCTCCCTTACACTTCACCCTCCGTTATACTCCCCCCCCTTATACTTTCCTCCCTAATACGTCCCCCTTCCTTATACTTTCCCTCCCTTATACTTTCCCTCCCTTACACTTCACCCTCCGTTATACTTCCCCTCCGTTATACTTTCCACTCCCTTATACGTCCCTCCCTTGTATTTCCCCCTCCCTTATACTTCCCCCTCTTATACTTCCCCTCCTTATATTTCCCCCTTTCTTATACTTCCCCTCCCTTATATTTCCCCCTTTCTTATACTTCCCCTTCCTTATACTTTCCTTCCCTTATACGTCCCCGTTCCTTATACTTTCCCTCCCTTATACTTTCCCTCCCTTACACTTCACCCTCAGTTATACTTCCACTCCCTTATACGTCCCTCCCTTGTATTCCCCCCCCTATACTTCCCCTCCTCATATTTCCCCCTTTCTTATACTTCCCCTCCCTTATATTTCCCCTTTCTTATACTTCCTCTCCCTTATATTTCCCCCTTTCTTATACTTCCCCTCCCTTATACTTTCCCTTCCTTATACTTCCCCTCCGTTATACTTCCCCCTCCCTTATACTTCCCCCTCCTTTATACGTCCCCCCTTTCTTATACTTCCCCTCCCTTATACTTCCCTCCCGTATATTTTGACTTCTTTTTAAGGAAGTTTTCGTTGGAAGCTCTTCATTTTAGGCCTTTTATTGTGTCCGAATGAGACTTGAGACAATCGGGCCTCCTCAGAAAACCGCCAAAAAATTTAAAATTGAATAAAAATCGATTTCTCTCTGTCTCAAAACATTTGAACGGGAGGGGGGTTTCCTGTTGGCTACTCTGTCAGGTGTAGTTTCAGGAAGGTAAATTGCAACTCACATTAGTTCTCATCAAAGCCACCTGACGCGCTGACAAATTCCATTACAACACCTCCCAGGTTTATTCTGTTAAAGAACTAGGGTGACGTAAATTATTTTCATGGGATTTTTTTAAAAAAAAGGAGCGTAAAAAAGGGACAATTTATTTGGACAAGGATTTAATCTTTTTTAATCGCTTCCTTTTATTCAGAGACATTATCGCGACCCCTGAAGGCCACGAAACGAGCGGGGCAGAAAGAGTTCCCTAATTCTTTAATCTTCACGGCTTTAAATCTTCCAAACGGATTTCACCAATTTTACGAAACCCGGAAAATAAATGGTTTTACTGATAATTTTTTTAAGATGTAATTTAGTTATGGCTTTTTTAACTCCTTTAAAGAAGTTATTGTAATACCCTCCACGTCGGGTTTTTGGTGAAGGGTCTTCCAGACCCCGGAGGGTCAAATCGAATATTGAACATTACCGATCTCAACTTTGTCTGTGGTGCCGGCCGGCCGTCCGTCCATCCGTAGCCTTGTTTTCCGGAACACTTTACGGCTACAATTTTGGACCCATTTTCACCCAATTATTTTAGTCGGTGAACAAGAAACTAACGAGGACGATTTCTGAATTTCGAAAAAAATGGCAGAGATATGTCTGTTTGAAATTTATAAAAATTCGCTGCGGCCGAACCGTTGGTTCAATTTTCACCAAATTTCACAAATTACTCCTTTATTTTTAAAGAAAAATGATAAATTTTTTTACATTAAATATCATTTAATTATTAATTATTATTTAGTAGGGAGAAATTTCATACTTCCACCCCTAACGAGAGGGACCTCTCGTGGGCGAAAATCCCATTATTTCTACCTTGATATGTACTTAAACAAATTTTCGACAAAAAAGAACAGAAAATTTTTCGGAAAAAAAAGCACAAATTTAAAAAAGAAAACTTAGAAAAATTTTTGGAAAAAAAACTCGGAAAATTTTTTTTGAAAAATAATAAAACACGGAATATTTTTCGAAAAAAAGAAAAAAAACTTCGGAAATTTTTTGAAAAAAAAAATAAAACAACTTCCCCCTTCGTTATACTTCTCCTCCCATATACTTCCCCTCCCTTATACTTCCCTCTCCGTTGTACTTCCCCACCGTTATACATACATCCCCTCTTATACTTCCCCCTCCTATATTGTTACTTCTCTTTAAAGAAATATTTTGTTGGAAGCTCTTCAAACAAGTACTTTTTTGGTCATTCTAATAACAACGCAAAGTGTATGAGGATTTGCATGGGTTTATCGCCGTTTATTTCATTCCGGGAGGATGTAAAGTGGGCGATTAACGGACAAAAACGATGGTTTTTCGCTAAAACGAAGTTAGTCGATTCAGCCTATTTATCCGGAAGGTTCAAAGGTTCGCGGATGTTTTAAGCGTCGAATGATTGATGAGAGGAAACTCCCGGTGTACAGATGGACATGTAAATTAACCACAGTTTACCAGTGGATGCTTCAACTTCCGAAAACTGCTGTTTTTTTTCTCTCACTATTAACTTAAATATGAACAATTACGAAAGGGACATCTTGGTAATAACATGAGAGAATCACTTAACCGTTAGACCTTCGTATTTGGGGAGGTAAATGCGGGGCTCTGCTATCCATGTTAATAGCTCTTACGTTTCGCGATTCTCTTCTCTCCGGGCCGGTAGATTTCCGACGTTTCTATGCATATGCATGTAATAGCCGGGTGGAGGTAAAATCGTGAATTATGCAACCGGGGCACTTAAAAGGCTTGGAGACCCTGACTTGGAAATGCATAAGTGCCCACTAACCCCTCCGTTTCAATTGTTTATTCCGACCCAGTCGTTTTGTTTTAGAATCGTATTTTCGGCGTAAATTTTTAAAAAAATTTTAAAACTTTTTTCCAACTTTAGATTTTGGACAAAAACTCTCCGTAAGAAAACTTTTCATCCGCCTTCTCTTTTTTTGTTGATCAATGACCTAACAAAAGTTTACTTTTAGCCTAAGCTTTTTTTTCCCCACACTCCTTTGTCAGCTTGTTTAAAGCTTTTCACGGATATTTCTTCCCATTATCGAAATTTTTGAATCCCTTTTTAAATATGTAACCGCGTTTTTCGCCCAAATGAGGTTAAAGGCCTTAAAATCTAACAAAATGGTGATTTTTTTGAGCAAGAAGCCGTTGAAAACCCTCAAATATACGGAAAAAAAGAAAAAAGAAAAAAAATTCCCTTTAAAATAGGTAGATTTTGAAGAAAAGAAATCTACCTAGAAGGCGTGAAATACTAGTGATTAATGCCAAAAAATTGAAAAAAACGACAGTAATGTAGTGAAATGTTAATCTAGTACCGTAAACCCCCAAAATTCGAGGAAAACCCTCTAATATCCGAAAAAAAGGATTTCCCTTTATAATAGGTTGATTTAAGAAAAGAAATCTACCTAGAAGGCTGAAATACAGTAACAAGGGATAAATGCCAAAAAATTGTAGATCCTGTTCCCCCTCTGTTATACTCCCCCTCCTATAAACTTCCCCTTCGAAGTATATCCTTTCAAGGGAAAGGAGGGGGGAAGTATAAGGGAACGAAAGTATAAAGAAGGGAAGAAAAGTAGAAAGGAGGGGAAGAGTAAGGAAGGGAAAAGTTTCATAATTTGGTAAAAGGGTTTTCTCGGCCAAAAAAAATCGAGGGGAAAACCCCACGATTCGATAAAAGGTGCATTTTAGCCGATGAATTCCCCCTTATAAAAGACCCAAAATACAATCATAAATATGGGATTATCTCTCGCCAAAAAATTGAAAAAAGGACTTTAAATGTAGTGAAAAGTATAAGTACGGTAAATCCCCAAAATTCGAGGAAACTCGTTCATAATTTGTTCAAAAAAGGGTTTTCTGGCCCAAAAAAAACCGAGGAAAAACCCCTTAAGCCGGCCTTACACGATCGGGTTTTCCGTCCGTTTTGGCCCGACGGGTCAAACCGTCGGGTCAAACTGACGGAAAACCCGATCGTCTAAGGGCGAAACCCGTCGGGTAGAACGGCGGATAAAAAATCTGTCTTGAACAGAAAATAAACCCGTCGGGTTGGAACGATGACAGGCGAACGGACCGTCTAAGTACACATCCTTCCAACCCGTCGGTTTTTTTTTTGTTTTTCTTCACTCAAATTCACTTTAAAGGCATTTAAAGGCCACATTTTTAAATTCACATTTCTGTCATTCACATTAAATGTGTATAAGAATTAAAGACCTTTTTAACATAATTTAGTGTCATGTATTTAACAAGAAACCAAATTTATGATATTACAAGCCGAAACATTTTGTGTATGAGGAAGAATTAAAACAGATGTTTTCATTCTTACATCCCCCCGCTTTGGAGACAATTTCGAAGGAATAATTGAATAAAAAAAACTTCTTAACTTCTTTCTTCTTTCTTCAATAATTTCAATAATATTCTTTCTTCTTTCTTAAATAAATCATAACATATTTTCCATTAAGTTTCATCAATTTTCCTTTCATCAAATTTCCAATGTGTTGATAGGATGTCTTCAGTCTTGATCGTAGATATAATAAAATAATGATAATGATAATAATTCCTATCTCCAAGCAAATCTTCTTGTAAGATAGTATACTTCAGTCATATAAGACGATTTAATAAAAACGACCATATTAGGCCCAATACACGGTAATAATAATATCAATTAAGTAATGAATAATAATAATCGATCTTGACCATCCCTCACCAATGGATTGTCTTGAAATCTTGAGCCGGGAAATAATAATATCAATTAAGTGAATAATAATAATAATCGATCTTGACCATCCCTCACCAATGGATTGTCTTGAAATCTTGAGCCGGGAATTTTCCTTGTTGAATTTTGATTTTCATTCTTAAATTTTGATTTTGATTCTTGAATTTTCATTTTGATTCTTGAATTTTGATTTTCTTTTCATCTTGAATTTTCATTGTCAATTTCAATTATTTCAATTTGTTGTTTCCAGAGAATTTTTTTTTGAGATATTTTGTTCCGACTTACAATGAAAAGATCTTTAAATTTTGGTTTTATAAGAATTAAAGATCTTTTAACATAATTTAGTGTCATGTATTTAACAAGAAACCAAAATTTATGATATTACAAGCCGAAACATATTTGTGTATGAGGAAGAATTAAAACAGATGTTTTCATTCTTACATGTGAATTACACACAAAAGTTGAAAAGTTAGAAAAGTTAAAATTTTTAACTTAAGAAGTTATTGCAATACCCTCGACGTCGGGTTTTGGGGAGGGGTCTTCCAGACCCCGGAGGGTCAAATCGAATACTGATCATTGAGTAAATTATTGATTTTGAGAACGTTGTTTATTACGAATGGAAATTGGCCTATAAAGTTTGCAGGTATGCTGATATTACTAATGAGTAATTTTGATTCTCTGATTCGATTCTCAGGAAACCGAACGTTTCGGGGAGATATTTCGAGGGATTCTCGTGTATCCCTTTTTATGTATATTCGTAGTATCTCCCTCTTCACTTCAGAACATAGAATGCCTTTTTCTTGAAATTTTTACCAGTTATTCATTTGTTTCTATCCAACGCTGTCTGTTCTATCCAATGCTGGATCCATGTTTATGTAGGTACTAAGTCTTCTCGACGAGACGGTTTAAACCGATGAAAAAAGAGTGAACTTTTCGTCAGTTAAAACCGGCAGTTCCCCCCACCATTTTCTGTCCGTTTTACCCGACGGTTTGGAACGAAGAAAAAACCGATCGTGTAAGGCCACCTTTAATCTGATAAGAAGGGCGTCTTAGCCGATAAATTGGGCAAAATTCACTTAAAGTACTAGTTTGAAGAGCTCCAAACGAAAACTTCCTTAAAGAGAAGGAAGAATATAGGAGGGGGAAGTATGACGGAGGGGGAAGTATAAGGGAGAGGGAAGTATAACGGAGGGGAAATATAATGGAGGGGGAAAGATAACGGAGGGAGAATCTTTTTTTTTTCGAAAAATTACCCGAGTTTGTTTTTCGAAAAATTTTCCAAGTCTTTTTTCCAAAATTTTTTTAAGTATCAAGGTTGAAATAATGGGATTTTTGCCCGAGAGAGGTTCCTCTCGTGAGGCGTGGAAGTATGAAATTTCTCCCTACTAAAATGATAATTAATGTTACAAAATGATAATTTTTTTACACCAAAAATTCTTAAAAAAAAAAGAGTGATTGGTGAAAATTTGGTGAAAATCGGAACAACGCACAGTGCTCCGAACAATGGACAAAAATGAAAAAACTAATAATTTTTTCTTGAATTATATTCGTCTTATTACACATCTTTATGCCTTTAAAAACGTTTTTTACCATTTTTAGCACTATTTATACCTAATGTAGCCCTGGCATACGATTATATAGGTTCATCGACAAAGTATATTTGTTTCTAATTTATTCGGATCCTCGAAATCTCACTATATGAATGTGATTGAAGCAAGTTTAAACTGTTGCTTTTATAGTTCATTTATCGATAATCCAATGGTCGAAGGGAAAAGCAACGTTTTTCGATGACGAACTTTAATTGCATTTTTCTCAAATACATCCAAAAACACATCGGAGATCTTTTAGGGGTTGTTTCAGTAAGTTTATAGTTTACAAATCCTGTGGCGATAGGTGCATAAAGCTGCACGTTTTCCAGAAAAAAATTTTTAAATTTTTGAATATTTTTTTTTTTTTTTTTTTTTTTTTTTTTTTTTTTTTTTTCTTGGACATTGGCTTGTATTTTAATATTCATCCTTACTTGCCAGAGGAGGATTTCGACGAACATAATTTTTAAATTTCTTGAACAGATGTTTATATGTTTAAAAAATAATTGATTTCCTTATTGCATACTGCAGGTATGTACTTCAAATTTCCTTCATTGAAAATTTATGTAATTACTAATTACCCTAAAAGTCCGTATTATGTATATAATTTATCTATAAAATCTTGTTTTAAACTGCATTCGGACATTTAAAACTAAAAACAATGAAAAAATGATTTTGTCCACTGTGCCCTATCATTCGGAGCACTGTGCAACGGTTCGGGCCGCAGCGAATTTTTTAAAATTTCAAACAGACATACCTATCTCCGCAATTTTTTCGAAATTCAAAAATCGCCCTCTTTTCTTGTTCACCGACTAAAGACAATTTGGTAAAAATTGGTTGAAAACTGGCCGTAAAGTGTTCCGGAAAAAAAATGCTACGGCCGGCCGGTATTATAGAAATTGAGATCGGTAAAGATCATATTCGAATTTACCCTACGGGGTCTGGGAGACCATTCCCCAAAAACCCGACGTCGAGGGTATCACAATAACTTCTTTAAGGAAGTTAAAAAAGGACTAAAATACAGTAAATAGTGACTAACTCACGCCAAAAAATTGAAAAACGACTATAAATCTAGGGATTTTTAACTAAAGCCTTTTATAATCAATTTTTAAAAATCACAAAAAGGGTGTTTGCCGGCCTTTTTTAGGTATTTTTTTCCCTAAAAGCGAATCCGTTAAAGGTGGTTTCTTTAAAAAAAGAGTAAAACGTTTGAAATTACGGGATTTACTCGACGAATTGAAAATGAAGGGGTTTCTCCACAGCAAAAACACTCTAAATCTCTCTGAAAAGGTGCTTTTTGGCCGCAAAACTCAATAAAACGTCTTAAAATTTGATTGAAAAGGCGAAAAACATCCAAAATGCGGTCGAAAGAGCCGTTATTATAAAGGTAGTCCTCTCTCAAAACCCTCTTCTTCAATCGTTTAATGGATCTCAAAGGGAAGTTGATCTACTCGTGCGGGAGATGAAAACCGTCGATTTGTATCGGATTTCAGGTTTGGACGGGTATAAAACGTCCTGGAGGCTCGACGGTCGAACCTCAATTAAAATGAAAAGCAAACGCGGAGGGTAGAGGGCAGCTTCCGGTCATCTATTCCCCGAGGGGAATTTTGGTTACCGCGGAAAACCTATTTCTTTTATCCCCTGCCACCATGATCATTTTAATCATCCGAAGCCTAAAAAATGCAAAACAATATCGGCCCTAGTATGCCGCCTTGAGGTAGCCCCTTAATAGAATTGGCTCCGTATGAAGAGAAGGGTTTCAATTACGGAAGGCTTATGAATATGTATAGCGCCATGCCATTTGACTCCACATAGTTTATGCAGCCCCTCACAAGGTCCATGCTGTACTCCCGACTGCACGCTTAAATTTGGAGATAAATGCAGAGATGATAACGGATGTCGCGATTCAAGCTACTGTGACGGCCGTGGTCCTCACTGCCCACCTTCCATCAATAAGCCAAACAAAACTGTCTGCAACGAAGAATTCGTCTGCTTCATGGGGGTAAGATTTACTTCCTTACTTTAGCTTAATCACATCTTTTTTAGGAATGTACTGGATCTATCTGCTTAGCATATGGTCTAGAATCATGCCAATGCATTCCAGGCGAGAACGACCCAATCACAAAAGCTTGTGAACTCTGCTGTAAAGAACCTGGAGAAAACTCACCATGCATGTACGTTACATATTTTTTGCTGTATCCATCTTATTCTTTTTGTTCTAGATCATCATTTTCGTGGAACAGCGCTCCTTACGATATCCCTGATATGTTCTCAAAGCCTGGAACACCCTGTAATAACTATAATGGATATTGTGATGTGTTTCAAAAGTGTCGTGAAGTCGATCCGTCCGGGCCGCTGGCGACGTTAAGAAAACTTTTGCTTTCCGAAGAAAGCATCGCTTCATTTAAAAGATGGGTTTTGGACCGTTGGTACTACGCGTTGTTGATTGTTGCTAGTGTCATTTTAATATTAATCTTAAGTACTCGATTATTAGGGAAGACGACAGATTTAAAACTAAAAGGTTTAACTATTATACATAGTTCAACAACAGAAACTGTTAGGTTGCCATGATGATGGTAACGTTGTCGTCCATCCTGCAGTCAGAAGTAAAGTCCCGTTGAAACGTCGGGTCAGAGAGACCAGAAGGAAACGCACAAAAGATGCCAAAAAGACGAAAAGACCAGAAGAAAGTCCAAGGAAGAGCCCTAAGAAGAAGAAAAAGAAAGAAGTAATCGATTACAGCGTGGCGCAGCCTTCGACTCCTAAGACTCCTGAAGATGATCCTTTGGGAAAAGTCAGAAATTGGTTGCTCAATTCTCACATAGATAGGACGATGGTGAGAAAATCGAAATCTTCCCCAGCCGGTTTTCTTCCCGTTGAGCAAAGAAGTCCTGTAAAAAGCCTCAGAAGAAAGAAGAGAAAGAACAAGTCAAACTTCAAGTCATGTATAAACCTCCGTTTAAATTTAGCGTTAAACTTAAAAGCCGACGCAAGTCGCCACGAGCGTCGTTAAAGAGATAAACAAGGCTAGGAACAAGCCGAGAACGGCCGTCTTGGTTCAGGAAAGGAGACGTAATCGGAAGCATAGGAAAGAGGAAAAGGTCGGCGAGAGTTCGAAAAAAGTCGAAGAATCTAGTCCTCCTTGTGATATCGATAAATTAGTTTCTATCGACCAAACTTCAGCTGTCGCGGAACCCTTATATGAAAACATTCCAGCTGAGAAGTCGCCGGGCGAAGTCGACCTTCTTCGCATGACATCCGTCGACTGCAAAGCGAACACACAGTTACCCCTCTCGCCTCAAAAAACCGACCGGAAATTAACCCGATCGCACTCCCTTCAAAAAAAGAAACCAGATAAAAAACTTAAAATACATAAAAGTCAAACCCAAGATTTAATGCGTTTTCCATCTCAGGAGCCGTCGACGCCTCAAAACAGCAATCAACAGCAAGCCGACTCCAATACGCATACAGTGCCGTCCGACTTGGAAGTTTTATTATCTGAAAGTGAATATTTATTTTCAGGCACGTGAAAAGTGTCTATACATATCTTATTTTAATTCTACCGACTAACCTATTTTAATTTTAAATATCCTTATTTATTGTGATCCGCTCAAAAATAATGGTGTCTGGTCAGACTTTTTATACAAACAAGAAATTCTCTTCTCACTTTTGTCCTAACCCAAAAAAATGGATCGTGTTCCAACTCGCTTATTACCATTTTGAAAAAAAAGACAGGGAAGTAAATTATTCTTGTAAAATATTTGTATTAAATTTATATTTTACATATTGTTATCTGTATATACGTATAAATATTTAAGAAATTTAAATTGCCAATATTTAACCAAGCTTTGTGTGTTATGTGTAAATTAAATTTCCTGGATAAGTTTACGCCATGTGATACATTTCATTAGCTGTTAGATTTAACTTTTTTTTGTGGACATTTTTTTAATGTACGTTTTGACCGTTTTTTCAACTTGATGGATTTTTTAATTTAAAAATATTTTTGTGATATTTTTTTTACGTTGTTTACTTAGGCAAAACTTACTTAGAATGTGCCAAAATGTCAAAATATTTTTTTTTAATGACTAACAAGTAACCCGTGGTTTTTGGTTAAAAAGAAAGTTGGCACTATTGTTGATTCCTCATCAAAAGTATCCTTAGAAGGTGTTTGGTGTTTTTTTTAATGAAAGGACTGAACTCAAAAATTTTTTGAGCATCCATGTGTCAAAATTTCAGTAAAAATTTTTTTTGAAAAAAAATTTATTTTAAGATTTTGGAGAATTTTTTTGTGAAATCTGTCAAATAAAAATCAATTATGTTTTTAATTTTATGTTTTTATTCTGCCTGATTTTATTGAGCTATTTAACTTACTTATAAAATTTTGGTTATTTTTTCGTGAACTTATTATCCGATCGAGTCCGTTCATGGCACATTTTAACGGTTATGGGAGAAAACAAAATAAAACTAAAACTAGTTCAAAACTCGAATTTCTAAAATAAAAAGTACTAGTTTGAAGAGCTTCCACGGAAAAATTCCTTTCAGAGAAGTAAAAATATAGGAGAGAGAAGTATAAAGGAGGGGAAGTATAAAAAAGGGGAGGTACAACAGAGGAGGAAGTATAAAGGAGGGGAAGTATAACGGTGGAGGATTTTTTATTTTCAAAAAATTTTCTGTTTTCTTGCTTTTTTTCAGTTCATTTTTTAAAAAAAAATTTTAAGTATCAAGGTAGAAATAATGGGATTTTTGCCCAAGAGAGGTCCCTCTCGTAAGGCGTGGAAGTATGAAATTTCTCCCTACTAAAATGATAATTAATGTAAAAAATGACAATTTTTACACCAAAAATTCTTAAAAATATAAGGAATAATTGGTGAAAATTTGGTGAAATTCGGATCAATGGTTCAGCCGCAACGAATTTTTTAAAATTTCAAAAAAAATATCTCCGCCATTTTTTCGAAATTCAAAAATCGCCCTCGTTATTTTCTTGTTCACCGACTAAAGAAAATTTGGTGAAAATCGGTTGAAAACTGTGGCCGTAAAGTGTTCCGGAAAAGATGCTACGGCCGGCCGGCACCACAGACAAAGTTGAGATCGGTAAAGATCAATAATCGATTTTACCCTCCGGGGTCTGGAAGACTCTTCCCCAAAAACCCGACGTCTTATAACGGAAGGGGAAGTATAAGGGAACGAAAGTATAACGAAGGGGGAAAGTATAAAGCAGGGGAAGTATAAGGAAGGGGAAGTATTAGGGGGGGGAAGTTTTTTGTTTTTTTTTCGAAAATTTTTCCAAGTTTTCTTTTTTTTTTCGAAAAATTTTCCAAGTTCGTTGTTTCGAAAAAATTTCAAAGATTTTTCAAGAAATTTCCAAGTTTTTTTTGAAAATTTTATATTTTTCCGAGTTTTGTTGTTGTTGTTTTTTTTTTCGAAAAATTTTATAAGTTTTTTTGTCAAAAATTAATTTTTAATTTTCCGGTTTTTTTTTTTTTTTTTTTTTTTTTCGCGCTTTGTTTGTTTTTTTTTTTAAGTTCTTTTTTTCAAAAATTTTTATAAGTGTCTAGGTAGAAATAATGGGCTCTTTGGCCTACGGATGTGCCTCGTAATGGGTAGAAGTAAGAAACTTCTCCCTACTAAAAAAAAAAATAATTATTAAAAAGTGGCAATTTTTATTAAGATATTTTTGAGAAAGTGTAACTAAAAAATAAAATTTTTGTCGTCTGCAACATTTAGGTTTCTTATTTTTTGTCGTAACGAAGATTTTATTAAGATATTTTTGAGAAAGTGTAACTAAAAAATAAAATTTTTGTCGTCTGCAACATTTAGGTTTCTTATTTTTTGTCGTAACGAAGAGATGGTCCTAAAATATTTGAAGAAAAAAATTTTTTGAATGAAACTATATCGGGAGAGGGGTTTCCCTTGAATCTCCGGGATATGGGCGAAGATCGTGAGTCTGGTCAGTGCGTGATCGAAAGTCGAACATGTTGCGTGCTTTGTTTCTTCTACTCTTTTACGATCTCGCTTGCGGGCAATCCGCGTTTCGGACTACAGGCTTTCAAGGGACATCGATTCAATCGAATACAAGCTTCTTCTCAAGCCGGACCTTAAAAACTCATTTCTCCGGGAAGCAGTTTCATTTTTAAACCCTTAAAACCCACGGATGTACTCGTTTTGAACACGAAAGATCTCAACTTTGTCGATGGAAGCGTTAAAATTTTAAGCCGCGAAGGCGGAGCAGGAGCTCGAATACGTCGAAGAGGACAAGAGGATCGAAAGGCTTTTCGTCAAGCCGAAAATCAAATTTTTAAAAGGAGAACTCTACGAGTTTTGCGCCGAATGGACAGGAACCATCTACGAAGCCGGAAACGGACTCTACTCCATCGACTATTTAGACGAAAACAATAAATCACAGCAAGTACCTTTTTACGCAAAAGATAAAAAAAATCGGCTTCTTCCTTGAACTTTGCGGTTTACCTGCTTAAAACAATTTTTGACGGTTTTGCAATTCTTTTTGTTGCAAAAAAAAATTGTAAAAACCGTAAATCTTGACTTTTTTTTTTTTTTTTTTTTTTTTTTTTCGCGGTTAGATATTATTTAAAGTTCACGAGAAAAAATCTATTATTTTCGAATTCGTTACACCCACAAATCAAGAATTTCTAGTTTTCTATTTCTTTTTAACTACTACAACTACATACTTCCCCTCCCTTATATTCCCCCTCCTTTATACTTTCCCTCCCTTCGTTATACTTTCGTTCCCTTATACTTCCCCCTCCGTTATACTTCCCCTCATATACTTCCCCCTCCGTTGTACGTCCCCTAGGTTATACTTCCCCTCCAATATTGTTTCTTCTCTTTAAGGAAGTTTTCGTTGGAAGCTCTTCAAAAAATTACTTTATTTTATCATAAAATTTGGGGCTATTTTCCAAAACCCAAAGTATGTTCTAGGTTATAAAATCGGGGTTATCCATGTGAAGGTTTTTATCTCGAGAGCGAATAATCCTACCGTGTCCGCTCATTGTTCATTCTGTATAAAGGAAAAACGTTAGAAGCCGCTGTTCAAAGCAGGTTTTTTAAAAACCAAAGGAAAAAAAATTGTGTAAAACTTAATTCTTGACATTTTCTATCTTGGAAGAACACTTTTCAACATAACGCATTTCGCCCTAAAGCAGTTAACATAAAAAATCTACATTTCGACATAAAATCTGTAGTTGACCATAATGCGTTTTGGCATAATGCAGAACATAAAACTCTCAAAAGTTAAAAAATATTGAACATGCATTTCAATATAAAGTTTCGCCTTAAACGACTTTTTTAAATGCAAGTCGACATAAATAACACTTCTCACCATAAAAGCCTCTTTTTAAACTTGTTCACCATAAAACTATTTCTGTCGTTTGGCAAAATATGTCTCACCATAAGCTAGGGACAGCGAAAGAGCAAGATTACTTTCGCCGTTTAAAACGCGATTATGGCGAAACGACAATAACCTTAAAACTTGACAGTTCACCATAATGAAATTCAACATAAAGCATCACACCATAAACTAGGAAAAGCAAGCAGCCAATGGGATCAGCTCGTTTCATAACACAAGGGGGTTTTCGCGAGGATCGCATTATGGTGAACTGTCAAGCTTAAGGGTTTTTGTCGTTTCGCCATAATCGCATTTTAAACGGCCCCTGTATGGTGAGATGTATTATGCCCAAACGACAGAAACAGTCTTTTGGCTAAACGACAAGTTCTTTAAAACGAAAGTTTCCTTCATAACTGCGTTGACAAATTTATGTCTAAACGACAAGTGTTAAATCTCTTCTTTATGGTGAGATTTATTCAAATGCATTATGGTGAACATTTTCGACTTCTTTATGTTGAGTTGCATTTTTTTTTATGGTGACGGTAACTCGTGATTTATTTTATGGTCAAATGCATTATGGCGAACCGAATTATGTCGCCACGTATACACTCTTCTTCTTTTGTTGCGGTTATTCAAAGTTCTCAGGGAAAAAAAATTATTTTAATTCGTCACGCCCACGATTCAATTTCCAGTTTTCTCTTTTTTTTACAATAATTATTGTTTTATATTAATTATTATAATGAAAAATATTTCTAGGAGAATGTTGGCTAGTCAACTGCGACCTGTTCATGCAAGAAGAGTTTTCCCTTGTTTAGACGAGCCGTCTTTCCGAGCTCATTTTAAAATCAAAGTTATCCACGATCCTAAATTTAAAGCGATATCGAATATGCCGGTCTCTTCCTACGCACTTCTTAAGTAAATATTTAAATAAAAAAAGATGTTAAAAATTTGAGAATTCAGGAGTGGAAATGTTCTCACGGAATTCGAGCAAACGCCGCCGATTCCGGCGTTTTTGATCGGGCTTATATTGAGCGAGCTTCCTGAAGTTGATGGTAAATGGGGTTTCGTAGGTATGGACACCGAAGAATTTCCAGGGTATCAAATACAGCGCTGAAATCGGCCCCAAATTGGCGGCAGCAATGGAATCTGTCACAGCCATATCATACCCGCTCAATAAAACCCATCAAGTCGCCTTATCCAAACTTGTCCCTGTCGCCATGGAAAACTGGGGACTCTACAACTTCAGGTATACCAACATAAAAACAACTTTTCATTTTTTCTTTAGAGAAGAAATATTCTGTACGTCGAAAACGTAGATCCGACTGTCCAAAAACAAACGGCCGCCAGATTTTCTGGACATGAAATCTGCCACGCTTGGATCGGCAACATGGTTTCTTTAGGATGGTGGGATTATTTATGGATGAGCGAAATGTTCGCCATGTACTACGAATATTTACTCCCAAATATGGTCTGCTGAAGCCTTTTTTTTTCCCCCAAACTAATACGCATATTAGGTAGATAAATGTTGGAGAATGGAAGAACAAATGGTCATCGATCTTCATCAATCAGGGCTTTTAAGCGATTCTTTACCCGGGCAACCTTTAACAACTCGTGTGCTCACACCGGACGAAATTTCTGCCAAGTTTTCCGGAATTACATACACAAAAGGTACCTTCACATAAAGATTTTGTTCTCATTGTTTTTAGGACCTGCCATGTTGAGAATGGCTATCCACATACTTGGGGAGGAAACATATCTGAAAGGTCTTCGGAAGATATATGAACTGTATGTTTCCCTTTAGCAAGGAAAGGAAACTAATTTTATTTATAGGGCGTACAATACGTTAAAGGATCCGGAAACTTTATGGGCTTATCTATCTTCATATTCAAAGGACCTTCCTGCAGATTTATCAACGATAATGTCCGACTGGACTGTTTCACCGAGCTATCCTGTTGTCAACGTTGCTGTTTATGAAGGAGAAATATGGATATCGCAGGTAAATCTTTAAAACAAAGATATCTTAACTTCCTTAAAGAATTGTGATAGCCTCGACGTCGGGTTTATGGGGAGGGGTCTTCCAGACCCCAAGGGGTCAATTCGAAAATTGATCTTTACCGATCTTAACTTTGTCTGTGGTGCCGGCCGTCCGTAGCACTTTTTCCGGAACACTTTACGGCCACAGTTTTCAACCGATTTTCACCAAATTTTCAACAAATCTTCCTGAATAGTTGAACAAGAAACTATTGTCTGCGATTTTTGAATTTGGAAAAAATGGCGGAGATATGCACGTTTGAAATTTTAAAAAGTGCGCTGCGGCCGAACCGTTAGTCAGATTTTCACCTAATTTTCACCAAATACTCCATATATTTTTAAAAATTTTGGTGTAAAAAAAATTATCAATTTTCTACATTAATTGATAATTATCATTTTAGTAGGGAGAAATTTCATTTCTCACCCGTTACGAGAGGGACCTCCCTTGGGCAAAATCCCATTTTTTCTACCTTGATACTTCAAAAATTGTCGAAAAAAAGAACTTAAAAATTTTTTCGGAAAAAAAAATTCGGGGGGGGGACTTCCTCCACCGTTATACTTTCCCTCCCTTATACTTCCCCATACTTGTGCTTCCCCCTCCGTTATACTTCCCCTCCCTTATACTTCCCCCTCCGTTATACTTCCCTCCCTTATACTTCCCCTCCCTTGGAACGGCTGTTTTTCCACTATCGAGTCGAAAAAAACGTCTATTTTCCCACATAAAGGCCGACAAAAACGCCCCAAAATGCGGCACAAATGGTATTTCCGTCCGCTAGACAGTACAAAACGACCAAAAAGGGTGTTTCTTCAGCAAGAAGTCCGAAAATCCATTAAAACGTCTATTTTACTACAAAAATCCGGTGCAAAAATTGTTTTCTCAGCCGATAAAACGGCCGTTTTTCCACTTAAAAGTCCTGAAAACTGAGGAAATGTCCAAAAATCTGATTAAAACCCCTCCGTTATACTTCCCCCACCTATATTTTACTTCTCTTTAAAAGTTTCGTTGAAGCTCTTCAAACAAGTACTTTTATATTGTTTCATTAGTCAAGATTTTCTCTGGAAGACGATTCGATGAACATGACTTGGTGGATTCCAATGACGTATACGACGCAGACGGAATGCGATTTTGTGCAGACGAAGCCCAAACTTTGGTTCAAACCTGGGAAACCGATGATGAAAATCAAAGAAAACGTAGCAGACGGTGATTGGGTCATTTTCAACATTCAATCGACAGGTACTTATGTAAACGCCCTTACAGTTTTGCATACAGTTTTGCCTTGCTTTCCAACCGGTTTAAATGAGTTGATTCCTGATTTTTCTAAGAACAAGGCCGTAGGTTTTTACAGAGTCAATTATGATCTATACAACTGGATTTGATATAAAGCAGCTTTGATAATAAAGCAGCTGAAGAAGTCCCATTGGAGATAGTACCGTTGAATCGTGCCCAGTTGATTGATGACAGCTTGAATTTGGCCCGTGCTGGACGTTTGCCGTACAAAGTCGCTCTTTCATTGGGTACTTATTTGTCGAAAGAATCGGACTTCATCCCCTGGAGGTCGGCCATCAGGGCTTTCTCATTTTTACAAAACGTCCTTCTCAATTCTGGAATCGAAGACAAATTTAAGGTACAATTACATCATACTTCCTCATACTTTTTTACGACCGCTTATTTGAAAATAAATGTCCGGAGAAAGTGAACTAAATTACTTTAATAGAGGGAAAAAAATTAATTAATGACTTTATAGGAGTATCTTTGCTTGTTGGTGGCTGGCGCATACGAGAAGATAGGATGGGAGGAAGACAAATGCGATGAGCACCCACAAAGGTCAACAGAGAGGAGATCGTACGTTTGGCCTGCCAGACCGGCCATAAGCCATGTCTTGAAAACTCCATTTATTACGTCAGAAGCTACATAAACGGACGTCCGAAAAAGTACGACCTCAAAAAAACGTGATATTACACATAGGCCATATTTTCAGATTAAAAGTTGAAATCGTGCAATTTCTAAATTTTTTAGCGATGTTAGACTTTTTAGATATAGAAAATTGCCTGGAGCTTTTTTTTTTACAAAAGGCAAATTAACATACACAAAAGGACCAGTTTCCATTATTTCCTTTCGTTAGCCTTTAAGTGGGACGATGATGCAATGGCCGTTACGTGCTTGAACTTCGTTTTTATCGCCTTTCTCATCGATAATTTGCTTTTAGGATATCTGTGGATGTCAAGAGACTGCACTTTGTTACGGAATTGAAGGGGACCGACGAAATGTGGACATCGATGAAAGCGCTGTACGAAACCTCCGGATCTCTCGAGGTTCTCAAAGCGCTGGCGTGCACGTCAAACGCTCATCTTATAAAAAGGTCATTTTTAAGTTAATTATTAAGGAATTAATTTCTTTTAAAAACTGGGACGAGGCTCTTCTCAATTAAGGTCGCTCAATGATACGGATTCCGAACATCTCGATTACCCTGAAAAAAATGACAAAATTCGTGCAATAAACTATCAAGGTTTACGACAAATATTTTTCAACCCACGTATTTATAAGCAATTTAAATATGAAAAATATTTTAAATTTTACAGAAAGGTCAAGGAGAGTTTTAAAATAAATCTTGCTTTTTAAGAAATTTAATTTTTTATAAAACTCTTACGTCTTTTTTTTTTCCTCTGCGAAAACAGGAATAAGTAGGCTTATGGATTAAACTCTCTAAAATTTCCAAATCGTACGATTTAAAAAAAATACGTTCTCCAGACTTGATTTTTAGAGTCCGAAACTGGTGGGCGGACGTGACCTTGACTTTCCCTCCCTAGGGAGTCAAGATTTCTCTAAGTTCTGTATTATTTCGAATATCCTAGAAGTTGGCAAGTATGCAAATTTTCTTTCTCACACTCTGCAATTTTTTCTTTTTCTAAAATTAACATAACTAAATCTAGGTGATTAAAAATCAAGGAAAATTTACTGTCCTAGTTTACTATTAAAAATGTGATTTTTTGAAAGATTTTCTAAAACATATGTCAACTTTCTATATTTTTGATTTTCTTAGAATCTTTCTTACCATCAAATCTGACTTTAAGGGCCATTTTAGCGCCCAAGCATTTTGTTTAAAAAACAAGAGATCGTAGCACTTGAACCTAAATTACTTTCCTATATTTGATCACTGAAAATGATCGGAAAATTTTTTATAAAAGCTAGTTCTTGTTAGTTTGGGAAAGTCTGTGCGTTCTTGGGAGCAGTTTTTTCGTAAAAATTTTCCCTGTGGAAAATGGAAAACTTACTTTTTGACTTAGACATTTTTTTCAAAAAAACCACTAGACATTTTCTAGGTTTTGACGAGCTATTTTCAAAAATATTATAAAAGAAAATTCGATGAATAGCTTCGTCGCAATCCTTTTACTAAGATTTGGAGGAAAATTCCGGGAGTGAAAGAAACTATCCCCCTTTCAAGGTCATAGACCGAATGTAAACCGTTTGCTTTTTACAATCGCTGCATCAATAATTCGCTCGTTTGACGAGCTAAACTCCCATTTTTTGACGTTTTAACTTCCTTATAGAAGTTATTGTGATACCCTCCAGGACGGGTTTTTGGGAAAGGGTCTTCCAGACCCCGGAGGGTCAATTCGAATAATGATCTTTACCGATCTCAAATTTGTCTATGGTGCCGGCCAGCCGTAGTATTTTTTTCTGGAACACTTTACGGCCACAGTTTTCTACCGATTTTCACCAAATCTTCTTTAGTCGGTGAAAAAGAAACTGAAGAGGGCGATTTTTGATTTTCGAAAAAATGGCGGAGATTGCCTGTTTGAAATTTTAAAAATTCGCTGCGGCCGAACCCTTGGTCCGATTTTCACCAAATTTTCACCAATTACTCCTTATATTTTTTAAGAATTTTTGGTGTAAAAAAATTTTCATATTTTTTACATTATTTAGCATTTTAGTAGGCAGAAATTTCATACTTCCACGCCTTACGAGAGGGACCTCTCTTGGGCAAAATCCCATTATTTCTAGCTTGACACTTAGAAAATTTCAAAAAAAGAACTTAAAAATGTTTCAAAAAAAATCGCTTTAAAAAGAAAACTCGGAAAATTACTTAGAAAAATTTCAAAAAAAGAACTTAAAAATGTTTCAGAAAAAAAATCGCTTTAATAAAGAAAACTCGGAAAATTTTTCCAAAAAATAAGTTGGAAAATTTTTGAAAAAAAAAACTAAGAAAATTTCTGAAAAGTTTCGAAGTTTTTTCGGCTCTTTTTCCTTAATCTTTTGGCCGAAAAAAATAATTTTTTTTTTTTGCCCAATTATTGAAACTAAAAACGCAGATATCTCTAGAACGGCTTGACCGATTTCATTTTTTACCACTTTTTGGAAAGCTCAGTTAAAGGCTCTTCATAAAGGTCTAATTGATCTACCCTGTATATCTCACCGTTTCTGAGATATTTGAGAATGTGTCTAAAAAAGTGAATATTCCAAGTCAAACTAAAAACGCAGATATCTCAGGAAAGGCTGGACCGATATCCTTTATTTATCACTTTTTGGAAAGCTTATTTTAAGGCTCTTCAAAAGTTTGTTTGATTTTGATGTTTTGTTTGATTGAATATTATTTTTTCTCCAGATTTCTCACGGATTCCCTGAAAAATTCTGCGGTTAACACCTGGAATAATGAATTCGCTCAATTTGCATCCAGAGCAGGAAACGCCCAAATACTTCTCGGCCTCCTCAACGAAAAACAGCCAGAAATCAAACAAAGGTTTTTTCCCCCCTAAATTGGCAAAAATTTTTATTTCTTTTTTTAAGGATTACGGATGTGTCTTACACTCAACATTTGAATTCCATTGGACAATTTTTGACGACGAAGAAACAACTCGATATTGTAATTATGGTTTTATTTTTTTATTTTTATTTTATGTTTTATTCTAGTTTGAAAATCTGAGCAAAACGACGACAGGAGTTGAAGAAAGGCTGAACGATTTACGTAAAACTCTCCAGTGGAGGAAGAGATTCCTTCCGGAAATAGAATCATTTTTTGCAAAAAGCGAAAACCAGTTTCTTTTCTCTGATTAATTTATTACGGATGTCATTTCAAAAAATAAAAAACATAAAGGCTGAAATTTATATACCTCTATTGAAGTTTTTGTATAAAATTGAGTATATTTTGTGTTTTTATTCGTAGAAAAATTTTTTTTACCCATTATAAGATTCCTTCCTCAGTTTGATTTTTTATTTTTTTTATTTAATTGAATTATTATTTTTCTCCAGATTTCTCACGGATTCCCTGAAAAATTCTGCGGTTAGCACCTGGAATAATGAATTCGCTCATTTGCAGCCAAGCGGGAAACGCCCAAATACTTCTCGACCTCCTTAACGAAAACAGCCTGAAATCAAACAAGGTTTTCCCCCCTAAATTGGCCAAAATTTCATTAATTTTTTTTAAGGATTACGGAAGTGTCTTACACTCAACATTTGAATTCCATTGGACAATTTTTGACAACAAAGAAACAACTCGATATTGTAATCATGGTTTTATTTTTTTATTTTTTTTTATGTTTTATTCTAGTTTGAAAATCTGAGCAAAACGACGATAGGAGTTGAAGAAAGGCTGAACGATTTACGTAAAATCTCCAGTGGAGGAAGAGATTCCTTCCGGAAATAGAATCATTTTTTGCAAAAAGCGAAAACCAGTTTCTTTCTCTGTTAATTTATTACGGATGTCATTTCAAAAAAAAAAAACATAAAGGCTGAAATTTATATACCTCTATTGAAGTTTTGTATAAAATTTGAGTATATTTTTGTGTTTTTATTCGTAGATCCCATGAGAAAGGTTGAGATCAAAATAGACAAGACAATGAACGCCCAGATATAGATGGATTGTTAGGAACTTTCTTGCCAAAATGATTCTGAGCCCGTTTATAAATAAATAAATAATTTATTTAAAAATAATATTTTTTAGTAGTCTGGGTCGAAGATGAGCTTACGCCTGGGTTTCCAGTCCCAGTGGGGCCTCGGGATCGATTTGATGTAGACGTCGACTTCGTCGAGCGGTTCGTGTTCTTTGTCGTCTTTTCTGATGTAGTCGTAGTAGCCATGGACGGCTCTTTCCTGACTGTAAGTTTCGATGGCGCCCGGCTGCGCTAGACGTACAGCCGTGCAGGCGTATTCAGGCCGCATATCGTAAAACCGTACCAAAAAGCAAGCAGCCATCACTCCGCTCCTCCCACGTCCCATTCTGCAGTGAACGCCGACAGCCTGCATATATTCACAAATTATCCTTTGTTTTCCCCCCAGAATGAACCTTTACTTATTCTTTGTTAAAATGAGCAGTTTACAGATTTAATAAAGTTATGAATTTGACCTAATGTTGGAGCTTCGAAAGCTAGAACGTCGAGGGGCGTCCATCTGAAATGATACGGAAAGTGCTGGAAAGGAGGTTGTTTTTCTGGAGATAGGGAGACCAAATGGGTGATCCCTTGTTCATTCAATACTGCACGTTTTCCTTATTTTTGGGGTAACCCATAATCGCGAGTTCGTTTTGACGATCCATTTAAAATTCCAAGGGGGAAGAGGCCATGGTTCGATCCCGACCCGGATTCAGACACGGACTGAACGTCTTCTAACGTCAACGTGCCAACTTTTTAGTTTCTTACCTCTTTATGCGCTCTGGCTGCGTAGCAGAGGTTTATAAAAGAAAGGATTTGGCTGTGAATGATTGATTTCGCTAGAATTTTAGATCACTCAGTCAAAACACAACAGTCGCAGCATACGATTTGCTTGCTGTTGTGTTTTTTTGGTCCAAAAAACCCTATTTTTGGTCGCTTCCCTCGATATAAAGGCCAAAAAACGCCGATTTTGGGATTTCAGCCTGTAAAATCAGGTTTTTGGCCTGATTTTGCGGTATTTTGGAGCACAAAAGTACTCTTATTCTGCAGGTTTCTTCCTTTTTCGCAAAATCGTACCAAAATCGCATTCAATAGGCATACTCCGCGTAAAAATGATTGATTTCGCTAGAATTTTGATCATCCAGTCAGTAGACAACAGTCGCAGCATACGATTTGCTTGCTGTTATGTTTTGGGTCCAAAAACCCATATTTTTGGTCGCTTCTCTCGATATAAAGGCCAAATACATTAATTTTTGGTATTTCAGCCTAAAAAACCCAGATTTTTGGCCCGAATTTGTGAACTTTTTGGTATTTTGGAGCACAAAGTACTCTTATTCTGCAGGTTTCTTCCTTTTTCGTAAATCGTACCAAAATCGCATTCAATAGGCATACTCCGCGTGAAAATGATTGATTTAGCTAGAATTTTAGACCATCCAGTCAGTAGACAGTCGTAGCATACGATTTGCTTGCTGTTGTGTTTTTTTGGTCCAAAAAACATATTTTTGGTCGTTTTTTTCCCTCCCATATTTTGGGTTCCCTCGATTAAGGCCAAAAACCGATTTTTGGGATTTCAGCATGAAAAACCAGGTTTTTTGCCCGCTTTTGCGGTATTTTGGAGCACAAAAGTACTCTTATTCTGCAGGTTTCTTCCTTTTTCGCATACTTGCAATCAATAGGCGTACTCCGCGTGAAAGTGATTGATTTCGCTAGAATTTTAGATCATCCAGTCAGTAGACAAAGTGCAGCATACGATTTGCTTGCTTTATGTTTTTTTGGTCCAAAAAACCCATATTTTGGTCGCTTCTCTCGGTATTGAGGCCAAAAACACCGATTTTTGGGATTTAAGCATGAAAACCAGGTTTTTGGCCCGCTTTTGTGGACTTTTTGCGGTATTTAGGAGCACAAAAGTACTCTTATTCTGCACTTTTCTTCCGTTTTCGCAAAATCGTACCAAACTCGCATTCAATAGGCATACTCCGCGTGAAAATGATTGATTTCGCTATAATTTTAATCATCGGATGATCCCTTTTCAACGCCCAAGATCGCGCTATGATCGACGCTGCTATCAAGGAATACCACAAGCTCACATGACAGGATCATCATCCTGTCAGTAGGCAACAGTCGCAGCATACGATTTGCTTGCTGCTGTTTTTTTGGTCCAAAAAACCCAAATTTTTGGTCGCTTTCCTCGATCTTAGGGCCAAAAACACCGATTTTTGGATTTCAGCCAGAAAAATCAGGTTTTTGGCCCGCTTTTGTGGAGCACAAAAGTACTCTTATTCTGCAGGTTTCTTCAGGAAATTTTATGGGTCCACTGCGGCTGGTTGAAAAAAACTGTTTAAAAACCTATACTATAAATTATGCAATCTTATGGGTATCTTTTGTTATTATGATTAGTGCTAGTTTAGAGGTAATCGTGTTTTCATTTTTTGAGTGATCAGCTATTCACACGCTAATCAGGATTATCAGGGTTCCTGTAAGGGCACGACGCCTTTTAGTAATTATCTTGGGCGATTTAACTGCTCATTCGTCAAACTTAAAACATGTTATTAATTTAGAGATAATTATTTATGAGGGTTTTAGTTAATTGTGTTTTTTCTCGGGATCGGACCGGATGTTTGTATATCTAAGGAAAGCGATAATATTTCTTTATAAAATGTCCTGCGGCAAGTTGACTTACGCACAAAATGTACAGAGTTTTAATACTTTCTTTCTCGTGGGCCTCATCGGTGCGAGGCCGAGCTTTTTGGGGAACTTCATCAACGACGGGGATGACGACGATGACCTCGGGATTATGAAGTATCTGAGTGGGTTCGGCGAGAATCTGTGGAAAGCTCCGGATAACAAGACGGGTGAAGCAGTTTCGAAATGGTCACCGTCGCATAAAAGGAACCCGGAGGAGCTAGGCGCCTACGCGGAAGGTGATATCCTTTTCCCGCCCCCGAAATCGAGAAATGGGCTCAAAGCGACATCAGCGAGGTGGCCCAAAGGTGTCATCCCGTACGTCTTCGGTGCTTCATTCAACGCCCAAGATCGCGCTATGATCGACGCTGCTATCAAGGAATACCACAAACTCACATGTGTCAGGTAATATTCCTCTGCTACTGCACTATTGCGGTTGCAGAAGCTCAAAATCTGCTTCTGTTTGGATTATAACCCGTGTTTTTCAGGTTTGTCCCTAGAAGTAAAGAGACAGATTATTTAGTTATAACGAGCCAAAATACGGGATGTTGGTCTTCAGTGGGGCGAGTTGGTGGCGCACAGGAGTTGAATCTCCAGTCGCCTGGATGTCTCGTCCAAAAGGGGACGGTGATGCACGAGATGATGCACGCATTGGGTTTTCATGAGCAAAACCGATGGGAACGTGACACCTACGTCACTATAAACTACGGAAACATCGAGCCAGGTAAAATAAAAATCTTAGCTTCTAAAGCATCTTCCGTTGCAGGTCGTGAGAACAACTTCGCGAAAGCAGAAAAATCGCAGACAGACGACCAGGGTATTTCTTACGACTACGGCAGCGTCATGCACTATTCTTCGAACGCCTTCTCCGTAAACGGACAGCCCACGATCGTACCGAAACAAGGCGGAGCAAAACTCGGTCAGAGAGACTCAGTCTCCCATCAAGACGTCCAGAAAATCAGAAGGATGTATAAATGTAAAAAACACTGATTTTTATGACAAAATTAAACCAAAATCTTTTTAAATAAAACATTTAAAAACTGCTTAAGATTATCCATTTTATCAAAAAGAAAAGATAGATATTTGCTTATGAAAAATCCTGGATAACAGATCTTCAGGGGAATCAAAAAACAATTTTTTAACTTCCTTAAGAAAGTTATTGTGATACCCTCCACGTCGGGTTTTTGGGGACCCCGGAGGGTCAAATCGAATATTGATCTTTACCGATCTCAACTTTGTCTGTGGTGCCGGCCGGCCGTAGTATTTTTTTCCGGAACACTTTACGGCCACAGTTTTCAACCGATTTTCACCAAATTTTCACACAATCCTGAACAGTTGAACAAAAAATTATCGTCTGCGATTTTTGAATTTCGAAAAAATGGCGGAGATGAGCACGTTTGAAATTTTAAAAAGTACGCTGTGGCCGAACCGTTAGTCCGATTTTCACCTAATTTTCACCAAATATTCCTTATATTTTTAAAAAATTTTTGGTGTAAAAAAAAGTTATCAATTTTCTAAATTAATTATCACTTTAGTAGGGAGAAATTTCATACGTCCACCATTTACGAGAGGGACCTCCCTTGGGCAAAAATCCCAGTTTTTCTACCTTGATACTTAAAAAATTGTCGAAAAAAAGAGCTTAAAAAAATTTTCGGAAAAAAACGCACTTTAAAAAAGGAAACTTATAAATTCTTCGAAAGAAAAAAATTTGAACATTTTTTGAAAAAAAAAAAAACTTCCCCACCGTTATATTTTCCCTCCCCCCTTCCTTGTACTTCCCCCTCCGTCATACTTCCCCTCCTTTATACTTCCCCCTCCATTATACTTCCCCTTCCTTGTACTTCCCAGTTCCCACTCCGTTATACTTCCCCCTCCGTCGGAAGGGCTGTTTTACTAAAAGTCGAGAAAATGTCTATTTTTCCAAATAAAGGCGAACAAAAACGCCCAAAAATCCGGCACAAAATCCGTCCGCTAGACAGTACAAAACGACCAAAAGGGTGTTTCTTCAGCAAGAAGTCCGAAAATCCGTTAAAACGTCTATTTTTCTAGTAGAAGGTAAAGAAAAACTACAAAAATCCGAAGCGAAAATTGTTTCTCAGCCGACAAAAGGGCTGTTTTTCCACTTAAAATACTGAGGAAACTGAGAAAAACTGAGGAAATGTCCAAAAATCTGATTAAAAAAGCGGTTATCTAAACCAAAAAATACCCAAAACTCTAAAAATCGCATTTGAACATATGATTTACATAATGTTAAGAGAAAGTTATAACTCAATTTAATTTATAAACTAAATAAAATAATAAAAAGGCGAGGAAAAAACCATTAAACTTGATTTTAATGCCTTTTTTCTAGTTTCAAGGTCAAAAAAACACAATTTTTACAAAGAAATGATTTTTGGGGCGTTTTAAAAGCTTTATTGGCAGTTTTCTGGTCCTTCGGCCTAAAAGGACTCTGAATTTTAGGGCTTTTCTCTCAGTTTTTAGGGCCAAAACATTCGTTTTAAAAGGTTTTTCATGCTATATAAGCAAAAAAAAGGTTGTTTTGGGCGGTTTTCTACAATCTTAGGGCCTAAAAACACCAGATTTAAGGGCGTTTTTATCGATTATTGGAATTTAAAAAAAATACTCATTTTACTCGGTTATGATCGTTGCTTTTTTGGTAGTTTTCTGCTCTTTTGCCCAAAAAACATGGAATTTATGAGCGTTTTTTCCCCCTCCTGATTGCCGAAAAACACCCATCCTGGTTTCTGTCGGTATTTTAACCAAGAAAGGATTTTTCGGTTATTATTGGTTATCTAAGCCAAAAATATCCATAACTCAAAAAATCGCATTTGAACATATGATTTAAGAATAACACAAAATAAAATTGAGGATTTACCACATTTATTTATCAGAGATTTTTTTTTGAAGTCTTACAGAATAAACCTTTAAAATAAAACGATAACACATAAACTTAAAACAAAAAATCACCACAAAAGCAAAGGGACAAAATAAATTTAAATAAAGCGACTATCGTATTTCACAGCCTTGACAAGAAATTTAAAAAGAAAAATGCATCAAAAAATTATTTTCACACCAAAAAAAAAAGGGGGGGGGGGGTATTTTTCGCAAGTGATTGTGCCAGATTAAAAAGAACAAAAATTCGCTTCCCCACACAATTTTTGCAGCCAATCTAATTTATGATAAAACAGCATATTTTCACATTTATTACGCCCTAACTCGAACCTTTAGAATTATCTACAATGGCAACTTAGACTACGATAATAGTTTATTTTCCGCCGTAAAAACAGCTCGATAAGCGTCATCACTTAATTATACAGAACACCATTTTTAACAACTATAAGAATAGATTAACTTTTTTTGGGTTTAAATAACAGGGGGAAAATTTTTCAACAGATTCTACCTATTTACAAAGCCATAAGGTTGTGATTTGATATTTTTATTTAAGGCATATTATAATAAAAAATAGAATATAGGGGAGAGACTAAAAGTGCCAACTAATCCACCCTTTCCCGACCATTTATTCTTAAGACTAAAAAAAATGCCAATTCAAATTTGATATATCACTATTTCTGTCTTCCATTAAAAAGAAAATAACAACAAAACTATCACATTGGCTTCATAAGAAAATACAAGCTATCAGATCTATTACATCAAACTAAATCTAAACATTTTTCTACAATAACACACACTATGAATATTTTTTTATAATAAAATAAACCAATGTACAAACTTTATAGGCTATTAAATAATTGAAAATATTTTATAATTTTTGTTGAAAAAATTTATAAAAATTGAAATGCATTTCACAGTTTAAACTTTTCGACCCAAAACAAATTGAAAGACTTAAGTCAAAAGGCATTTTGGTAACTGGGTGAGGAAAAAATTATAGGAACAAAAATTATTTAAAAAAAGAAGAGGTAGGCTGGAATAAAATAGGGAAATACATATAATAGACATAATAACCATCTAGAACACCGAATATTAATTTCTTTCCTTTAGTTTTAATCAGAAGTATTTTTTTCGACACAAAACAAAGACCAGCGTCACAGTTTGTCCGATTTTCTTTCGCGGCCGAAAGGCGACGTGTGAGATATCGAAGCCAACGGAAACGATGTCGTCCTTTTCGCAGATCTAACAAAAAAAATGATGAAATTTTTTTAAATAAATAATAAGTTGAAAACACTCATGTGCAACTAACATGCCAAATATACAGTTTCAGAGGTTTTAGTGTTGCTGTGCTTTTTAAGCGTTTTACTATATTTTTCTAACGTTTTAGTGATAAAAAGAGAGAAAAGGTTTTAGCAACACACAAGAAATTTACCTCGTTATGAGTTTTTTTCCGCTTAATTCAGGTTAAATGACAAAATTATTTTTCAGCGGTTTTTTTCTCAAACGTCGGTACGCTTAGCTACCAATCCGCTTCCGCATCTGTCATATGAAAATTTCAAAAAAATGAAATAAAAAGATGAAAATTTGTCCTTTTTCTTAAGAAAAACATGCACTAAAAACCTCTGTTTTATACTAAAAGAGGAGTCGTTTTTACATGGGCCTGTCTGGGGTAAATTTATGAATGGGTTTTTATATATTATATTTATTTGATAATATATTTTTTATATATTTTATTCCCAGGGTTATATGACATACGTTAGCCCGGCTGGATCCCATCTTTTTCCGAAACTTCTTTTATGCATCTCAACATACGCTTTTTTTGTGCATAATACAATCTAAGAAATAAAAATGAATGAATAAAACTAAATAGATAAACATGAATGAAAAATAACTATTTTTTTCCCCATAGAGACTTAAGTATTCTGTAAAATAAATTGAAACTAACCATGCATACGAATATAAAGAAAACATTTTACTACCTATTAAAAACTATTAAAAAATTGAATTAGGTAAAAAGGTAATAAAAAACCATTAAAGTAATAAAAAATTAGTTTAAAAGATAAGGGGTTTAAGTCTGACAATGGTGTATTATATTATTTAAAAATGTTTAAAAAAATTCATAAATACGCCATTGAGTCAGATTGTGTATGGTTTAGCCAAGAAAAGATGGCCGATCACTCAGGCTGCAACTCGTTTGGGACAATTGGAGATAATCTACCCAGAAATCCCTAAGAGAGGCTTTCATTCATTTATCTCAAAGGAAAATATTTTAAATTACCAAAAATTAAGCTAGAAAGACCATAAAGCTCACACGATCGGTTTTTTCGTTGTTCCAAACCGTCGGGTGAAACGGACCGAAAATGGTGGGGAAAACTATAGGTTTTAACTGATGAAAAGTTCACTTTTTTCGTCGGTTTAAATTGTCGGGTAAAACGGGCGGAAAGTGGTGGGCAAACTGTAGGTTTTGAATCGGCTCCTAGTTCTCGTCGAGAAGACATCAGGGATAAGCAAACTTTTTTGCATGTGGACCCCTTTTACCCGTCAAAAAACCTAGTAACTCAAGAAATCATGTATAAAATGGGGTTTTTACTAAAAAAATAAATAAATAAAATAAAGAAATAAAAAAAAAAGTTTGGTAAAAATAGGGTTTCTGTGTCAAAATAACCTTAGAAAACTCCCCAAAATCTTTTAAAAATGTGATGTCTCAGGCCTCAAAATCTAGGAAAATTCATAAAAGACAAAAAAAATCAGTAAAAACTCCTGAAAATCCTGCAAGATAGGGTCACTAAGTAAAAAATACCTAAGAAATCTCCTAAGATTCCAACAAGAATGTGATTTCCCTGTCTAAGAACCAATGAAATCTCCTTCACTGTAAAGTGTGGATAATCTGTCAAAAACCAAGGAAAACTTTTGAAAATGCTGTGAAAATAGGGTTTCTCTGTCTGGAAATCGAAGAAAGCTTCTAAATTCCTGAAAAAGTAGGGTCTCTGTTTAAAAACGAAGTAAAACTTTTGAGAATTTTGTAAAAAAAGGGTTTCTCTGTCAAAAACTGGGGAAAATTCTTTAAAATCCTGTATAAATAGGGTTCCTCTGTCAAAAAAAAAAAAAAAAAAAAAAAAAACCTTGGAAAACTCCGCAAAATCTTGTGAATATGCAATTTCTCAGGCCTCAAAATTGAGGAAAGTTTGTGAAGATAGGGTGTATCCTTCTAAAAAAAAATCTTGGAAAACTCTTTAAGTTCTTGTAGAATCTTGGTTTCCCAGTCATTGTTCCAAACTGACGGGTTTATTTTCTGTTCAAAACAGACTTTTTTTGCCGTCCAAACCGAAGGTTTCTGCCCTCAGACGATCGGGTTTTCCGTTAGTTTTGCCCGGCGGTATGACCCGTGAAAAATGACCAAAACTTAGGCTAGAAAGACCATAAAACGCCTTTTTGCTGGATTTTGGGCCGTTTTCCTTGACTTTTTGGCCTTAAACCAATTTTTTGGGGCAATTCCCACATTTTTTGATCAAGAATCTCTCTTTTTACTGGATTGTTTGGAATGTTTCCTCGTTTTTTGACAAAAAAAACACTTTTCAAATGATTTTCATTTGTTTTCCTAGAATTTTAGACCAAAAAACTCCAACTTAATCACTCTGTGGAACTTGTGGTTAGTCCTGGCCCCCATCGCCTCAAAAACTTCCATTTTAAAAGATTTTCGGGCGTTTTTCCTACTTTTTTTGGCCAAAAACTTCCATTTTACTGCATTTTTGAGTGCTCTTTACAGACCTCTTGGTGGTGTCCCAAAGGGGGTATCAATTTTATCTAAGAAGATGCGTTTTTAACCGATTGTCCTAAAGGCATTTCACTCTACAGCAAAAAAAACGAAAGCCCCCAGCCCACAAGCATCCCATTGGCTGAACCATACTGAAGTAAAGAATACTCTGTTGCAGGAAAATTAGAATAACAGTAAGAAAAACTTTACCTTCTTCTTCGTATGGAAGCGCTGTGGCCAAACCCCGTTCTCGGTATGAGAACCATCCGAGCGTTACCCTGTGCAGGTCTCGATCCTCCATACGACATTAAAGACGACAGATGAGCAGCATATCCGTCGCTTAAAATCGTAGCCTGCGTATGATGCTTTTTCGAAACTTTCCCAACGATAAATATCTGAGAAGGTCTCACACCAATCGAGCTATACACCGATATGTCTTTGCTGCTCCCGTAGGCCGCATGGATCACAACTTCATGATCCTTAAAATTAGAGGTAGAAACAAAAAAGTAAAATGTTATAACATACTTGAATTAATCCCTTCAAATAAGTCGCTTTATGACCTAAAGGATCGGTTGATAGGCCATCGGCGAAAGAGACAAGGCCATGGGGGAAATTGTGCTGGGAAAGCCATGCCAGTACTTTAGTCTGCTGCATATCTGGCCTTCCCGTTATATATATAATCAAATATCCTAGCTCTTGCCAATGTCTAAAAAATTCATAAATATTATTTTTATAATAATCAACAATTTTACCGAGCGACATCGACAGCACCAGCCCTAACTTTAGGGTCCCGACCAGTCACAGAAACACTTGCTGTAAAAGAACCGTCAATACTGAAAACGACGCATTCTGTTTTTGGAGGGACAACCGCCAGCGAAAAGTCAACATGTGTATGATCACCTCTAAAATACAAAATAATAAAATTTACCAACAAAACTTTAAACTTACCTAACAACCATCTTGATAGGATAAACGCCATAACCGAGAGTTTTATGGTCGGGTATGGTGTATGTTATCCGACCAGTTTTATCGGTAACTTCTGTACTTAAAAGCGACCATTCTCCTGTCGTTGTATCATTCATGACATGAATATCAACCTTTTCGCCTGTATCATTTTTAAAATAAATAAATCCAAGAAAAAAATAAAGTTTTACCTGCTAACGTGATCATATCAAAAGGCCCATACATAAATCTGGCGCTCATTGTTTGTCTGGCACCTTCTTTGACTATGACATCGTTTGCTCGATGATTGGATGTCACATTCTTTGAAAAAAAAATTAGTTCATAATAAAACTTAAATCTATCTTACTTTAAGTTTGACGGAAGTACGTTTTCTGATCCATTTTTCCCTCGGCTGACTAGGATGGAAGCCGGCGATGTCTTTTTCTTCATTTCCGATCGCTCCGCTGAACTCAAAACGTCCAACTTGTCTCAAAATGAAAGCGATGACGTCAGAACTCTCCCAGTAGCTCGCATGGAACAAATGGGGTAAAGCATTCGTCGGAAAATTGGCCAAACCTTCCGGACAGTAAAGGGCATAGTCGAGTCTTTTGTTCCCCCACCATTTTTGCGTCACTTTAAAAAAGATAAAATAAAATATAAAAAAATGATAGTTCTTACAATTGTTGATTGTGTGAAGTGGAAGAGAATCGACAACACCGGAAATTGTGCTTTGGATGCTCACTTCGGACAACCTACGCAAGTGCTGTGTACCAACGGAAAGTCCATCCGAAAAAATTTGCGAATTGCTTTGAACTATTTCCACTACAAAACAAAAAAATTTCTCAAAAATATAAAGTATCAAACTTACATAAATGATAAGGTTGTCCGTTTCCCAAAGGATATTTTTGAAACCTGGGTATATTGACGGGAGGTAACATAGAAAACCTGGCAGAAATCAACGGCTCCAATCTAGCAGCAGCAGGATCAGTGGGATGAAACAAATTGTACACTTGACTACAAGCAGGCCTTGGAATTGGACCTAAAAAAAACTAAAATAAACCAAAAAGTCAAAATAAGAAACTTACATGTTTTATCTTCACTTGATATCTTCCTGTATGCCAAAACCAAAGCCAGGGGACTCCCAAACATAAAAAACTCGCCAACTTCAAACTCCAAACGTGGCAAATTACTACTATCGCTAAAAAAAAAAAGGATAAATAAAAAATATTTTAAATCTAAAATACCTTGTGGTGGATGATCTTCTTCTGGGAGTTGGTGCGCTTAAATGTTTCCCATCAATAGTTAATTCTATAATAAACAAAAATTATAAAAATTAAAAAAAATAGATAAAATATACCAATAATATCATTTTCTGGCTCATTTTCAGATTTGTTATCTCCAGATCGGCATAGGGCATCAAAAGCCAAAATAGATCCCATAGAATCGCCTAAAATTTATTAAAATTAATTAAAAATACATTAATTTGATTACCGATGATGACGACTTGTCCGCAGAAGCCTTTTCCTTCTTCTGAGCGAGTGAAATCGATGTATGCAGCATTGGCAGCCTGAACTGTTTTAGTAACCGCATCTGTATATTCTGGGGTGCATGTGGCCATGATGGGGATTGAACCCAACGGTACAGAATCATTGGTGACATGCGGAGGATCAAGAAGAGATGGCGAGACATCAAAACTGTATGGGCTTAAACTAAAAAAAGATTAGAATGTACTAAATGTTTATTTACCCTGATAAAATGCTAAGGCTGTCTGTACAAAGAGGAGGGCATGAAACAAGTCTGACGGCGATGTGGCCAATCATAGATGCATAATGCGACCTCATGACTGCCTCCAATCCTCCCCTCAAGGTCGTCGTATCAGACTTTTTAGCAGTCAATTCAATATTAGCGTCTAAAAATGAATAAGAAAAATGATTCTTAAAAAAAACTAACCTAAAACGCTTCCAGCATGAAGGACAAGGATTAAAACAGTTATTGACGACTCTCGCCCTTGATGAGCAGATATGGAAAGCGTAGGTGAACCAGGATATACGGTGTCGATACTTCTTCCTCTTTCAGAAAGTGTAGATTTGAGATATCTTTGCGAAAAAATGCTATCATCTAAAAAAAAAACTTAGGTCATACAAAATTTAAGATGAGAGATTCAGTGCAGGATTTTACAAAGGACATCCTTAATAGTCGTACGTGTAGGATATTTCGATAAAGGGTCTACGTAGGCCACAACTGAAAGCTTGAACACAAGGGAGGAAAACTTCACCTTTTAATTTACTCATTCTTATCCTTCTAGTCCTAGTCCTAGGCCTCCGCGGAGCTTAAATAATCAATGCCATTAAAAAGGCTCTTTTTTGTTTTCGTTTTTGAAAAATAAAATGAAAAGAAAAATATTTTACCATGGGTTTCGACGATGACGGGGTTGAAGAGTCGTCTTCTTCGTTGAGAACTTCCAATGATGTCCAGGTAGCAAGAGAAACTGAATCCTCTGAGTTAATAAAAAGAAGTATAAACTACGGGGTTTGGGTACTTAAAATACCTTGACAGTCGAAAAACTCGTCGTCATCTTCGCTCCCAGAATCTGAATCTCTGACTATACTTTCCATCCTCCAGCTCGCAGCAGCAAGTTCAAATCGCTGCGATGACGTTGGAGATGGAAGACTTGTTTTAGAATTACTCCAATTTCTTTTTCTTTCTTCGCTAGTCCTAAAACAGAAATTAATAAATGACAAGAAAGAGATGTTACCTTAGAGTTGGAGAAACTTCAGGGCTGATTTGTTCAGGAAGTGGTTCGGGTAGAGGGCGATGTTTGACTAAAGGGCTGGCAGTGTCACCATCGGGTTTTTCAATACTTCCAAGATTAGCAGCCAAAGTGTTGCTTCCATCGCCAGCCGACAATGTTCCATCTTCGCTACTTTCGCTTCCACCAGCCATCGTCATCTTCAACGCTTCTTGCGTCTGCCTTTCTATCTGCCGAATATCCTCCATCGTCAATCCATGCCACTCATCCTGCCAAGCCCACGCTTGACGATGTGCTCTCAGCATCGTTTTTCTTAAAGCTAAACCAAAATAACAAAAAAAAGAAGTGCAAAAAAATACCAATATCATGGATGTATCTTTCAAGTTTAGTCTGCATTCCCCAATATCGAAATTCAACTCGACACAATTTATATGCGCACATAATCGACTTCCCATTCGGAAGAGGCATTTCTTTACCCTAAAAGAAAAAATTAATATTTCTTCTTTAAATTTTTAAATTACTTTGCACTCGTCCCAATATTCTTGAAGCCAATTTTCACTAAGAGGTCCTCTCAAGCATTTCTGCGAGATATAAATCGTTGGATCTTCTTCTCTGACATAATCGCCCCCAACGAGTTGATCCTTGACGACATCAATTACATCTAAAATAACATTTTTAACACAGAAAACAACATAAAATAAAAAACTAACCAACTATTCTGTTACGTAGATCACTGCCTGTTAGATTAAAAACATTTTCTTGATGACCATTATCAGCGAAATAGTATGTTTCAAGTTCCAAAAGAAGTTTTTCAACAAACGGACATGTAAATCTTGTTTTAGTATACGGGTAGGCGTTCCATGCTTCTTCCTCAACGCACAATGCTGATTTAGGAAGCAAACTTTTGAGCCAACCTAAAATTTAAAAATAAACAAAGGTTGTTTAATTAAAAAAAGAAGTTTTACCAGGTAAATGGCTTCCAACATGATATCTTTTATGGGTGTACTGTCCATTTCCTCCAGGCCCGTTGGTATACGGTTCATTGACTAAGATTTCAACGCCACTTCCAGCCCCTTTACTTTCTTCCCTGCTCTTTTTCTGTTTACAAAAAAATCAATTTACTGAAAAATAAATATGAATACTTACAGCTATCATATAGAGCTGGGCGATCCGATACTCTTCCACCGTCAGTGGAAGGGGTATTCTGTACTCTTTTATCAGCATGATTTATGACCGTCACAACATTTTTACCTATATAAAAAAAATAAAATGATAAAATTAATCGAAAGTAGTATTACCTTAATAACATTATTTGATTAGGATGGAAAAAATGAAACCATACAT
Source organism: Orius insidiosus (assembly GCA_014119065.1). Classification (NCBI taxonomy): domain Eukaryota; kingdom Metazoa; phylum Arthropoda; class Insecta; order Hemiptera; family Anthocoridae; genus Orius; species Orius insidiosus. Next base: position 79,220 of record JACGAQ010000282.1, on the reverse strand, counting down.
GTGGTCAATATTGGATTTCATCTACAATATTAAAAGAGTTGAAAATACATGGGTTTTACCTGAATGAGACGGGTGTTTCACAGGCTTTTGTGAAACGAGCGACGGACATCGGTTTTACATCTTTTCTTCGATAATTAGGGATCCAAAATGTTCATCCTGTATCCTTCATTTTGACTAAAACAAAGAAGAAAAAATACAATGAGACAAAAGGAAATGAATACTTAAAAATACAAATTAGGGTAAAATTTTAGGTAGGGGTAGTGCAATTTAAATTTAGTTTGGGAGGAAATAGTAGCAGATGTGGAAAACGCCCAAAATAAAACAAAAATATCAACTTCCTTAAAGAGAAGTAGCAATATAGGAGGGGGAAGTATAGAGGAGGGGAAGTATAACGGAGGAGGAAGTATAAAGGAGGGGGAAGTATAAATCTCTAGCAATATCGATATTGCAAGAGAAGAAAAAAAAAAATCCGGTGAAAAGCGAGTTTCTTAGCTTCTTAGTTGTAGGCCAAAAAAAAGTTAAAAAATTAGGTAAAAATGGTGATTCTTGACGGAAAAAACGAAAAAAGCGCTCAAAAAAATTTTTTGCCTTAAGGAAATTTTACCCTAAAAAATTTACCCAAAAAATATCGTCCAAAAATCTGGAAAACGAAGGGATTTTCTTGCTAATAGACTGAGAAAAGAGCTTGAAAAAAATGTGCTTATGAAAAATGAGTGAGAAAACTCGAAAATATGCGGTAAAAAGGGGGTTAGATTAGCAAAAGATCGGAAAACGCCTAAAATTCTGGTAAACTGTGAGTGCCGGAAAAACGAAGATTTCTTAAAAGGCATAAGAAGGAGAAAAAGTAGTAGTTTGAAGAGCTTCCAACGAAAACTTCCTTACAGAGAAGTAACAAAATAGGAGGGGGAAGTATTAGGGAGGGGAAGTATAACGGAGGATGAAGTATAAAGGAGGGGGAAGTATAAAGGAGGGGGAAGTATAAGGAGGGGAAGTTTAAGGAAGTCTATAACTTTTAGTCTCTTTTTTGAACTATGTAGTCTTTTAACTCTTTCACTCTTTGAAGTTTTCAAGTTTAAGGAGGATTTTTTTTATTTCTAAATTTTTTTTGTTTTTCAAAAAAATTTTTAATTTTTTTTCAAAAATTTTTAAGTTTTTGTTTTTAAATTTGCAGTTTATTTTTCGAAAATTTTTTTAAATATCAAGCAAGAAATAATGGGTTTTTTGCCCAAGGGAGATCCCTCTCGTAACGCCTGGAAGTATGAAATTTCTCCCTACTCAAAAGATAAATTTTTTTACACCAAAAATTCGTAAAAAATATAAGGAATAATTGGTGAAAATTTGGTAGAAATCAGACCAATGGTTCGGCTGCAGCGAATTTTTAAAATTTCAAACAGACATATCTCCGTCATTTTTTCTAAATTCAAAAATCGCCCTCGTTTTTTGTTCACCGACTAAAGAAAATTTGGTGAAAATCGGTTGAAAACTACGGCCGTAAAGTGTTTCGGAAAAAAATGCTACGGACGGCCGGCCGGCACCACAGACAAAGTTGAGATCGTTAAAGATCAATATTCGATTCTCCAAAAACCCGGAGGGTATCACAATAATTTCTTTAAGGAAGTTAAAACGTGAGCTTTCCTTTTATATAAAAAGCTCAAAATTATACAAAAATTGCCACAAAATTTAAAAGAAAAGGCCTAAACTATTTAATTTTGTATAGAGGTCCAACGTTTTCTCCAAAGAAAAAAAAAGAAGTAAGCATTTCAAGCGATAAACATCAACATTTGAGAGGTCTGAAACGCCAGAAAAACAATTGGATCCCAAGAATTTCCTTTCGAAATAATCAAGAGAGATCGGAAGGGCCCGCATTTGAGAGGAAGTCAAGGAAATTGAGAGTCTGGGGGAGACTTCGTAAGGTGAGAGGACAGAAACGAGTGCACCCCGTTCAATATTGACAAGTCGACCAATTTCAAAATATTTCTCTTTTATTCGTGAATTTTTAACTTCCTTAAAGAAGTTATTGTGATACTCTCCACGTCGGGATTTTGGGGAAGGGTCTTCCAGAGGGTCAAATTGATCTTTACCGACCACAACTTTGTCTGTAGTGCCGGCCGGCCGTCCGTAGCATTTTTCAGGAACACTTCACGGCCACAGTTTTCAACCAATTTTCACCAGCTTTCCACCAAATTTTCATTAATTACTCCGTAACTTTTTTAAGAATTTTTGGTGTAAAAAAATTTCATTTTCTTTACATTAATTATCATTTCAGTAGGGAGAAATTTCACGCTTCCACGCCTTAGGAGAGGGACCCCTCTTGCGGGAAAATCCCATTATTTCTACCTTGATACTTAGAAAATTTTTGAAAAAAAAACTCGAAAATTTTTTGAAAAAAAAAAAACTCGAAAAATTTTTTGAAAAAAAAAACACAAAACTTAAAATATATTTGAAAAAAAAAAAACCTTGGAAAATTTTTCGGAAAAAAAATCGGGAATTTTTTCGAAAAAAAAACTTCCCTTTTATTATCCTTCTCCCTCCGTTATACTTCCCCGCCCTTATACTTCCCCCTCCGTTATACTTCCCTTCCTTTTTACTTCCCCCTCCGTTATACTTCCCCTCCTTTGTACTCCGCTTCCGTTATACTCCCCCTCCTTTGTACTTCCCCTCCGTTATACTTCCCCTCCTATATTTTTACTTCTCTTTAAGGAAATTTTCGTTGGAAGCTCTTCAAACTAGTACTTTTTTAAAGAGCTCTTGTCAATAAGTATTTTGAGAAGGATCTATTATGATGGGGAATAGATAATTTAAAGGGGTTTTTCGTTTAGAGTTAACAAGATCTTTCGAGTTTCGTCTTATCTCTAGCGCTTCAATAAACAATAACGTTTATCGCCGTTTTCCGAAGGCCTAAAGTGTTGCTGGACCATTGATAAAAGCCCCCTTCGGAGTGGTTTCCTTTCGAATAACATCCCGAGACTTTTATTGAAGCCTCAGGCAAAAGTTGGTTGAGTGATTTCGTCGAACCGGGAAAACGTTTCATAAATAAAGAACAAGGGTTTAATTTTGTATCCTTTAAGCTATAATTAGAGTCAGATAAATAAACCGGGTTATTTTATTTTGTCTGTTTTGTTCAATCCGAGATTATTAATTTTCTGTTTGTTTCCTTCTGGAAAAACAAGACAATAAAGAAGCACGGTGACCTGTTGAAAGTAACATTTTTATCGATCCGTTTTCCACAAATAACATTTTTTTTCCCTCCTTCTAACTCCCACTCTTCGCGTTGGAAAATTCATCAAATTAAATCAGATTTGAGGGCGATTAAACATTCACTGAAAGCTTTATGTCTCTCCAGAGGGGAGCTTTTCCCGGCGATTCGACGCCGGAAGTATTTAAGGATGTAAATGTCCGAGGGCGGTGGAGCAATCGTCCCATTAAAAATTCATTCCTATTGATTCCCACTTTAAATTCATCATCCTAAAATCTTGTTTTATCACATTCCCCGATTAATTGGCGACGAAAAAGTACAAGATCGAAGAGCTTCCAACGAAAACTTCCTTAAAGAGAAGTAAAAATAAAGGGGGAAGTACTCAAGAGAGGAAGTATAATGGAGGAGGAAGGATGAAGGAGGGGGAAGTATAAGGGAGGGGGAAGGATAAGGGAGGAGGGACGAATAACGGAGGGGAAATAACGGAGGGGAAGTATAAGGGAGGGGAAGTATAAAGGAGGGGGACACATGTGGGAGGGGAAGTATAAAGGAGGGGAAGTATAATGGAGGGGGAAGTATAATGGAGGGGGAAATATGAGGGAGAGGAAGTATAAGGGAGGGGAAGTATAATGAAGTGAAAGTATAAGGGAGGGGAAGTATACGGAAGTGAAACTATAAGGAAGTGAAAGTATAAGGGAGGGGAAGTATAAGGAAGTGAAAATATAAGGGAGGGGAAGTATAACGGAGGGAGAAGTACAACGGAGGGGGAAATACGGTGGGGGGAGTATAACGAAGGGGGAAATATAAGGGAGGGGAAATCTAAGCGATAGGAAGTATAACGGAGGGGGAAGTATAGGAGAGGAAATCGTCGCGTTAGTTCTAACACCCGATAAGTCATTTTTTATCAATTTTAAGTTAGGCATAGTTTCTGATGGTAAATTTTGTGGAGAATCGAATTCCGTTGGTAGTTTAACCCTATTACCAAAGAAAACGCGTAGTTCACGATTTAGCCAACAGGTAATGGAGGGGAAGTATTTATACTGGGGTCCTTTAGGAGGAGACGTATAAAGGAGAGAAGTATAAAGGGAGAGACGTATAAAGGAGAGAAGTATAAAGGGAGAGACGTATAAAAGAGGGGAAGTATAACGGAGGAGGAAATATGAGGGAGAGGAAGTATAAGGTAGGGGAAGTAAAAGGAAGTGAAAGTATAAGGGAGGGGAAGTATAAGCCTCCGTATAAGATTCCAATGAGAAATTAATCCGTATTTTGGCTCTCCTGAAAACCTAGGAAAAATGACTTTTCCGATGTTAGAACTAACGCGACGAACTGTATAACAGAGGGAAGTATAAGGGAGGGGGAAGTATAACAGAGGGGAAGTATAAGGAGGGGAAGTATAACAGAGTATATATAATATTCGGAGTTATAATATTCGATTTGATCCATCCCCAAAAACCCGATGTGGAGGGTATCACAACAACTTCTTTAAGGAAGTTGAAAAACGTCTTTGCCGCTAAAATCTCCTTTTCATTGGGTTTTTGGGCGTTTTACTCCATTTTTCCGACCGAAAGAACATCATTCTATCAGATTCCCAGCCTAGTGATACTACCCCAGAAGAAAGAGGAAAGCGCTTCGAAGAAAACACCTGAAAGTCACGTAAAAAGGGCAAAAGATATAGAGGAAACGTCGAACAACAAATCGAGATTCTTACGGCCGGAAAAATGTAATAAAACACACAAAAAACCGGTAAAAAGGAGATTTCTGGGCAAAAAGAAGGGGGTCGAGAGAGCCGAGAGAGCAAAGACAGAGAAAAGAGATAGCTAATTTGATTTTTTGGCCAAAAGAGCTAGGAAACGACCAGAAATATGCAAAAAAGAGGTTTCATTGAAAAACTCCCACAGATCAGGTAAATTTTGGCCAAAAAAAAATGGAACAAACTTTTTTTTAACGAATATTGCGCACTTTTATAGGATTTAGTGCTGTTTTTACGAATATAAGGCAATTTCGGGCCTATTATGTTGAGATGTCGTGTAAAAATGGCTTCCTTCTCACCCTCGTTGCGTAACACATTCTGTAAGTGAATTCAACCGGAATGATCGACCATCCTATGGCTGTAGCAGACGGTTGAGGATAAGATGTAATTTTACTATTTGAAGTGGCCCTCCCAACGCCATCAAAATCAGATTCTAAATAAATTTTTAAATAAAAATTGGCGCCAGAAACAGAGAAATTCGAAGGTTTTGCTAGAGGAGTGACTGGTCTCGACGCGCTCTTCGACTCACACCTCTCAAATGGCCAAACTTACGCCTGCCCGACTTTTAATTTCTCGTTTTTGAGTTTCTGGCGGCAATTATGGAAAAATGCACCGTGCTCTCTTCGACTCACACCTCTCAAAACGCCAAACTTACGACCGCCCGACTTTTAATTTATCATTTTTGAGTTTCTGACACCAATGTTGGAAAAATGCACCACGCCCTCTTCGTCTCACACCTCTAAAATAGCCAAACTTACGCCCGCCTTAAAGCAAGACAGCTTTATTTGACATTTTCGTAGCAATCTCAAGATATATAAATTTTTTAAAAACTCCGTTTTGTAACATTAGTGACACCTGAGTGATCTGGAAACACGTTATCGCCCACGTGTGTTTCGCCTCTCAACATTGGCAGGGAAAACTTCACAGATAGCGGGAATGACATGACGGAAACGTATTCACTTTCACAAAGGCCAGAAGCCCCCACTATCTGCATAGAAACCACATATGCAGTCAAAAACTCTTCAAAGAAAAATTTCACGCAGAAAAAAATTGAGCGTAATAGGTCATTTCCCGCCCTATCGCTTCAAACCTCATGGACAAAATGAATTATTTATGTACTTCAACAAAGAAAATTTAAAATTCTTTCGTATACACGAGTTATTGGTTTAAGAAAATGCGTTAAAAAAGAGTTTTAGACCTTTGACCTTTCCTGAAAAGGTTAACTCATTAAATACTCGTTATATACGAATATAAAAGGTTTTTTTTATTTTTCTTTCTAGTCTAGACTGATCAATGGGCTACCCCACGTAATTGCACGCGGTTAATCTGTTTGAAATTGGAAAGTTTTTTACTTTATTGTCCATTTTAAAAGGAAAAAAAGGGCTTTCAGACACTAGAACTTTTCTATCTCTATTATTTCAAGAGTTACAAGCGGTTTTATTGAGTTTTCGAGAAACGGTTGTAACTTGAAGAGGAAAAACAAGTTTTTTATCAAGCTAAAAATTGTTTAAATATTTTGGTTTTGACAATTTGTGAGGAGGGAATCTTGGAGTGAATAAAAGGGTCGGACACAGGTGGTTGCCCTACATCTGTCCCTTTATACGCCACTTGAATGCCCACTTAAAACAACGATTTTTACTTAAATCTTAAGCAATTATTTAAAATAAATTTTTAAAAAAATTTTGTAAAAACTTACTTTTTAAAAATAGATGGAGTTTCAGAGTCGAAAAATTGACTGTTGAAAAAGACGATTTTGAATATGTTTTGAATTTTTAAAATGTATTTTTTTTAAATTTAAACTCTGTGAACTGTGTTGTTTACAGGGTGGACAGGAGGCGGCGAAAGGTGGCGAGCGGGGGTTGAAGCCTGGTGGCGAACTGGGCTAAACCCAGGCTCCTTCGCCGCCCCCACTTGTCCATATTGCCAACATAACATCCACAGAACAATTCAATTTCACAGTAATTACCGCTATAAATTATTTAAACGGGGAAAGCGTTTGTCCGAAATCGATTTCCCCACAGGTTGGAAACCAAGAATAAAAAGTCAAGAATTTTTTTAATCAATGCCTAAACTATTTATTTAATTATTTAAAAATAAATTAATAAACTTTAAAATTATTATTATTATTATTATTATTATTATTATTATTATTTATACTCCTCAACACTTAACACGACAATTTTTTAGAGCTCAATCTCGATTTTTCACATTTTAAAACATTACTATTTTAAAATTTAAAAATTTTATAAATTTTCTTATTTCATAATTTTTACAAAAAACGTCATTAAATATAAGTGAGGAATTATTTTTGGGTCCGAAAAAAAAAAAAATAAACTAAATACGAGATAAATGTAGAATAATACGCCAGAAGGTGGGTGGGTTCTTTGGAGCCTCCCAGGGCTCCGGAAAGCGAAATGTCAAAGGTAAAGCCCCAGGAATAGTCCCTCGACAATTCAATAAATTTAAACGCTAAAAAAATACATAAATATGAGAAATTTACGTGTTTTGTAAAAAACAAAACTATGTAAACTATGAGATTGAAAAGCCAGTTATATCGAGAATTTTTTTCCCCCTTCTCTTTAAATCTTTTAGATTTTTAAAAAAAATGTCGTAGTTTTCATTGTTGTAGTGGAAAAACGATGATTTTATCCAAACAATTTTTTATGCCTTAAAATTGTTTGTTTAAATTTTTTTTTATAAATTTTTTTATTCTTACAAATTAAGAATAAATTAAAAATGTTGATGTGAGAATAATAAGGGAATTCTGGGGGGTGAAGGGATGGTGAAAATATTATGTTAAAGGTCCGACGAAGTGGGTTCAACTGAACACCATTTCCTCGAATCGATTCCCCCCCAAGAGCAAATGACGTCAGGGCTAGTGACGTCATAAACTCAATGACGTAGTTCTGCCTTTTCGACGAAGGCCTTTCTATTACGAAGTGTGAAAACTTTTCCGAGGGTCAGTCGGAAAAACTTTTTGCCTCATTTTAAAGTGAAATAAAACAAAAAGGGTGCCCCATCAAAATTTGCAAAATTCGCATTACAAACTGCCTTAAATTTGATAAATTTTACTTTTATAGCCACCGTTGGAAAGGTTAAGCAATTTACTTGAAGAATCCGAAGGAAACGTACTACTTTGAAGAGCTTCCAACGAAAACTTCCACAAGAAGAGTCAAAATATAGGAGGGGAAAGTATAACGGAGGGGGACGTATAAAGGAGGAGAAGTATAACGGAGGAGGAAGTATAAAGGAGAGGAAGTATAACGGAGGAGGAAGTATAACGAAGGGGAAGCATAACTGAAGGGGAAGTTTAAGGGAGGGGAAGTATAACTACGAGGAAAGTTTTTTTTTCGAAAAATTTTCTAAGTTTTCTTTTTAAATTTTCATTTTTTTTTTTTCAAACAATTTTCTAATTTTTCTTAAGTATCAAGGTAGAAATAATGGGTTTTTGCGTGAGTAAGGTCCCTCTCGTAACTGGTGGAAGTATGAATTTCTCCCTACTAAAATGATAATTAATGTAAAAAAATTAATTCTTTTTCACCAAAAATTCTTAAAAAATATAAGGGGTAATTGGTGAACATTTGGTGAAAATCAGACCAACGGTTCGGCCGCAGCGAATTTTTTAAATTTCATACAGACATATCTCCGCCATTTTTCAAAAATCGCCCTCGTTTCTTGTTCACCGACTAAAGAAAATTTGGTGAAAATCGGTTGAAAACTGTGGCCGTAAAGTGTTCCAGAAAAAGTGCTACGGCCGGCCGGCACCACAGACAAAGTTGAGATCGGTTAAGATCAAATTTGACCCTCCGGGGTCTGGAAGACCCTTCCCCAAAAATCCGACGTCGAGGGTATCACAATAACTTCTTTTAAGAAGTTAACAGTGTTAATTTTATCGTTTGTTTTTAAATAAATTTTTGCAAAACCATTGTTGAGCAAAATTTTAACACAGAACATTAATAAACACCCGAAAAAAAGAGATTTCACGGGATTAATTTTTAAAAAAAGGTTTAATAGAGTTTAAGGGGAAGATGAGATATTGCCGCAAAACTGCCAAGTCATGCGGGTCAGGGAGTGCCTGAGGCTCGGACATTTGCCAATTTTTTAGGGACTTATTTCCCCGTAATGAGATTACCCGGTTTAATAAGAAAGAAAAAAACGTTAAAAGTAGCCGATAATTTCGGATATCACTGAAGGCCATTTTTTTATCGTCAAATTACTTTTTTTATGGTCTTGTTAACTCCTTTCTTTACGACAAGGGAAAAACAAATTACGTCCGAAAAAAAAGTTTTCGAAATGCTAAGACTAAACTTTTGACGATCCATCAAATTAACACGTGAAGGCATTTTAACTTCTTTTTATTTTTAAACTTTTTTTGATGAAAAAAACCACCATATTAGGAGGTGGAAAAGTATTTGATTCTTTGGAAATAATCGGCTTGAAAAGCCTGTCAAAAAAAGACAAGATGGCAAAGAGCCAATCGCTATCTAAACTTGAGGTTTTCCTCTTTTTTCTTCTCTCTTTTTAGTGTTTTAAGAAAAAAAAATTTAAGACAAACGGTGTCATTATGTAAAAGTTTAAACAGTCTAATTTTCTATTTTATACCCCCGGAGACCTCTAATAGACGCTATCTTTCTTCCAACTTCTCATAACGAGGGAAAAAGATAAAAATGGTTAACAAAAAAAAAGTTTGATGATGCTTAAAAATGTTTAATTTAAGCACTAAGTTCCCCGAACATAATAGCTTTGTTCCAACTGGTTTGAGACTCCTGGAGCATGCGCAGAAGGGACGTTCGACGTCGTTTGTCTGTCAAATTTGATGTGCGAATCCTTCTGCGCATGCTCCAGGAGTTTCAAACTGCGGCTGGAACAAAGCTGATTATAAAACCAAAAGAGCTTGGTCTTTCGACCTTTTTTTGAAAAAATGAAGAGTTTAACCAATAAAGGGCGTGAAACTTGCCCGCTTGTCCGACATGAAAAGTTATAGAGGTCAATAAAGATTCGCCAACTTTATAAATTTCCATATTTAGTATGATGTAAAATCGATTCCGGAAAATAAGAATGGGAAGTTTTTTTTTTCTTCCTTACTCAGAATTTTCTTTAAGATCGTTTTCAAAAAGAACCATTGTTTTTTTAACTTGAAGAATTTATAGGTCTGATAAAACGAGGAACCGACTTCCGGGAGAACTTTGAAAATTATGGTGTTAAAAACAGAAAATCGACGGTAACAACAGGTTGTTAACAAAAACAAAAGGTCAACAACAAGAGTAATAAAAACAAGAGGATTAACAACATTGATAAACATGAGGATAACAACAGGTCAAAATTCGGGTTGACTGGAAAGTTTTGAAATTTTATGGCCCAATCGAGGGCTCTCGCCATGTTGAAAAGGCAGGGGCGTACGAATTTCAGAAGATAATAAAATAACAATATAACAATATAACAATATAACAATAACAATAAAAATAACAAACAACAACAATAACAATAACAAAATAACAGTTAAATTAGAGCAGTGATTCTCAACGGGGGCGTTAAGCAAAATTTGGGTGATGGGGGCCAATGGCTAATTGGCTGGGGGCATAGCGTGAGTCCTTTTTTAAATTTAATTTTTATTAAAGCCCAAAAAAAAAGCCTACCTATAATAATGGGGATCTCTTTGAAAATCGAGGCGCTTGAGATACTAAACCAACGTGATCGCCAAGTCTTGCGGGTTTAGTACGACAAAAGAAAATTCGAGGAGAGATGAAGCGCCCGTGCTCCCGTTTTAAGCTCCCCTTGGCGGCGTCGCGAAATGCTTGTTTACAGGTAATATATTAATCAGTGATTACTGATGACTCGATGAGTTAGATGTTAATATGCTATCGATTACTCTGAAATCCTCTGAACTGTGGAAAACATGGTCTCTGTAGTTTTTTTTTTTTTTTCCGAAATGATAGCTTTGTTCCATAGGACGTCAAATATGACGGCAGATGACTTCAGATTTGAAGGACCGAGGATTTTAATGACTTCAAACTTTACGTCCGAATCCTTCTGCGCATGCTTCAGGAGTTTCAAACCAGTTTCAAACTGCGGTTGGAACAGAGCTGTTGAGGAATATTACCTGAAATCCGGTAAAATTAGGTCTTCCCGAGCGAAAAGCTGAAGAAAGGATATTAATTTAGAGCGTGGGTCGGCAAACTGGCGCCCGCGGAGACTGGGTTCCCACGGATTTGAGTCGCCAGCGCAGTGTCTTTAAAAATTAAAACCGAGGAAAACGCCCGAAAATCCGACAAAAAGGACGAAAAACTGGGAAAAGATCCTGAAAATCGGACGAGAAGGCCAAAAGATCGAGGAAAACAGGAAACAGGAGAAATGGTGGTTTCAAAGATGAAAAATGTAGAAAAACGTACGACGATAGGGTTTCTCAGCAAATAGGCAATAAGAAAACAATCGCGAATGGTGCTTCTGAGGCAAAAGATCGTCGAAAACTACGAAACTCCAGAAGAAAGGGCGTTTCTTTTCCGAAAATCCCACCAAAACTCCTTAAAAAAGGTTTTCTTGGCCAAAATATCGAGAAAACCGGAGTAAAATTGTGGTAAAAGCGAGGAAGAGGAGCAATAATGCAGTAAAATTGATATTTCCAGTTAAAATTAAAGGAAAAAAATGAAAAACTACAAAAATCGGGTAAAAAGGGGTGTTTATAAGCGAAAAACTGAGTAAAACTTCTCGAAACCAGGTAAAAATGGTTCCTTTTGGTCGGAAAATCGTTGAAAACAAGTAAAAATGGAGAAAAATCGGCATTTCCAAGCAGAACAAATCAATAGTGTAGAAACCGGTGTTTCTACACCAAAACAATCTAAGAAAACTACCCGAAACCCAGTAAAAGAGACGCTAAACGCCTAAACGCCTAAAATACTGGTTTTTCTAGACCTCTAGGGTTCTTTTTGGCCGGAAGATCGTAGGAAACAAGTAAAAATGAAGAAAAATCGGTGTTTCAAACCGGAAAAACGGAAGAAACCCACGAGTTAATAGGGTGTTAAAAGCTCAAAAACCCGATGAAACCGGTGTTTCTACACCAAATAAATCTAGGAAAACTACCCAAAAGAGACGCTAAACGCCTAAAAAATTGGTTGTTCAAGACCTCTAGGGCTTTGGGCTGGAAGATCGTAGGAAACAAGTAAAAATGAAGTAAAATCGGTGTTTCAAACCAGAAAAACCGAAGCACCCCACGAATCAATAGAGTATTGAAAGCTCAAAAAACAAATAAAACCGGCGTTTCTACACCAAACCAATCTAAGAAAACTACCCAAAACCCGGTAAAAGAGACGCTAAACGCCTAAAAACTGGTTTTTCTATAATTCTAGGGTTACTTCTGGCAGGAAGATCGCAGGAAACAAATAAAAAATGAAGAAAAATCAGCGTTTCAAATCAGAAAAACCGAAGATACCCACGAATCAATAGGTTGTTAAAAGCTCAAAAACCAGATAAATCGGCGTTTCTACACCAAAACAATCTAAGAAAACTGCCCAAAACCCGGTAAAGGAGACGCTAAACACCTAAACGCCTAAAAAAATGTTTTTTTTAGCAGATATTCGAGGAAAACAACTCCTTTTTGGATATTTCTTTTAATTTAACTAAGCATATTTCCTCATAACTTTTGTATTTCGTAAACGTCATGGCTCATCAATTACTTATCTATGTAATAAAGATTCTTCAACTATTAAGTAATTTAATGATAACTATGGCTATAATCTATAAAATAATAAAAAGACAAAATTGTTGAGCAATAAAAACAAGGAAAAGGCTCCCTCGCCCACTCAGATTTCAGAATCAATTAAAAAACGCCCATCCCAACTCTTTTTCAAAATAAAACCATAAAAACAATTAAATAATTGATAATATTTGTTTAATATTAAATTTGATTATTTAACCAATTAAAAAGGCGGAAAAAGTTTTTGAAAAAATTAATTAACATTAATTAAAAAAATGTTTAAAGAGAAATATTTACCTTTTAAATGTTGAACACAAAATTTCAATATTTTCAAATCTGTATTGACTGATGATAAGAAGAACTGATACTAAAAAGGTAAAAAAATCAAAAAAGTGTAAACATGGAAGCCTGGAGAGGGAAGTAGGCTGGTTACAAAAATATCCGTCAAAAATCATTGATTTAAAAAAAATCTATTCTCTTTTTGTGGTCGTAATTTCGGAGATTTAGGATTTTTAGTGTTTTTGTATAAATAAGGATGTTTTGAGGGTTTTATTTTAAAGATTTGATTTTTGTCGTTTTTAATTTATGTGGCATTGAACTCAATAATTTTCTGAGGTTTTTCGTGTTTCCCCGGACTTGTTTTCCCCTTTATTTTTCCCTTTTGCACAATTTTTGTTTAGTTTTTTATTTTCGGTCGGGAGAAAAGGTGGAATTAAAATCATGGAATGATGATTGCCGAAGTGCTCTGCTCCTTTCTCATTTTGACGTTTTCTTCAGGTAAGTTACACATATTGAGAAAAACGATTTAGTTCTTTTTTGTGCAGATTTTTGTGGAGCGAGTGAAACTGAAACTGAGCAGCTTTGGGGCGATGAAGGTAGCAGTTTGCTTCTTCCTTGCAGAAGGACAGATTTGTCCTTAAATGGCCCTGTAAGTTGGAGATATGGAGGAAGGGATAGCTTAAGGGCTGAAAGAACTAGCATCGGCCGTGATAATGCGCTCATTCTTAAGGATTTAAGCAGAGAAGACGTCGGTGAATACACCTGTACTCAAGATAATGATATAATCATTAATAAAGTTCAAGTACATGTAAGAAGTAAGTATGCTTACAGCTTTACCGCTTATGTATTTACTGTGTTGTTTCAGCACCTCCGCCACCTTTGGCGAATGTAAGTGTGATACCGTCGACAGTTCTGGCATGTCTACGATGGGAAGTCGCCGATTCTGGCGGTTATCCGATAACATATTTCACCGTACAGTACAGACTGCGGCATACACCTCCCGACCAACCTCCAGACCCGTGGCATTTAGTCATCCCTGAACGTATCAGCCCGAGTTCGACGCAGATCGATATATTCCAACTTCAGCCGAATTCTTCATATGTTTTTCAAGTCTGGGCGAACAATCGGCTCGGAAGAGGCGAAATTGTTGAACTTGAGGCTAAAACTGAGCATAACAATCAAGAAATTGAGCTGGCTAAGCATCTACTGGAAGGCGCTGAAACGTTCGATACTCGGGTGTGGATTGCTGCTGTTGCTGTCGTCATGGGTACTCTTTTAATCTTAGCCACAGCCACCATATATGCTCTTTATAAGGAATGTCATATTCCTTTAGTAAAAGATAAAGATATGGAAACCATGGAACTTATACCGAATATTATTCTCAATCCCGGTTATAATGACTTGCAATCCGAATGGTCGGAACCTGACGAAAACTCAAACGACACAACCACTGTTAGGCTTAACAACAACACTGTCGTTAACCCTGCACGATTATAAAATCACCATTTTGGCCATTTTTTCCTACTTGAAAACTATCTTTAAAAATCACTTTTATATGTGATGCCTGAGATCTGGCTTTTCCTTTTTTTTTCTAGGAAGAAATGGTGAAGTCAGCCAATAGTTACCATTCTTCCAAGATGGTTGGTACCTCTTGGAAAGTATTTTCGACCCCAGCCTTCGCCATGACAAAAACTGCCAAAAAAATTGCATAAATCCTGGGTTCCTTGGCAGAAATTTCTAGGAAAACGCCCAAAAATCATGTGTTTTGTGCCCAAATATTCTATCAACACTGAATGTCCTGGCAGAAAGTCCCAGGAAAACGCCCAAAAATGGGATTAAGCCTGTGTTTTTTGCTAGAAAATGCAAAACTCCTGAAAATCTTGAGTAATTTTTGGCATGGAAAAAACTACGCAAACTTGGTTTTCTTGGCAGAAATCCTTCGCCATGACAGAATCTGCCCAAAAATTGGATGAATCCTGGGTTCCTTGGCAGAAATTTCTAGGAAAACGCCCAATAATTATGTGTTTTATGCCCAAATATTCTATCAACACTGAATTTCCTGGCAGAAAGCCTAGGAAAACGCCCAAAAATGGGATTAAGACTGTGTTTTTTGCTGGAAAATGCACGCCTGAAAATCTTGAGATAATTTTTGGCATGGAAAAAAACCGCCCAAACATGGTTTTCTTGGCAGAAATCCTTCGCCATGACAAAAACTGCCCAAAAATTGGATGAATGCTGGGTTCCTTGGCAGAAATTTCTAGGAAAACGCCCATAAATCATGTGTTTTTTGCCCAAATATTCTATCAACACTGAATTTCCTGGCAGAAAGCCTAGGAAAACGCCCCAAATTGGGATTAAGCCTGTGTTTTTTGCTAGAAAGTGCAAAACGCCTGAAAATCTTGAGTAATTTTTGACATGGAAAAAAACTACGCAAACATGGTTTTCTTGGCAGAAATCCTTCGCCACGACAAAAAACTGCCCAAAAATTGGATGAATCCTGATTTCCTTGGCAGAAATTTCTAGGAAAACGCCAAAATCATGTGTTTTATGCCCAAATATTCTATCAACCCTGAATTTCCTGGCAGAAAGTCCTAGGGAAACGCCCAAAAATGGGATTGAGCCTGTGTTTTTTGCTAGAAAATGCAAAAAAAAAACCACCCAAACATGGTTTTCTTGTTGCCATGACAAAAACTGCCCGAAAATTGGATGAATCCTGGGTTCCTTGGCAAAAATTTCTTGAAAAACGCCCAAAAATCATGTGTTTTATGCCCAAATATTCTGTTAACATTGAATTTCCTGGCAGAAAGTCCCAGGAAAACGCCTGAAAATGGGATTAAGCCTGTGTTTTTTGCTAGAAAATGCAAAACGCCTGAAAATCTTGAGATAATTTTTGGCATGGAAAAAACCACCCAAACATGGTTTTCTTGTTGCCATGGCAAAAACTGCCCAAAAATTAGATGAATCCTGGGTTCCTTTGCAGAAATTTCTAGAAAAACGCCCAAAAATCATGTGTTTTATGCCCAAATATTCTATCAACACTGAATTTCCTGGCAGAAAGTCCTAGGGAAACGCCCAAAAATGGGATTAAGCCTGTGTTTTATGCCAGAAAATGAAAAACGCCTGAAAATCTTGAGATAATTATTGGCATGGAAAAAAAACACCCAAACGTGGTTTTCTTGGCAGAAATCCTTCGCCATGACGAAAACTGCCCAAAAATTGGATGAATCCTGGGTTCCTTGGCAGAAATTTCTAGGAAAACGCCCTAAAATCATGTGTTTTATGCCTAAATATTCTGTTAACATTGAATTTCCTGGCAGAAAGTCCCAGGAAAACGCCTGAAAATGGAATTAAGCCTGTGTTTTTTGCTAGAAAATGCAAAACGCCTGAAAATCTTGAGATAATTTTTGGCATGGAAAAAAAACACCCAAACGTGGTTTTCTTGGCAGAAATCCTTCGCCATGACAAAAACTGCCCAAAAATTGGATGGATGAATCCTGGGTTCCTTGGCAGAAATTTCTAGGAAAACGCCCAAAAATCATGTGTTTTGTGCCCTAATAATTAACACGATTAAGAAATTAACAACATTAAGAAATTAACACTGAATTTCCTGGCAGAAAGTCCTAGGAAAACGCCCAAAAATGGGATTAAGCCTGTGTTTTTTGCTAGAAAATGCAAAACGCCTGAAAATCTTGAGATGGTTTTTGGCACGGAAAAAAAAAAACGGTTTTCTTGGCAGAAAATCGCTGAAAATCTTGTTTTCTTGGTGACAAAAACCGTCCAAATTTGGTTTTTTTTGGCCGAAGTTCTTGAAAAACGCCGGTAAATCTTGAGTTTCTTTTTGTCATGGTGTTAGGAAGGATCGAAAATAATTTTCAACAGTTTTCCGCAGATCTCAGGTTTCACCTCTACCTTCATATTTTAAAAATTCTATACTCCACCAAATTTGTATTTCGTCGTTGAAGATGCAGCAATCTGCCTTTTGGCTACTTTTCAGAAGAGACAAAGATTTCAGATGTCACATGCTATCATTTTGGCGGTTGAACTGCTTTCTGATGAGTTTTTTTACAAAAACCGTAGATTTTGCTTCATATTCAATGGCACATGTTGCATCTTGAACCTTTTGGCAATAAAATCGCTCAATGGGGAAAACAATGGCCTCAGTGCAAACTAGTCCTGTGGGTGTCTTTCATATAATTTTTTTGTAGTGCATGTTTTTTACGAGTGTGATTTTTTCGCCTGTATAATTTGTAAATAAGCTCTCGGTGTATATCAAGTGATATAATTAACATGGCTGTATAATTAGTAAGCTAACTAATTGATTTATCAGCAGAAATGTCATCAAGTAGTTTATCTAGAGCGTCGACTCTAATAATGCACGGTATAGAGATCCTATCGTATAAACTATTTGAAGAAATTGTAAAATATTTTTTAAAAAAGTCATATCGTGTGATTTAAGGTCTTTATTGTATAAATATTAGGTTGTAATCGGTGCATGAAGGTTGTAAAGCTTAACATATCCAATAGCAGTTTTCAATCGACCATAAAATTTTGAAATCGCCGAAGGTTTTCATAAATTTTCAGGTCCCAAAAAAACAAGGGTTGATGGGTAGGACCATTCAAATTTCTGCTGGTACAGTCAATTAAAATCCCCCCGTTTTGAAAAATAAAAACTTGCTCAACTTTTGCTTGTGAGACAGATTGCATTTACAAAATATCAACTCAAAAGGGACTTTTTTTGTTTTTTGCATTTTTTAGGCCTAAAAAAAATTGGCTTCCGATGCTTAAAAATGCAATATTAGAGTTGTGAATAATGTAAGACTGATCTGCTACTGTCGAAATTTGCCTTATGTGGTAGCAGTTTGAAAGAAAAAAAAATAGTCATAATTTTACTAGCAGTCTTTATATTTATATGTGGGGAATTCGTTACAAAAGCATATCTTCAGACAATGTTTAGTAATAAGCCCGTTTTTTAGAAAAAAGAAAAAATATTTTCTTTTCATAGAAAATTGTTGTCACCCTTGCAAAAATTATATTTTGTACAAAATAATTTATAAAATTAGCAATACTGGAAATAGTTCCAGAAGACAGCCGATTATGTGTGAGCTTCGATGTGTTCTTAGTTTAAACCTCACTTTTTAGATCCCATAGATATTGTTGTAGTTATTCCTATGTGAAAATAGCGTGTTTAGTCGTATATGGGCAATATTAACAGATAGAGCTATTTTCTTTGCTATTTTAATAGGCATTTAGGTGTCGATCTCAATAATCAAAAGCAAACCTTGATATTTTTTTTAGTTACCCTTTTTTCTTTTCTGTGATCTTTGTTTTTATGTACGATATGGCAAAAAAGTCAAATTAGACTTAAAGGTCTTTTCTAATCCCTTTTCGTCAAATTTTCACTACTTAGGGCCGGTTTTCATCGACCTATTTTAACCCTTTGATTTAAAATGTGGCATTTTAGCCCTTTTTTGTGGACTTTTTGTCTAATTTGACTCTATTGTTCTAATTTTAATTTTTTTAAAACCTTTTTAAGTACCTGAATACTTTTCTTCAATTCACATCTTCAATAAAAAACCATGTGCCTGAAATATTTCGATATTTGCAGCGATTTTTCTCCCCCCCTGTGTTCATCAAACAGGGTCGTTTTTGGAAAATGGACTGATTTTTTTTTAATAAAGCAGGAGACAAAAAGGCGTTTTTTCGCAGTGTGGTATTTTGATACGGTAAACATTCCAAGCAATATTTGTTATTTTTAAATAAACCATAGATTAAAAGTCTAATTTACTCGACTGATTGTATAACGCAGACTAAAAGAAATGAAAATAATTTTTTAATATGAAATAATTTTTAAATGTTCGGTAATTTATTGTGATAGTAACTTTTTTTGGCTTAATATTAGTGGGTTTTTTGTTATTTTTACATCGCTTTTTCTAGCACAGTAACTTATATTTATATTACGATTGTGGCGATAAATGTTATTAATAAATATTTAAAAAAACTTAGTTTGCTCTTTTTTTTAACCCTTGAAACAGACGTTTCTTGTCCTACAAATATGGAAACACAAAAACAAATATGGATTTTTGGCAAAGAAACCGCTACTTTCCAAGCTTGTTCTTCACTTTTTTGGCCAAGAAACCATCAGTTTGTTAGTTCTTCAGTTTGTGGGCCAAGAAATCACCACTTTCCAAGTTTCTTCTTCAGCTTTTTGGCGAAGAAACCATCACTTTCCAAGCTTCTTCTTCAGTTTTTTGGCCAAGAAACTTTTTCCAAGCTTTTTCTTCACTTTTTTGGCCAAGAAACACTTTCCAAGCTTGTTCTACAGTTTTTGGTGAAGAAACCATCACTTTCCAAGTTGGTTCTTCAGTTTTTTGTCCAAGAAAACGCCACTTTCCAAGTTTGTTCTTCAGTTTTTTGGCCAAGAAACTTTTTCCAAGCTTTTTCTTCACTTTTTTGGCCAAGAAACACTTTCCAAGCTTGTTCTGCAGTTTTTTGGTGAAGAAACCATCACTTTCCAAGCTTCTTCTTCAGTTTTTGGCCAAGAAACTTTTTCCAAGCTTTTTCTTCACTTTTTTGGCCATGAAACACTTTCCAAGCTTGTTCTACAGTTTTTTGGTGAGGAAACCATCACTTTCCAAGTTCTTCTTCAGTTTTTTGGCCAAGAAACTTTTTCCAAGCTTTTTCTTCACTTTTTTGGCCAAGAAACACTTTCCAAGCTTGTTCTACAGTTTTTTGGTGAAGAAACCATCACTTTCCAAGTTGGTTCTTCAGTTTTTTGTCCAAGAAAACGCCACTTTCCAAGTTTGTTCTTCAGTTTTTTGGCCAAGAAACTTTTTCCAAGCTTTTTCTTCACTTTTTTGGCCAAGAAACACTTTCCAAGCTTGTTCTGCAGTTTTTGGTGAAGAAACCATCACTTTCCAAGCTTCTTCTTCAGTTTTTTGGCCAAGAAACTTTTTCCAAGCTTTTTCTTCACTTTTTTGGCCATGAAACACTTTCCAAGCTTGTTCTACAGTTTTTTGGTGAGGAAACCATCACTTTCCAAGTTCTTCTTCAGTTTTTTGGCCAAGAAACTTTTTCCAAGCTTTTTCTTCACTTTTTTGGCCAAGAAACACTTTCCAAGCTTGTTCTACAGTTTTTTGGTGAAGAAACCATCACTTTCCAAGTTGGTTCTTCAGTTTTTTGTCCAAGAAAACGCCACTTTCCAAGTTTGTTCTTCAGTTTTTTGGCCAAGAAACTTTTTCCAAGCTTTTTCTTCACTTTTTTGGCCAAGAAACACTTTCCAAGCTTGTTCTGCAGTTTTTTGGTGAAGAAACCATCACTTTCCAAGCTTCTTCTTCAGTTTTTTGGCCAAGAAACTTTTTCCAAGCTTTTTCTTCACTTTTTTGGCCATGAAACACTTTCCAAGCTTGTTCTACAGTTTTTTGGTGAGGAAACCATCACTTTCCAAGTTCTTCTTCAGTTTTTTGGCCAAGAAACTTTTTCCAAGCTTTTCTTCACTTTTTTGGCCATGAAACACTTTCCAAGCTTGTTCTACAGTTTTTTGGTGAGGAAACCATCATTTTCCAAGTTCTTCTTCAGTTTTTTGGCCAAGAAACTTTTTCCAAGCTTTTTCTTCACTTTTTTGGCCAAGAAACACTTTCCAAGCTTGTTCTACAGTTTTTTGGTGAAGAAACCATCACTTCCCAAGTTCTTCTTCAGTTTTGGGAGAAGAAACTTTTTCCAAGCTTTTTCTTCACTTTTTTGGCCAAGAAACCACCATTTCTAAGATTTTCTTGATTTTTTGATTTGCTAAGAAACTATCATATCTTAGCTTTTTTCCCCCACGTTATGGTGGAAATTCCTCCTCTTTCCACAACTTCCAGGAGTTTCCCTCAATTTTAAGAAAGAAAAAGGTAAAATTATGAAAAAAAAAATCCTTTTATTTCAACTTTAAAGTATAAGAATATTTATATACAAAACCTGCTGAGTGAGAAAACGAAAACTTACTTTTTTTTAAGTCAATCTGTGGCTTCTAATTATCTGACAATATCGTTGTACTAACATTTATATTTAATAATTTCCTTCACCTTATAAGATAAAATACACTTATATTTCAAAATTTAATAATTAATTGTTTTGTTTATTTATTTAAAAACTATTTTTTCACATCCAAAAATCCAAGTTAAATACATATAGCTTTAATTTATGATACACACAATTTGGAAAAAGGGGTGAAAGATAGGGGAATTAGGATTTTTATCTTCTTTTGTTGTCACGTTTGTTGTTTTCCTCCTGAAATATAAAAAAATGAGAAAAGTTGAACTTTTTTAACTTTATTGTTTACTTTTTGAGCAAGGATGATAAGGAGGCGTCTGAAAATTCCGATGAAGTCAAGAAACAAATCGACTGAATGTCCAATGAAGTCCCTGTCGCCCATCATACGTTTTTCGATGATAAGTTGAGTGTCGTACAAAACGAAAGCGCACATGAGGAAAAATCCGGCGTAAAGTTGAACCTAAAATTTAAATCGTGAAAAACAAATTTGATTATTTTACCGGGTAAAATACTTGGAACATCATGGCGGATCTGAAGAACATGGTGGCCAAAGTGAAGAGGAAAAGATAGGACAAGACAGACGAGATGAGTCCACCAAGGAATAACCAAGAGCCTCTCGAGGCAAACATCGCCGAAAAACTGAAGGACACGAAGATCAAAGAAGTGCTTAAAAATGCCGTCGGGATGATGCTCGGATTAATCAAAATCACTTGCTCCATCAAAGGACCAAGGCCCAATCCTAGAAAAAGCAGAAAAAAAAGGTTGAGTTTTTACTTTTAAAGACAATTAAATACTGCGTTATATCAAAAAGAAACCTATGAAGTCAATTTATGGGAAATGTGATGGTGCCCATATTTTTGAGTGGAAGGATTTACACCTACATAGGAAGTTGGCAGAGAAACCAGTGGTTTAGCACAAAATCTTCATTAAATAAAGAAAAAAAAAAGAAGTTAACGGTTTAGGAGTTATTAAGAAAAAAACTCGGAAAATTTTTCGGGAAAAAAACTTCCCCCGCCTTTATACTTTCCTTCCCTTATTAATACATTCTCCACCGTTATACCTTCGTCGTCTTATACTTCCCCCTTTTTTATACTTCCCCTAACTTATATTTCCCCCTCCTATATTGTTACTTCTCTTTAAGGAAGTTTTCGTTGGAAGCTCTTCAAACCAGTACTTTTTTCCCCTAGAAAGCACCTATTTCCGCAATCAAGGAAATCATCCTTTCTGCAATTTCCGGATTTCTGTGGTTTTTTCCTCGGTTTTTTGTTGGGCAAGAAACCACGTCTTCTGACAATTCAGCATTTTACTCAGTTTTTTGGCCAAAAAATCACCTCTTTTTGCAATTTCCGAAATGCTGGGCTTTTTTCACAGATTGTAGAACAAGCCATAGGCACGGTCAGACGTCTTAGGCATAGGCATGGCTAGACGTCTAGGCATAGACCAAGGCATAGGCATGGCTTGTCGTCTATGCATAGACCAAGGCATAGGTATGGCTTGTTGTCTATGCATAGACCAAGGCATAGGCATGGCTAGACGTCTAGGCATAGACCAAGGCATAGGTATGTCACAATCAAGAAAAATCACCCTTTCTGCAATTTCCGGATTTTTGTGGTTTTTCGTCAGTAGGGGGGGGGGGGGGCCAAAAATTACAGAATTCATGGCATGTTAAATGGTTTTTTGTCCAGAAAATCACCTCTTTTTGCAATTTCCGAAATGCTGGGTTTTTTCACATATTGTAGACCAAGCCATAGGCATGGTCAGACGTCTTAGGTTACGCCATAGACGCCATAGGCATGGCTAGACGTCTGAGCATGGACCAAGGCATAGGCATGGCTAGTCGTCTAGGCCTAGACCAAGGCATAGGCATGGTAAGACGTCTAGGCCTAGACCAAGGCATAGGCATGGTAAGACGTCTTAGGTTGGGGGGGGGGGGTGAAACCAAAAAGTTACAGAATTCATGGCATTTAACTTTTGTCCAGTAAATAACCTCTTTTGGCAATTTTTGGAATTCAGAGCTTTTTTCACAGTTTATTAGCCTAGAAACCAACTGCTACCTCAATTTTTGGGCGTTTTCTCAGTTTTTTTCCTACAAGGATTTTTTTTTTTTTTTTTTTTGCTTAGAAATCACCCTTTTTATCCCAATTAGGCCATATCTCCTAAACTATAGTTTAAAGAAAACAAATGTTTAAGTCATTTTCTACAGGAAATAACATAAAGATTAATTTGGTACTTAGTTATAATCTCACTAGGACCAGTAATTTTTCTAGTTAATTGATAACATGTCTAAAATTTCACAGAATCTTTTTCGACAGTCTGTATCTCCAAAACGGTTCACTTTAGCAAGATCATGTATAAATCCCTTTTTGTTTAAAATTTAATGCAGATTATTTTCATACTTAATCATTTTTGTGATAAACCTCATAGTTTTCAAGATATTTGATAAAAACAGAAACCACTATTTGAGACCCTTGTGGTCTGAAATCCATCCATTGCAGCAAGAACATTCCATCAAGAACAGAAGAAACATTTCGGAGTTTCCAGAAAACTAAGGACCTGCATAGAATAAATGATGATTACCAGAGAAAAACGAGAAGCCGAGTAAAAAGGAAAGCCGAAGAAGTTGATTCTTCCCATTGTCTTTGGTGAAATGTAAAGCAAGGAGGAAACCCAAGCCGCCGACGATCGTGAGAAGAGTGTTCGGGAGAAAATTCGTGTACAAGTCGACGTAAGCACCAGCCGCAGCCGACAACATCGCCATCGTCAAACAAGCGTACACATTTTTAAGGTGAACCTTCACTGGCTCCTCTCTAAAAACAAAACAATAATTATCAAAAGTTCATGTTCAGTTGGTAACTACTATACGAGCAGATAAAACTAAAACAACAATTTTGTCAATTCATTCCCAATAGAACGAAAGATGACGCAATCTAATGTTTGATTAACACAAAAGCTCGAAAAATTCAATAATTAATATTAATCATTAATAATTAATAAATTATTATCTGAAAAACCGTAAAATACATGGAAAATACTTACAAATTGGAGTTGAAAGTTCTAAAAAACGAATCTACAGTCGCCGCCATCGATTTTTGAAAAAAACCAGAAAATAAAATCCAAAAATTTTCCTCACACCTTTTGTTTTAAATCTGAAATTTACAAAAAATATGGTTCAATTTAGTTAATTTACAGGTGTAAAGTGTAGAACTGACTTGAGAGGTCTGAAAAAACACAAATAGTTTTCTTGAGATTTTAGGACACGTACTTCCTTGATAACACGACTTTGACGTATGCGTATTGTCTGTCCTTGGATCATGTATGAAGTAGGGTGTATTCAGAAAAAGGACAAATAAACGACTTTAGCGCAACCTAGGTAACGTCAAAGTAAGCATTCTTAAATTAATTTTTCAGTTATAAATTACTCCGCCAGGTTATTTATAATCGCTACTGTCGTAAAACTAGCTATCAGGAAACCCCTTCCTATCCAAATCATGTTATGACGTAAAAGAAGGACAAAAAAACATCCGATACTTTCAAATTGCAAATAATGTTTTAATATTAAAAAAATAATAAAATGGAGTCCATAAAATCAAGAATTCTTTAAAATAGGTCACCAGGAAAATAGATTACTCCATTATAAAAACCATATCTTACTCAACATTTCTTAATGTTTTGATATAATGAAATAATAAAATTTATAAGTGAGAGAAGCAAAGAAAAAATACAAAATTATTGATGTTAAATGATCATAAAGGCATTGCTTAGGAAGAAAAGTTTTGCTGGGGGCAAGATACAAGTGACGTCACAACGTACGCTTCTCGTTCCGGTATTTCGCGTTCTTTTTCGTCTTTGTGAACTTTGGCGTCGGTATGGCAGAAAATCGTAAGTTTAAGTTATTTTTTTATATTTTCGTAGATGCCATTTTTACTATTTTATTGTACTTTTTGTGTAAAGTGTATAACGTGTGACCGGGTTGTTCCATTTCAGAGTATAGCAATTATGGTGGTGGCGGAGGAGGAGGTGGAGGAGGCGGGTATGGGAATTATGGATATTCTCAGGGCGGCGCGGCCGTAACTTCGAGTTATCCCCAGGCCCCAAATTATGATCAGAATTATAGTCAACCTCCTCCCAACCAATGGCAACAAGGTTATGGAGATCAATCACAGTCAACTTATCCGTCTGGGCAAGCACAAGGTAAACTTTAAAAAAATGTTGTTATTTTTAATTTATGAATCTTTCAGGTGGTAGTGCTCCAGCACCGAATTATAGTCAGCCGCCGCCTTCTGCTCCTCCCGGCGGATACGGATCGCAAAGCTATGACAATAGCAGCATGAGCGGAGGAGGCCAGTATCAGAATTATTCTGGCGGTTATGGTGGCGGCGGTGGAAATAGCTATGGCGGTGGCCAAGGCGGTTATTCGAGCGGCGGTGGAGGAGGAGGTGGCGGCGGTTACGGCCGTGACGGAGGCGGCTACGGAGGAGGTCGTGACGGCGGATATAAGTAAGTTCTACTTCAGTTTTTCTTCCTTATAGACCATATGGTATCTATGATCCAAAATAGGTGGTATGTCTACTATTAGGAGTTAGAAAACTTAAGGTTGTCGGTATGTTTCTTCAGTTAAATTCTAACGGCAGGTTATTCCCTTGCTTACTTAGCTTAAAATGTGGGTATTATTTGCAACTAAAGATTTTTGGGACAGGATTTACATGAAAGAGTCAGTAGGTGTTTATAAAACAATGTAAAATTGTTTAATAAAGGTTATGATATCATCATTTTATCAAGAAGTCCTATAAATGCCATTGATTTATGGGATTAGGGATATAAAATGTCTCAATAATTAGTAGGTGGTCCGATATTCAAGCCTATAGGAGCTTACAATTGGTTGTCTGATGGGGGGGGGGGGGGATAAACCAAGGAAAGCCTTAACCCTTTCGAGACTGCGTCTGGCGCTGGATTCTGGCGCAGCACTTTTCGGGACTTGTATAGCTGTCCCCTTACTTTCGTACACTTTTTTGCGTTCCCAGCGCCCAGCAAAGCACAGAAAGCGACGAGTGATGCGATCACGTAGTTCATTTTTTCCCCAACAGCTGGCCAGTTTTTGCATGTCGCCAGCGCCACGGGAAGCGTATTAAATCTTGGAGAGGCTTCCCGCTGGGCAACTAAAGTCGCCTGCGGTCTCCAAGCGACATGCGCGCATTTCAACTATAGTCGCCTGCGGTCTCGAAAGGGAAAACAAAAGGGGCCAATGGTATTAATAAACATGTTATGTGATAATGATGCTTCTAAAAGTTTCTGCCCTTAAAAACAAATCTAGTTTTTGGGGGTCAAATTTTCCAAATTTTATTCAATTTCGTTAAGTCAAACAAAAGGGTGTGAATGCGTAGATTCTTAAACTCCAAGAATCTTGGTCTTCTGGTTTAAAAAGGTATATTTTAGGTATAGAAAACATAAAATAGTTGTGTACTTAATTTTTAATCAAATTTTTAAGCGTTAAGGTTTTGACAAATTTTTTTGAGCCACAACAGAAGAAGGACAAATATCGGTAAACTTTTCAATTAATTTTTATGTTATGTGAGCGTACATACCGACAAACCTATTTTTTTTTTTTTTTTTTTTTTTTTTTTCTGAGTATATTTGAGTAATTTTTGTTGAGTTATTTCTGAAGTGTTTGAACAGGTGCAATTTTTATGTAAGACTTGACTGAATGGTAAGTGAAAGACAAAACTAACAGAAAAAGAAAAAAAATGGGTGTATATTAAAAAAGGTTTTTTTGTTTTTAGGTTAAAAAGCCTAAGGTTTAAATAGGTCAATGGAAATAGTTAGGATTGAAGTTAATAAGTTCGTTTAATGAGGTCATTTTTCTTTTCAAATCGAAATACTGTGTATAGTGTATTGATAAAAAATTAGGAACAAAAAAGAAGAAATGTTTGTTGTAAAATATGGTTCATTTAGGATTTTTAATTTTTTGAAAAGGAATTTATAGTGATTTTCCTTAAATTTAAAGTAGAAAAAAGTGTTCTTTTATTTTTATTTACATAGAGATTTTAGAGATTCAGGCTGTTTATGGTGTTCTGTCTCATTTTTTCTTCCTTGTTGATACTTATTAATTTTTCAAAAAATTTTTTTAAATGTTCTCCCTCTCCTTATTTTATTTTATACAGGGTGTATCAGCTAGTGTGTACTTGATGTTTATCTCTAAGATTTTTGACATGATGGAAAAAAAAGTTGTTTAGGTCGCTCTGGAGCACCCTGTATATTAGTTCAAAAAGCCGTTTCCTCGGAATGGGTCGCTGTGGAGCACCCTGTAAATTAGGTCAAAAACCCGACTAAGCTGTTTCGCCGAAATGGGTCGCTCTGGAGCACCCTGTATCTTAGGACAAAAAACTAACTAAGCCGATTCTGCAGAAAGGGACACTCTGGAGCACCCTGTAAATTAGGACAAAAAACCAACTAAGCCGATTCCCCGAAAAGGGTCGCTATGGAGCACCCTGTATATTAGGACAAAAAACCAACTAAGCCGATTCCCCGAAAAGGGTCGCTATGGAGCACCCTGTATATTAGGTCAAAAAACCGAATATGCCGATTCTGCAAAAAGGGACACTCGGGAGCACCCTGTATATTAGGTCAAAAAACTGAATATGCTGATTCTGCGAAAAGGGATTCTGATTCTGGAGCACCCTGTACATTAGGACTAAACACAGACTTAGCCGATTCCTCGAAAATGGATTTCTGGAGCACCCTGTACATTAAGACAAAAAAAACCGACTATACCGTTTCCACAAAAAGGGTCGCTCTGGAGCACCCTGTACATTAGGACAAAAAACCAACTAAGCTGATTCCCCGAAAAGGGTCGCCATGGAACACCCTGTATATTAGGTCAAAAAACCGAATATGCTGATTCTGCGAAATGGGAGACTCTGGAGCACCCTGTACATTAGGACTAAACAGACTTAGCCGATTCCTCGAAAATGGATTTCTGGAGCACCCTGTACATTAAGACAAAAAAAACCGACTATACCGTTTCCACAAAAAGGGTCGCTCTGGAGCACCCTGTACATTAGGACCAAAATCCAACTAAGCTGATTCCCCGAAAAGGGTCGCCATGGAACACCCTGTATATTAGGTCAAAAAACCGAATATGCTGATTCTGCGAAATGGGAGACTCTGGAGCACCCTGTACATTAGGACTAAACACAGACTTAGCCGATTCCTCGAAAATGGATTTCTGGAGCACCCTGTACATTAAGACAAAAAAAACCGACTATACCGTTTCCACAAAAAGGGTCGCTCTAGTGCACCCTGTTTATTAGGTCAAAAACTGACTTAGCTGTTTCCACGAAAAGGGTTGCTCTGGAGCACCCTGTATATTAGGTCAAAAAGCCGATTCGCCAAAAATTCTCAAACGATTTACATTTAAAAATTTTTCGTGTGCTCAAAAATCTTGGAGATAAATGCCTGTGTCCACTCAGACATTTTGTTGAAAAAAATTGTGTGCTTTTTTACCCCATTTATTCATTCAAATACCAATTTTTCCTCTTGGAGGTTGGCAATAAATTAATATAAAACTATAATTTAAAAAAAAATAGAGTGTTTATTTTCAATCACAAAGCATGTTAAAAAAAGTTGAGTAGGAAAGTGTTTTTCTGTGTTTTTTTTTTTTTTTTTGTAGTACCTATAGGAGGTTCACTATTTTTCTGGTTTTATAAAACGAACTTATTACACTTCAGGGAAATATTTGTTTTTATGGGTTTAAAATTTGACACGACTTGACTTGACCGTTAACTCGACTCTGAAGAAGAAGAGGATCCGAAACGACGAAGAAAATGCTTTAAATGGATTCAGACGACCAACTTCTCACAACTTTTTTTTCTCTGTTTTAGCAGTGGGGGTCGAGGTGGTTATAATAAAGGTAAATGCACCTAAAAACAGGTGCTATTCAGTTATATAAACATATTTTTTATTATTTACATTTTATAAACCATTTAGTACAAGTTAGGCAGTTTTTATTTTGTTTTCTTGAGCCAAAATAGCTCTTAAGGTTCAATACACTTATAAATGGTTTAAAAATGTATTGTAAATTCATATTTTGATGTGAATGGAAGGATTTTTTGGTTTTTTTTTCTCCTACAGTGTTTTCTCTGTCAAACTTAACCTTAAGTTTGATTCTTAGGGGTTTCAAGTAGATTTTAAAAAGAAATCTACTATAGTAATGGGGGCAGTAGTTTAAATTTTGCATAAAAATGGGAATTATAAACAAAGATATGAACTCTTTAAGTGGTGCACCAATTTTGATTTAAATAGTTAAAAAATTGACGATAGTTTTTTTCCCTTTCATATTTTATTTAAAAAAATTGAGTATAAAATTTAAGTTACAATGTGTACACAATTCGTGGGATTACCAGCAACATTGTGTAAAGGTTACTTTTATAGGCTTTTTTAATTTTATGCTTAATTTTTTCTTTACCCAATGGTTTATTGGTACACCTGTTCTTTTCCCACACCGTAGAAAAGCTGAAATCAAAAATTGAAGTGCCCTTTTTATGTTTCAAACTACGGGTTAAAAAAATGTGGTGAAAAATAGTGTACCTAGAATGTAAGTTATGAGTTTTTCTGAAAATTCAAGGTACAAGGTGTGATAAAAATTTTATGAATGAGTGTTCGGGGATACTTTTTTTTGAGTGTCATCGGGTTTTATTCTTCGATATGTCTAGTAGTCTTTGGAACTTTAAAAAGATTTTGTTAAATATTTTGTGAATAATTTATTTTTGTCTAAATAGGCGGATATGGAGGAGGTAGTGGCGGTGGCGGCGACTACATTGTACAGGAAGATACAATTTTTGTTTCTGGAATGAACACCGCGACATCCGAAGTCGACATTCAGAGTCATTTTGGTGCTATTGGCATTATTAAGGTTTGTTTTAGCTTTTTAAGTTTATTTTTAAACTTTTATTTTAGACTGATAAGAGAACTGGAAAGCCAAAAATTTGGATGTACAATGATAAAGCGACTGGACAACCTAAAGGAGAAGCGACTGTCACTTATGATGATTCTAATGCTGCAAGATCAGCCATTAAATGGTTTGATAGTATGTAGAAATACAAAATTTTCTTTTAATTTTGAGTTTTTGGGGATCTTCTTTTGATTTGGTTATTTTTCTTTTAGATAAAGAATTTAAAGGGTCGACGATTAAAGTTCAAATGGCGACTAAAAGGGATAATCATATGGGTGGACGTGGCGGCGGAAGAGGAGGAGGAAGAGGGGGTGGCGGCGGCGGCGGAGGTTATGGAAGTGACGGAGGTGGTGGAGGCGGACACAGAGGAGGCGGTGGACGTGGCGGCCCCCGTGGCGGCGGTGGTATGAGAGGAGGCGGCGGCGGAGGAGGAGGTGGAAGCGGTCGTGACGGTGACTGGAAATGTGCCAACCCTAGCTGTGGAAATACAAACTTTGCGTGGCGCCAACAGTGCAATCGATGCAACGAAGATAAACCACATGGCGCCGGCGGTGGCGGTGGTGGTGACGGACGTAAGTCTAAAAACATTCTCAAATATTTTTTGACCAATTTCTGTAGCACCTCGTCGTGGTGGCGGTGGAGGAATGGATAGAGGAGGCCGTGGTGGCAGAGGCGGATTCGGCGGCGGCGGTGGCGGTCCAGGAGGCGGCTACGGCGGCGGCGGACGTGGAGGCGGTATGGACAGAGGCCGCGGACGTGGTGGCCCCATCAGAGGAGGCGGTGGAGGGTAAAATCAAAATCAAAACCAAAACCATAATTTTTAACTTTTTATTTCAGTGGCCGAGGGCGTGACAGAAGCAGGCCCTACTGACCTTCTTAAATCCTCATTTTTAGTTCTTAAGATTTTTTTTTATTATTAAAGTTTTGATCCAATTTATTTGTAATAAATTTTTTTTTTTTTGCATTTTCAGACTTTTTGTACGATGGCCCATTTTATTTTTAGTTTTTGTACATTCCCAATCTATAATGGATACTCTCATAAAAACGTTTAAATTTATAAAGAAAATTAAATTGAAATCCAGTCTTGTAATCCAATTTTTTAATGTACATTTTACTTGATAGTATTGAATTCTAAATAAAACTTATTTAAAAACCTAACATTTTAAGTTTTTAACTTCCTTAAAGAAGTTATTGTGATAACCTCCATGTCGGGTTTTTGGGGAAGGTGTGATACCCTCCGTTGTACTTCCCTCTCTGTTATACTTCCCTTCCTTATACTTCCCCCTCCGTTATACTTCCCCTTCCTTATACTTCCCCCCCGTTATACTTCCCCTTCCTTATACTTCCCCTCCTATATTCTTCCTTCTCTTTAAGGAAGTCTTCGTTGGAAGCTCTGTAAACTAGTACTTTCCTCTCGCTAGTGGGTTTTTCTCTCCTTATTCCAGTTTGTTTTTTTTCTACAATTTATAATGAGTTTTCCACAAAATTTTCAAGATTGTGGCTTTTTGAGCCATTTCTATCACGCGCAATGTCTTCGTGGGCGGTGGGAAGTAGAGGCCCTAAATTTAAAAAAAAATCAATCTTGAAAAGGAAGGCTTAGCAGAATTAATTTTTGCTTGATTTTTGGGGTTACACGTGATTTTGAACTCATTTTTTAAGGTAAAAGCTTTGTTCCAACCGCAGTTCGAAACTATTGGAGCATGCGCAGAAGGATTTGGACGTCATATTTGACGTCGTTCAAATAGTTTTTTGTCAAATCTGACGTGCAGATCCGTCTGCGCATACTCCAGGAGTTTCAGTTTCAAACTGCGGTTGGAACAGAGCTAATACAAGATTCGCTATTTGCTAATTTGAGGTCAAAAACTTTCAAGGTTATTGCCATATTAAGCATGTTTGAAAGCTCCCGCCAAATAGCCATGACTCATACTAAACCCGCAAAACGCTTGTTTTATTCCATATTATTTTGTTTTTACAAAATTTGAATAATCTCTTTTTTTATCAAATTTTCTTTTTTGTGTCACTTTATCTGAAATATATTTCTTCTTTTTTTAAAGTAGGGGATTGTTTTTAAAAAAAGGTGAAAACAAAAAGATCTGAGCCAATCAGAATCGAGTATCCAGCACAAAAAAAAGAGAACCTTTCCCCAACACTCATTTTAGACCTCGGAATTTACGCCATAAGTTTGAGTTTTTCTTTTTTTCGGAAAATTCTTTAGATTTTCAAATTGATTTCCCTTAGTTCTTCGATAAAAAGATGTCCGTTCATTCGTTATTGAAGAAGAGGCGGAAAGATTGGAACCGTATCAGAATAAAGGTAGCGCAAAAACGTGCAACATGTTCCAGATTTTAATTTTTTTTTCTTTTCTTTTTAGTCGGTCGAAAATCATGATGAATTTTTAGAAAGGATTAAGAAAACTCTTTATTATGGCCAGATGCCGATAACGGAGGCTTTCAGCTTGCCAGTTACAGGTGACCGATTTTTCATAAATAAACTAGAATTAAACCATGATTAAGGGCTGTTTAGCCTTTGGAGTAATTTGTTAAAAAACGCATTTGGACAAAATGTCAAAAGTAGAACTCTTGATTGTTGTCACTATTTTGACTGTCAGAATGAGAAAGACGTCAAAAATGTGGTTTGAAGGGGATCTCTGGGCCAGGAAAATTTCAAAAATCTGATAAAATTGAAGTTTCTTTGCTGTTAGAGCTAGTTCAGACACGGCGGATTCCGCGCGGAGCGACTGCGCGTTCCTATTCAATATGGTAATGTACTGGAACATTCACAACGCGTGTACAAAGTATCCGCAACTCGACCGCAGGAGTATGTCCGTGCGGTTCTATTAACTATGACGTGCCTGAGTGCGTTCAGTTGTCTCGTGACAACCGCACGTATCGCATAATAACCGCATGTGTCTGAACACCATGCAATCTTCGCGGATTGGATCTGAGCGGAATCCGCTGTCTGAACTAGCTCTTTGAGTCGGACTCACCCCCCCCCCCCCCTTTAAACTGCAAAAGGAAGTTTTTTTATTGTAAAAAAAATGTTCAAAATCCCAATTAAATAAGAGAAAAACGACTGACAATCGTGTGAAAAGGGCTCCTATTTGTAAAGCTTGGAATCCTTCCAAAAGATCCCGGAAGAAATGAGATTGTTGGCAATGAGAGTGTGAAAATTGCCCAAAATTAGATAAAACTGATTTTCTATGGAAAACTCTTGTTAATTTGGTAAACAAGAGGTTTCGCAGCCAAAAATTCAATGAAATCACCCGAAAATCGGTTATAATAATAGCTTTGTTCCAACCGCAGTTTGAAACTGGTTTGAAACTCCTAGAGCATGTGCAGAAGGATTTGGACGTCAAATTTAACGTCCTTCTAATCATTGGTAAATCTGAAGTCATCTATCGTCATATTTGACGTGCAAATCCTTCTGCGCATGCTCCAGAAGTTATAAACCAGTTTCAAACTGCGGTTGGTACAAAGCTAATAATTTTGTAGCCAAAAGAGCCTGTAAACACTGAAAATTCAATAAAGTCGAAGAAAAAAAGCCGTTTTTTTAGGCCAAAAGAGCTAATTTAAGATCAGAAAATCATTTCTGAAGATTCAATGAAATCACCCAGAAATCCTTTAAAATATTAGCTTTGTTCCAACCTCAGTTTGAAACTCCTGGATCATGCGCAGAAGGATTTGGACGTCAAATTTGACGTCATTCAAATCGTTGGTCCGTCAAATCTAAAGTCATCTATCGTCATATTTGTGGTGCAAATCCTTCTGCGCATGCTCCAGAAGTTATAAACCAGTTTCATACTGCGATTGTAGCCAAAAGAGCCTGTAAAACACTGAAAATTATTAGCTTTGTTCCAACCGCAGTTTGAAACTGATTTATAACTTCTGGAGCATGCGTTGAAGGATTTGGACGTCAAATTTGACGTCCTTCAAATCGTTGGTAAATCTGAACTCGCCTATCGTCATATTTGATGTGCAAATCCTTCTGCGCAGCTCCAGAAATTATAAACCAGTTTCAAACTGCGGTTGGAACGAAGCTAATAATTTTGTAGCCAAAAGAGCCTGTAAACACTGAAAATTCAATGAAGTCGAAGAAAAAAAGCCGATTTTTAGGCCAAAAGAGCTAATTTAAGATCAGAAAATCATTTCTGAAGAGTCAATGAAATCACCCAAAAAGTCCTTTAAAATAATAGCTTTGTTCCAACCTCAGTTTGAAACTCCTGGAGCATGCGCAGAAGGATTTGGACGTCAAATTTGACGTCTTTCAAATCGTTGGTCCGAAGAGTCAATCGCAAATCCTTCTGCGCATGCTCCAGAAGTTATAAACCAGTTTCATACTGCGATTGTAGCCAAAAGAGCCTGTAAAACACTGAAAATTATTAGCTTTGTTCCAACGCAGTTTGAAACTGATTTATAACTTCTGGAGCATGCGTTGAAGGATTTGGACGTCAAATTTGACGTCCTTCAAATCGTTGGTAAATCTGAACTCACCTATCGTCATATTTGAGGTCCTTCTGCGCATGCTCCTGAAGTTGTAAACCAGTTTCAAACTGCAGTTGGAAAAAGCTAATAATTTTGTAGCCCAAAGAGCCTGTAAAATACTAAAAATTCAATAAAGTAGAAGTAAAAAGCCAACTTTTTTTGGTCAAAAGAGCCAATTTTTGAAAATCATGATTAAAATGGTAAAAACGCCTTCTAAACAAAATTTTTGGTCGCTTTTTCTCGTTCTTTCATCTAAGATATTGATGTACAAGAAGATAATAAAAGATAACCGCTCCAAAGGAGTCTCTTCTTTCTGTTCCTTAAGAGCTGTGAATTTCTAGGGAGATTTTCTTTTAAAAATTCGTCGTGATCATTTGATTTTTTTTATTTTAGAACTTGCAGCTGAATTATTTTCTGAGGTCAAAAAGAATTCAATAAGTTTGGAAAGACTGAGATTGGACGAGGCGTCCGAGATAACATGGAACACATGCGTTTCTCCTTGCTCTTTTGTTTTGGCCCTTCTTTATTTGGAAAGATTGAAAACCTGCAACCCTGCCTACGTCGAAAAATCTGTCCCGTCTGAACTCTTCCTCGTCTCATTAGTATGTTGAATATTTCATCAAAAAAATTGTCTTATTCATCATTTTTTAGATGGTAGCATCGAAATTTTTAAATGAAGACTACGACGTTTTAAACTGCGAATGGGCTGAATCTGCCGGACTGACATTAAAAGCTGTGAATAAATTAGAAAAAGACTTTTTAGACGCTATAGTAAGTTTGAAAATAATATATTTTGGATATATTTGTTTTTTAGGATTGGAAAGTATTTATACAAGATTCAACATTTTGGGAAGCCCTACGAAATTTAGAGCGAACGGTTGCTATGAAAGAAGGTACAAAACGAGGTTGGTTTAGCTACTCAGATCTTGAACTTTTGATGGACTACATTGACGCTCTGGGCTTGGCGCAGGCTGTTTTTACTGTAAATATAATTTTTTTAAAAATATTTTGTAATTAAAGGTTATAAGTTGCGAATTTAGGTTATGTAGGTTGGAAACACCCTTTTTATGCGTTTCTGCAGTTTTTTGTTTTCAAACGCCCTTTGCGTTTGGTTTTTATCTTTTTTTCTGCAGAATTTACGTTGGAAACACCCTTTTTTATCGCGTTTTTTGTTTTTAAACGCCCGTTTTGAGTTTTTGTGTATTTTGAAAAACGACCTTGTAATGTGTTTTATTTGAAACACCATTTTTTTCTGCAGAATTTACAGTGGAAATACCCTTTTTATGCGTTTTAGGTTTCGGCCGTCTGTTTGGCGAGTTATGCTGCGGTCATGTTGACAGTCATCGGTTCCACGATTCTTGCTACCCAACTCTCGTCGCATATTCAACGAAGCGCCGCCAGTTTATCCAACACGACGACTTATCAAGAGCCCATTTCACCTCCTGCCACCTTCAATGGTTTGTAAAAAAAAAATCTAAAGAGTAAAACGAAATAATTTTTGTTTTTCAGCTTTAAATTTGGACTACGCCTGCCAAGTCGATTGCGATATATTGGAATCTTCCTACGATAACGACTCGTCCACGCACGACCTTACCAAAGAAATAACCGATTTATTCCCGAGCTTTCAAAAAGATTTCTTTTTACCCCTTTCCGTCTACTATATGAACTCTTTATCGTCCATTACTCAGCACTTGGATAGTATCCCATTAGTTGGCGTTATGAAATAAAAATTAAGATAAATTTCTTTTAAAAATTAAGGTGTATTTACTCTAGAGGTCATCATGGAGCCTTTTATTTAATCCTTCATATTTATTTTTTCTTATAACCCTTCGAGGTAGAAGCCAAATTTTGCATTTTTTATTTTTGATCTCCACCCTCTAGTGCAAAACACCAATTTCTCATTAAAAAATATATTTTTAGTATTTATCTAAAGAAAAAAAATATTTTATATGTACACAATATTATTTATACGATTTTTCAAGTACAAAGCACAAATTGTATTCTAATCAAATTTTGTGAGTTCTTCCATTAAAGTTAATTCATTACATTTGTTGATTTATTTGCCTTAAAAAAAGGCCCAAGAAACGCCCTTTTTAAGCATTTTCTGCAGAATTTAGGTTGGAAACACCCTTTTTATGCGTTTTTGGCATTTTTGTTTTTAAACGCCCTTTTAATGTGTTTTCTGCAGTGTTTTATTTGAAACACCCTTTTTATGCGTTTTCTGCAGTTTTTGTTTTTAAACGCCCTTTTTTGAGTTTTTGTGTATTTGACAAACGCACTTTTAATGTGTTTTAGGGTTGGAAAGTGATGGTTTCTTCACATTAAAAACTGAAGAACAAGCTTGGAAAGTGTTTCTTCGCCAAAAAGGTGAAGAACAAGTTGGGAAAAAGTTTCTTGGCCAAAAACCTAAGAACTAATTTGAAATGTGAAGGTTTTTTCACCAAAAAACTGAAGAACAAGATGGGAAGGTGGTGTTTTCTTCGCCGAAAACTGAAGAGCAAGCATGGGAAGTGGCGGTTTCTTGGCCAAAAAACTGATGAAGAAACTTGGAAAGTGCTGGTTTCATGGCCAAAAAACTGAAGAACAAGCTTGGAAGGGTTTCTTGGCCAAAAAAAATTACGCTTGGTGATTGTTTTTCTAGGCCAAAAAGTTGGTGGAAACTCATCGAAAATGGAGGTTACTATGCCAAATAATTTAGGTAAACGCACTAAAAGTCCATTTTTCTAATGGACATTTAACAGGCAAAGACCTTGGATAATCTAAAAAAAGATATCATCATAAAATAAAGGTCTTCATTTCGTGTTTTAGCTATAAGGAGAGAACAGGAAATAAGTAAAGTACACAAATTTATTTAAAAACATTCATAATTGAAAATTACACAAAATATTTACAATGAAAAACATAAGAAAATAGGTTTAACCAGATTGCTGTTGATTATTGTTCATCGGATTTTGAGCATTTCTGTTTGCAGTCCGTCCGGCCAAATGGGCCATTTTCAATCTTTCAAGTTCGTTGACCCGACGTTTGGCATGTTCAAGCCGATGCCACGCCATTTGAAGAATCTTCTGCGAAGCGTAGCCACTTCCCTCATGAGGTTGACCTTCAGAAAAATTTATTATTGAAATTTCTCATAAAATAATTACCAGTGGAAACTTGAGTCAAATAATTTATCTGTTCCGTCAATTTTGATTCGACTTGTCCTAAAGTTTTAATAAATAAATGCGTCTGGCTTTCGGCTTGTTTCAAACTTGACTTCTCCTTGCTGAGTTCAAGCAACGCCGTCCCTAATAAACCAAATTAATTAAATTTATTTTAAAATTTAAACAATTTACCTGCACTTTGAAGACAAGTTGCAATATCTTTTTCAATTGAATCCAAAACCTGGATCCTTTCCATTGGTGCTGTCATAATTTACTTTTTACCCCTAAAATGTTTATTTAACATAAGTACCTAAGTACATCCTTCAAAATAAACAAATAATAATATTTAAAATCTTAAAATTGGGGAGGTTAAATGTTGTTATAAAGCATCAGTGCAGTACGTCCCAAGTTTGAACTTTCTCAACGCCCCCCATGAAAGAAATTTTTTTTTAGTAAGTAGAAATTTGCACTATTCACGCCTATTCCATGTAGCCTAGCTGGGCGAAGAATTTCATTTTTTCTACGTTGATACTAGTAAATTTATCCCTTAAAAATTTTACTTTACATAACTAATAATTCTACACTTTTGATACCTAGTACGAAGAGGGTAAAAAAGGTGGTAATAAAATACAAAAATTACAAAAAAAAAAAAATATTTATTTCAATTTATTATTTTAATTTTAATTTATTTATTGTTTTAACTTAACTAATAATTCTACACTTTTGATAGTACGAGGAGGGTAAAAAAGTGGTAAGAAAATACAGAAGTTACAAAAAATATTTATTAATTATTATATTATTTATTGTTTTAACTTAACTAATAATTTTACACTTTTGATAGTACAAGAAGGGTAAAAAATGTGGTTATAAAATACAGAAATTACAAAAAATATTTTTCTTTATTTATTATTTATTTTTAACTTAACTAATAATTCTACACTTTGATAGTACGAGGAGGGTAAAAAGGTGGTAATAAAATACAAAAATTACAAAAATATTTTTTTTATTTTTTATTTTTTATTATTTTTTTTTTTCAACTTAACTAATAATTCTACACTTTTGATAGTACGAAGAGGGTAAAAAGGGGGTAATAAAATACAGAAATTACAAAAAAAATATTTACTTTAATTTATTTTTTATTATTTATTTATGGTTTTAACTTAACTAATAATTCTACACTTTTGACAGTACGAAGAGGGTAAAAAAGGTGGTAATAAAATACAGAAATTACAAAAAAATATTTACTTTAATTTATTATTTTATTATTTATTTATGGTTTTAACTTAACTAATAATTCCACACTTTTTACAGTACGAGGAGGGTAAAAAAGGTGGTAAGAAAATACAGAAGTTACAAAAAATACTTATTTATTTATTATTATTATTATTTTTTAACTTAACTAATAATTCTATACTTTTGATAGTGTGAGGAGGGTAAAAAAGGTGGTAATAAAATACAGAAATTACAAAAAATATTAATTTTTTATTTATTTTTATTATTTATTTATTTATTTATTGTTTTAACTTTACTTATAACTCTACACTTTTGATAGTACAAGAAGGGTAAAAAATGATAGAATGAAGAGGGTAAAAAAGGTGGTAATAAAAAACCGAAATTACAAAAAAATATTATTTTTAAAAAAAATAGAAAGAAAGTATTTATAAGCTATTATTCCCTTATTATTAATTATTCCCTTTTCCCTTATTAATTAATTAATTAATTAACAATTATTATTCCCCACGGCTTGTCTTCGTTTTTGGGCAAGATAAATGCTCCAAAAGAACCCAATCAAGTTGACAACCAAGACTCGTAACTAAAAAAAAAATAAATAAATAACAACAACAACAACAACAATAGTAATAATGAATAAAGTAGTTTACAAACAAAAATACGAATCTCTACCAAAAACTCCTAAATTTTTAAAATGAACTTTTATGAAAGAATGAATTTTAAAGAATTTTTTTAAAAGAATGAATGAATTTTTTATGAACTTTTTTAAGAAAGTTTTTCGTAAATAGAAATATTGAATTGTTGATATTCATAAATAAACGTAAGATTTTTCTCGAATTCCATAAGTAAAAATAAGAATTTCTTCAGAATCATAAATAAAAGTATAAATTTCTGATAAAATATGAATACATCAATATTCATACTCTCATTAATATTAATAAATTTTTGTTTTAATTCTTCTGACAGTACTCAAAGTAAAGAAAAAAATAATCAAATACCATTGGAGGGACGAATTTCAAGTTAATCATTTGAAGGAATGTAAGGAATTTCCAATTTGCAGCAAGAACGGGCGCAAATAACGTTTCTACATTTTTAACAGCTTCTTCATGGTTTTTACCCTGTAAAGAAATAATAAATAAAAAACTTAATTGAGTCTTCTTTTACCTCAAATCGGGCGAGCATATAAAGCGATAGGAATTGATAAAACGGCGCAAAAATCAACCTTTCGATCGCTAATTTTTTAAAAAGTTCCAAACTCGACTTCCTTTTTACAATTTTGTCTAATATCAAGTAGAAATAATGAGGGACTGGCCCGCCGAATATGAAGCCGAAAAGCGCAAAAGCTCTTAAATTGACAAAGTCGAAACTTTTCGACGTCCCCGCTCCAGCGACAATCTGCGAAACGATATTTCCCAAAGAAGCTATAACACAGCTAAAACATCAATTAAAAACATCTTTTTATAAATTATAAAAAAATACCTAGAAATCGCTTTCGTCCTTATAGGGTTTGAATATATAAGCTGTATATAAGCCCCAAAAGCATTCAATATTGGCTCTGGAACTTTCGACAAACTCATTTTGCACCTTTGTATAAAATAAAGAAAAAAAAAACAAAAAATCACTTTAAGATTAATCCGATAAAAATTGAAGTGTTTGTTTTAAACCGCTTTTTGATAAGGATTTAGGTTTTAAAATTCAGAAAAATTAAAATAATTAATGACCTAATTATGAATAAATAAAAATCATAAGAACTTCATGTTATGACATTTGATAAGGACAGACTGTTATCTTAAAGAAAGGTAGTTGATAAGAGAATGTAAATAAACTGTCAACTGTAATATTTAATTCAATTATTTATTTTTAATAAAAGTATGAGTGCGAAGGGATCACAGTTAAAGTGGGAATGGTAAGCTCTTTAGAAAGTAAAAAAAACTTTTTATTTTCATTTGCTTTTCAGGGTTTGTCTAATTCCCAAGAAGACTTTACCGAAACATCCATTGTTATCTCAAGAAACTATAGATCATCCACTAAAAATTCAATCTTCTGTAGGTAGTTTTTGCTTGCCAACTACTCGGCTATTAATTTTTTGTACAGTCTGTTGTCAACAGAGGTCTGAAGAAAAGTTCAGGTCCAACGAAAGAAGCGATAAATGATCCTTTACTTTCTGCATTGGAAGACATTGACCCTTTATCCGCATTGGCCGCAGAGCAAGATTGGTATGACGTCGAAGAAAATCCGAAAAAAGTCAAAAAGTCTGATACATGGAACGAACAAAGACAAATAATTCTGAACAAATATACGACAGGGAAGAAAATCGTCATGCCAACGATTTCAGGCGTCGATAAAAAGCCGAAAGCTCAGCCGAATGTCGGAATGAAAAATAGGCTTGAACAGTTGGACGATTTCGAAGAAGTTGATACAAAAGAAGTTTCTGTATTAACTCAACAAGAATATAGACACTTTAAGCTATTTGAGTAACGAAATTGTTCAAGCTTGGGAGCAACATTTTCGCGTCAAAGCACTCAAGATGACCATTCAGGTATTAATATGAATACATTTTATTCATATAGCTAAAACTTATGAATATGAATGCAATTGTGTTTCCGGACAGTGTACAGGGTGTCCCAACTAGATGGACTACCCTGTATAGCTTCTATAATTTTCGTCCTGTATATTCCTGTGTATTTCTTTTCAGTGTTCAAAATTACTCGTTGACACAACCATCGTTCAGTTCTATCCCAGCAAATTTGTCTTGATTACTGACACTTTAGACACATTTGGAAATCTCGTTTACCAAAGGCTTCACAACAAATCTGAAAATCCGTAAGATTTTTGAAGAAAATAAAATATTTTAAGTTTTCTTTTAGTCAGGAAAATTCTGAAATTTCATCTTCGGCAACAGAATCGGCGAAAGAAACTTGCAGAAATTGGTTTTATAAATAGCTTCTATAAGAGAACTTATACCCAGATTGTATGTGGAAGCTGCTGTTATTAAATCGTACCACTTTTTAGGAGAAAAGTAAATAATTTAATTTTTATTTGATTTTAAAACGAAATTGTTATAGTGAATTTTCTAACTCGTTGAGACGTCTAATGGTCATGACTAGAGGAATCGGCGACCCCCTCGTATCCATCTACGCACGTTGCTATCTTTGCCGAATTGGCGTTTCTGCGCAGAAAATTGACCGGAAATTTATGAAAGATAATTTTGAAGACTTTCTCAAAAGTTACTGTCAGGTAAAAAAAGAAAAAAATCGTCGTAGATGCAACATATGCTTACTCGCATTTTGGGCAAAATGATTGAATAAGAAGCAAAATCTACCACGGTGTCGGTCAGTTAACTTAGTTTTGTAAAAAAACTCATCAGAAAGCAGTTCAACCGCCAAAAATGGTAGCATGTGACATCTGAAATCTACGATTCAGTTTTTTGTCTCTCCTGAAAAGTAGCCAAAAGGCACAAGTTGCATCTTCAACGACGAAATGCGTCCATGAACAATTTTAACGTTTAAATTAGCTTTTTAGTTCTGGAGTCTTAAATGAAGTAAACAAACAGAAAGTGGACGTTTTTACATATTTAAACTCTTTTGTCCCTGCGGTCGATTTATTTTAAAATCCGCTGTCGATACTATCGACGAATCAGAACAGGATCGCTTAGTTGACGAATGCTGTGCCAAACTTAACAAGTAAGATTTATTATACCGGGTGTCCGGAAACATACGGCACACGTCTGGGAGAGCGTTAAAAAGTGGTTTTATAAAAAAAAATTTAAATGTAAACACCCTTTAATTTAAATCAAAGAATTTGATGGTGTGGTTTAAAATGCGTTTGGATATACAGGGTGCCCCCAACTTCAATATTTCAAATGAGAACCCCTATTTTTTATTTCAGATTTGTAATCTACGCAAAATTTCAAGTTGATTTGACTATTCATATGACCATTTTTGATAACTTTAAAAAATTTAGCGGTTTTTGCGCTAAAATCCATTAAAATCGACCTATGAGACTCATTTTTTTAAACTTCTCTATGTCCGAAGATTCCAACTATCACAAATTCAAGCATCTTCGCATTCTGCATCACGAGATGTCATCGTTAACGGCATTTTTTCAAGTTAGAACCTCATTTAGCGACAGTTAGCGACGACATCTCGTGATGCATGCGAAGATGCTTGAATTTGTGATAGATTGAATCTTCGGACAAAGAGAAGTGAAATGAGTCTATTTGGTCGATTTTAACGGATTTTAGCGCAAAAACGCTAAAATTTGACATTTTTTAAAGTTGTCAAAAATGATGAATACATATTCAAATTAACTTGAAATTTTGCGTAGATTACAAATCTGAAATAAAAATTAGGGGTTCTCATTTGAAACAGCGAAGTTAGCTTCTGTTGGAGGCACCCTGTATATCCAAACGCTTTTAAACTACACCATCAAATTCTTTGATTTAAGTTAACGGGGGTTTAAATTTAACTTTTTTTCATAAAACCACTTTTTTATGCTCTCCCAGAAGCCATCCGGACATCCATATTTTAAAGAAAAAACTTAAAATTTAAATTTTCAGAGGACTTCTTTTATATTCAATTTTGAAAACATTCGACGCTGGTTATATCGCCAAAAGAGGAAGTTTTTTCATGCAGCAAATATCATCCTCCAAAGATGACTGTAAGTTTTTGATAAGATATCAGCGATGTAATTGGCTGTAGATGTTAATACTTGATGAAAGGGCTTGGCAGCCAAGGGTTTTAAACTAATTATTTAATATAAGGGTATTTAAAACCCTTGGCTGCCAAGCCCTTTCATCAAGTATTGATAAGATATCAAAAATAAATTATTTTTTAGACTTTCCTAATCACCTTTTATTGAAATGTCTTGGAGAGAAGCTTCGAGGGAGGATAGTATCTAACCCTGACATTATTTTTCAAGAAGCTTGGAAGTCCATATCTACGATATCAGATTCAGAAAAATATTTTTCATGTATTCTCGCTTGGAATTCATTTATGGTCAAATTGTGCTCTGTAAGATTCTTTTTTTTAATTTATTTTAAATTTTATTAAATTTTTTTTAGATGCCCAGGCTGAATACTCTACTTGAAGAGATAATCGTACATATTGGAAATGGGTCAAAAAATTGTCCTCTTCTTCATGAAAT
The DNA here is from genome assembly GCA_014119065.1 of Orius insidiosus. Lineage (NCBI taxonomy): Eukaryota > Metazoa > Arthropoda > Insecta > Hemiptera > Anthocoridae > Orius > Orius insidiosus. The sequence continues at coordinate 35,331 of JACGAQ010000282.1, read as the reverse complement.
AATCATGTCGATTGTTGAAAATATTCCAAATTTAGAACTTTTGTTTACTTTAGTAATGTCCATTATGAAATAGTTAAAATAGTAGCTTTGTTCCAACCGCAGTTTGAAACTGGTTTGAAACTCCTGGAGCATGCGCTGAAGGATTTTGACGTCAGATTTGACGTGAAAACGATTTGAGTGACGTCAGATTTGACGTCTAAGTCCTTCTGCACATGCTCCAGGAGTTTCTAACTGCGGTTGGAACACAGCTAATGATTTATTTTTAGGATAAATTTTTACCTCTTCTCGACCTCTTCGGTAATGACGGTTTGAAGGTTGTAACATCTCGTAAAATTCTCGATTTGTTTTCTTCTTTACCAAACAGATTTAAAACGACCGATCCTGTTACAACCGATGCCCTCATTTTTTTGGCCAAAATTCTTCATGATTCTATCAAGTAATTTTATTTTGTAAAAAAACAATTTTTAAATTTTCTTTTTAGCGTTTTGACTGTTGATGATGAAAAGCGGCAAATAGGGAATTTGATATCGCAGATTATTCTGAAGATCGATTTCGGACTTGAGTTGGAATCTCAGTTAACTTTTTATGTCGAAGCCAGAGCGACTTTCGCCAATTTAGACTCCGTCATTGTCACATTGATTCATGTATTTTTATCATTTTGTTTTTCTTTTTTTAATTTTTTTTAAATAGTCTGTGAACAAACTAGCCGTTGAAATGGGGAAAAAGTGAAAGGCCATCATACAAGAAAGACTGCTTCATTCGTCCATGCTTGTGCAGCATATTCATTCATTACTATACCTTCGATTCGCTCAGAAATTACAAAATTACAACTTTATTTATTAACAGCCCAGATTTCATTGTGTAATCAATGTCTCGGCCAAGGTAATTTTAACAAACTTTTCAAAAATATACAACTTTCTTTTGTAGCCGACGCCTGCATAAAAAGTGCACTTTCATTAATATTAGAATTACCGCAAAATGTTGAAATTGATGGTAAACAGAAGTCGAATGAACCTTTTCTTTTGGAATATGTGAGAAACGTTCTGTCAACATTGATCATCTTGCCTGTAAGTAAAATGTAGACTTTTCTTATTCATAATTGTGATTTTTAATTAATATGAATACAAAATAATTCATAATTTCTAGAAACCCATAAAATAATTTATTAATTTTAATTAAATTGTGATTTCTGGAATTATTTTTTAAAATTATGTTAAAAATTTATTATGCATACCTATCAATTTTATTAAATTTCATATTAAACTATGAATCTAAAATATTGTATTTCCTGAAATTCATAAGGTTTTTTTAAATAAACTAATTTTTACAGAATTTCTTAATGTATATGTAATACTCGTAGTTTTTAAAGTAAAAATGCATTAATATTAAATATTCTATTTAAAATTTAGCCCAAATCAATTATCAATAGATTTTTTCCAACCGCAGTTTGAGGTTGGAACAAAGCTTTTAAATGTTGGAAGTTTAATTATTTTTTTTTTAGGATTGTCCAGAGCAAGGTGTTTTATATTTGACGAGAGGCCTGGTCAATGTAATCAAACAATATTCTGATGAAAATAATCTTTATGCAATAACAAATATTTATTTAAATGTTTTGGATATGCTTGCTACATCTGCTCAAGAAGATTATCCTTATCATGTCAAAAAAGGTTTGTTATTAATGTTTTTGAAATTTTAAATTTATTTTATATTCCAGTCGATTCGAACGACATTTTGTATGGAAGTGACCCCAAGTTTATCGCAGAAATCAACAAAATGTGCGGCATTGTCATCGACCAGATTCTTTCAAATTTGCAGACATTGGCGACTCGTGAAGAGTATAAAAATCAAGCACAGCTCGCTTTCGGCCTTTTTTTGAGAATAATGTCGCATGCGGATTTGGAAGCTAAAGGCGTCGCAATTTTAGCACAGCAGCTTTGGCTTCTAGCTCATAAAAACGGAAATATCGACACCAAACTTTCAGTAAGCCAATACGATTATAATATTTAATGTTTATTTATATTTTTAGAGAGATACTGTACTGTATATTAAGCAGAAATCGTCGCTTTATGATCCAGGAAGCGCTTTTTCAGTTTTCGCTCAACAACTTTCAAAACCTAGTTAATCACTAAATTGTAATATCCTTCTTAAAATACTAAAAAAAAAAAGTAACTCCCTTTAATTTCTCATCTCCCCTCAGATTCTGGAGACAATCAAAATTCATCTTCTGCTAAGTTAATCCCATTACTGGGAACTTAATCCCACTTCTGATATCGATCATCCCATTTCTGATATCGGACATCCCACTTCTGATGAAAGGCATCCCACTTCTGATATCGGACATCCCACTTCTGATATCGGACATCCCACTTCTGGTATAAGACATCCCATTTCTGATAAAAGACATCCCACTTCTGATATCGGGCATCCCACTTCTGATATGGGCATCCCACTTCTGATATTGGACATCCCACTTCTGATATCGGACATCCCACTTCTGATATTGGTCATCACACTTCTGGTATAAGACATCCCATTTCTTATATAAGACATCCCACTTCTGATATCGGACTTCCCACTTCTGATATCGGTCATCCCACTTCTGATATCGGACTTCCCACTTCTGATATCGGTCATCCCACTTATGGTATAAGACATCCCATTTCTATATAGGACATCCCATTTCTTAAATAGGACATCCCATTTCTTATATAGGACATCCCATTTCTGATATCGGTCTTCCCACTTCTGATATCGGACATCCCACTTCTGATATCGGACATCCCCCTTCTGATATAAGACATCCCACTTCTGATATCGGTCATCCCACTTCTGATATCGGTCATCCCACTTTTGATATCGGTCATCCACTTTTCTGATATCGGACATCCCATTTCTGATATCGGACATTGTTCTTCTGATATCGGTCATCCCACTTCTGATATTGGTCATCACACTTTTGATATCGGCCATCCCACTTCTGATATCGGCCATCCCACTTCTGATATCGGCCATCCCACTTCTGATATCGGCCATCCCACTTCTGATATTGGACATTTCACTTCTGATATTGGACATCCCATTTCTGGTATCGGCCTTCCCACTTCTGATATCGGACATCCCACTTCTGATATCGAACATCCCACTTCTCATATCGGCCATCCCACTTCTGATATCGGCCATCCCACTTCTGATATGGACATTTCACTTCTGATATCGGACATCCCATTTCTGATATCGGTCTTCCCACTTCTGATATCGGACATCCCACTTCTGATATCAAACATCCCACTTCTGATATCGGACATCCCGGCCCTCCTCATTTATTAAACTTCTTTCATAAAAACGTCAGGATCCCACTTCTGACATTAGAATTATGTGATGTCCCAAGTCATTGAAGATGCAACATGTGCTAACTCGTATTTTGGGCAAAATGAGATTTTTATTGATTATGAAGCGAAATCTACATCCGTCAAACTTAGTTTTGTAAAAAAAAACTCATCAGCAAGCAGTTCAACTGCCAAAAATGGTAGCATTTGATGTCTGAAATCTACGATTCAGTTTTTTGTCTCTCCTGAAAGTAGCCAAATGGCGGATAGCACATGTTGCATCTTCAACGATGTAGTGATGGTGCTAACCCAGGTTTGACAGACTGAAGAAAAGAAGTGCTTTTGCAGAAACTTTTATTTGGAACTTAATTGCTGCGGCATTTAACTAATTAAATTTAATTATTAATAATTAATTCTATCAAGTTTTGATTGTCTTAGGATTCTGAAGGAGGGGAGATGAGAAAAATTTGTAGAGAGGGGGCCTACTAATAATGGAGGATTCTAAGTTAGATATTACACAATATTTATACATTTTTACTCTTTAAAGAATAAAATATTTATCATTTTTCAATTTCTTATTTTCCTCTTATAACTTATTAAAAAAAAATCATTTGGGTTCCACTCTTTACTAGTGAGATAAGGATTCATAATAAATAGTGACTCAATTTTGTGAAATCGTTAATTGGTTTTTTATTCTAAAAAATGCAAGTTCTTTTGGCCTTGATAGCAATTTTAGTTTCAATTTTGGATATGTCGTCTATCTTTCGAAAAGGGCGAATTCCTTTTGGAAGGAACGAGGGGTCCCTTATGCAGAACCTCATTTGATTTTTGGTAAGTAGCTTTGTTCCAACCACAGTTTGAAACTTCTGCATGCGCAGAAGGACGTCCAAATCCTTCTGCGCATCCTCAGGAGTTTCAAACTGCAGTTGAAATATTTCCTAAATTACTTATTAAACGTAAAATTTCAGGGAATATGCTTGACTTATTACTAATGAGATGTACTCAAGGTCAACTCATGACTAAAATTTGTAATATGTACCCTGAAGAGCCGGTCGTAGGTTTCATCAGTTTTTTAAAACCTATTTTAATGGTCAAAGATGCCGAATATGTCGAAAAAATCCTCATTAAAGATTTCAACAGTTTTTCAAACAGATTCGACGATGCTGCTATCGAATTTCATCCTATGCAAGTCAATCTTTTCAATATGACCGGAAAAAGGTAACATTTTCCAAAAATGAAAGAAAATACACAACTTTCTTTAGATGGAGGGCAACACGAAATAAGCTTTCGCCTATTTTTACTTCTGGAAAACTTAAAAATATGTTCAACTATAATATGGAGGATATTGGGGTGATTTAGAAAAAGCGGTCGTCGGTAAAAAGACTGCGTAGACTTGAGAGATATTATGGGACGATTTGCTATGGATACTATTGGGTAAAAATTGAAAAAAAAAATGATTTTTAATTGAAATTTAGTTCATATGGGTTTGGTATCAACCCGAAAAGCTTGGAAAATCCGAATACAGAATTTGAAGAAATGGGAAAAAACGTTTTAAACTTTGGGCCATGGGAGTTTTTCAAATTTCTTCTTCTTGTCTATGTACCATCTATTACTGCGAAGCTTGGACTTTTCTTCGTACGGACGGATGTTCAAAATTATTTTATGGGGACAATCAAAAAAGTGATGGCTGATCGCGAGAAGAATAAAGTCCGCAGAAACGATTTTGTCGATTTGATGATTCAGTTGAAAACTAAAGGAAAAATCGAAATCAGACAAAAGATCAAAGTGACGACTATCTCGGTATCGATGAGAACATGGATGAAAATTTAGGTTCGCCAAATCCATTTTTTTCCCCCTTATTATTTTATTTTCAGATATTAAAATCACCGATGATTTTGTGATTGGGCAAGGTTTTGTCTTTTTAGTCGCCGGTTTTGACGCCATCGCTTCAGCGACAACATTCACATTATACGAATTATGCAAACATCCTGAAATCCAATCAAAACTCAGAAAAGAAATCGCACAGAAAATCGCTGAACATGAAAACTTAGTTTTGACACAATAAAAGATATGAAATATCTCGATATGGTTCTTAAGGGTATGTAAATATTCATTCAGGCATTTTAATAATTATTTTAGAATCTCTTCGTATACGATCGCCAAATCAAGATATTATGAGAGAATGCAATGAAGCTTATACTCTTCCTAATGGTTTGCTTATTGAGAAAGGGCAAATGGTCGCTTTTCCTATTTGGGCAGTACATCAAAATGCTAAAAATCATCCAGAACCGTCGAAATTTGACCCAGAACGCTTTCATCCTGACATCCGTCAACGACCTTGCTCGTTCTTGCCCTTCGGCGATGGACCCAGAATGTGCATCGGTAAAAAAAAAAGAAACTAAGAAAAATACTTAAATAAAATTTTAGCTATGCGTTTTGCCATGCTGCAAATAAAATTTGGCTTAGTGAAAATCCTGATGAACTACAGAGTCGAGCTTAATTCAAAAACGAAAGAACCAATCATTCTCAAGCCTATGAACTTCATCGCTACACCTAAAAATCCAATTTTTTTCAATTTAATAAAATCAAATGTTATCACTGATCAATAACAAGTTGTATAACTTCAATAAACTACTTGAAATAAATCATCAGACAGCCAAGGTCAATTTATATTTATCTCCCACATTTATGATTAGGCCTTTTTTACATAACACCTCTTCAAGTTTTGATTTTACAAAACTTTGTGCAACAGTGTGATTGAAAGTAGCGATGGAAATTTTACTGTCGCTTTTGGCGATCCTGATTTCTTTGCTCGGCTATGTCGTTTATCTTTCAAAAAAAGCTAATGTCTACTGGAAAGAAAAAGGGATTCCTTATGTTGAACCTCATTTAATTATTGGTAAGCAAAAACCAAAAATTATTGATGTTTTATTTTATTTTTAGGCAACACCCTCGATTTTTTACTTATGAGATGCACCCAAGGAGAATCTATGACAAAAATTTGTAAAAAATTTCCCAAAGAGCCTGTAGTTGGATATGTGAGCTTTCTTAAGCCAGTTTTGTTGGTCAAAGATGTCGATTATATCGAAAAAGTTCTCATTAAAGATTTCACCCATTTTATGGATCGTGGGATCGAAACGCAAGATTCGCTGAGTCCTCTTCAAGTCAATTTGTTCAACATGACTGGAAATAAGTTGGTGAATGATGTAAAAAAAGGGAAATCATCTTTTTTTTAGATGGAGGGCAACCAGAAGTAAGCTTACGCCAATTTTCACATCTGGAAAACTCAAAAGCATGTTTAACAACATGACAGATATTGGAGCAGATTTAAATAATGCGATTGAAAACGAAAAAAAAGAATGTGTCGACTTAAAAGACATAATGTCCCGTTTCGCCATGGATACTGTGGGGTAAATCTTATTAGCTTTGTTCCAACCGTAGTTTGAAACTACTGGAGCATGCTCAGAAGAATTTGGACGCAACTTTGACGTGCAAATTTTTCTGCGCATGCTCCACGAGTTTCAAACGGGTTGGAACAAAGCTATTGTTTAAAAATTAATTATTTTTTTAGTTCATACGGATTTGGAATTAACCCACAAAGTCTAAAAACTCCAAATCAGGAGTTTGAAGAAATGGGAAAGAAAGTTTTAAATTTTGGACCTTGGGAATTCATAAAGTTTCTTCTCGCTATTTATTTTCCATATATCGCTCTTAAATTTAAGCTTTTCTTTATAAACACTAACGTTCAAAAATTTTTCACAAACATCATCAAAAAAGTCGTTGACGAAAGAGTCGAAAATAAAGTCCAACGAAACGATTTTGTCGATCTGATGCTCCAGCTTAAAACAAAAGGGAAGATAGAAATTGTAACTAAAGATAAAAGCGATGACTATTTGGGAAATTACGAAGAAAAAAATGAAAAATATGGTTAGAAAAGTAAAAAAGCAAAATTTTAAATTTCTTTTTAGTCGTTGAAATAACCGACGATTTTTTGATCGGGCAAGCGTTCGTTTTTCTCGTCGCTGGATTCGACGGTTTCGCTTCCGTTTTGACCTTCACACTTTACCAGCTTTCCAAAAATCAAGATATACAAGACAAACTTCGAAAAGAAATGACACAAAAAATAAAAGATCATGGAAAACTAAATTTTGACACAATAAAAGAAATGACATATCTCGACATGTGCCTCAAAGGTACTTAATAATTTTATACAAAATTAATATTTTTTTAGAGTCCTTAGAAGGCATTCACCTTCTCAAGTAATATTTAGAGTCTGCGCCAAAGAATATACTTTTCCAAATGGTGACTGTCAAAAACATGATACAGTAACAATTCCTATCTTTTATGTACATGGAGACCAGAAATTTATCCAGAGCCTTCAAAATTCGATCCAGAAAGATTTCACCCAGAAAGACATCAGCGACCGTGTACGCTTTTACCTTTTGGAGAAGGACCTAGGATGTGTATAGGTAATTTTTTTTAAATAAATAAATCAAAAATATTATTTTATTTTTAGCTATGAGATTTGCATTACTTCAATTAATTTGGCCTCATTAAAATTTTGACGAACTACAAAATTGAGTTGAATCCTAAAACTAAAGAGCCGATTAAAATCAAGCCTAGGAATTTCATATCATCGCCGAGAGAACCAATTTATTTCAATGTCACAAAATTAAATGTTTAATAAATTTTGAATTCACAATTTTTAAGTACCGAATAAACTTTCCCCAACAAAGCTTTCTAAAAGAGAAGTTATTGGATTACCCTCCATGGAATTTTTGGAAATTGATTAGTCATAAAGTTGTCTGTGGTGCCGTCCGTCCTTCAAGTTTTGTGGAAATATGGCTATTCATTCCAAATAGGCAAAAATTTCAATTTTTTCTACCTTTATACCTAAATTTTCTTCTTCTTCACGAAGTTGAGTGCAGCTTGAAACTACTACTTTTTTCCCCAATAGTTACTGATATTGTAATACCCACAAAATAACGTTTTTGCAAAGTATCAGCCACTAGTGGGTTAAAACTTTAATTTTCCTTGTTTTCAAAGCTCCACTTGGCACTTAAGAACGTACACTTAAGAACTTAAACACTTAAGAAAGTTTCCATCGAGGGCAGCTTGAAACCAAAACTTTTTACTTTCCCAATAGTTATTGATATTGTAATACCCTCAAAAAACGTTTTAGCAAGGGTCCAGCCACTAGTGGGAAGGAAACTTCCACTTTCCTTGTTTTCAATGCTCCACTTGGAGAGGAAAAAAAAAAGGTTTTTTTACTTTCTCAATAATTATTGATATTGTAATACCCTCAAAATAACGTTTTTGCAAGAGTCCAGCCACTAGTGGGTCAAAAATTCAATTTTCCTTGTTTTCAACGCACCACTTGGAGAGGAAAAAAAAAGGTCTTCAACTATTAGTCGAGGGCAGCTAAAAACCAAAACTTTTTACTTGTCAATTTTATTGATATTGTAATACCCTCAAAATAAGTTTTTGCCAGGGTCCAGCCACTAGTGGGTCAAAACTTCAATTTCCTTGTTTTCAATGCTCCACTTGGAGAGGAAAAAAAAAGGTCTTCTACTATTGGTCGAGAACAGCTAGAACCAAAATTTTTTACTTTTCAATTTCATTGATGTTGTACCCAAAATAACGTTTTTGCAAGGGTCCAGCCACTAGTGGGTCAAAACTTCAATTTTCCTTGTTTTTCAACGCTCCACTTGGAGAGGAAAAAAAGGTTGTTTTACTTTCCCAATAGTTATTGATATTGTACCCACAAAATAATTTTTTGCAAGGGTCCAGCAACTAGTGGGGTTCCATTTTCCTCGTTTCAATGCTCCACTTGGAGAGGAAAAATAGGTTTTTTTACTTCCCAATAGTTATTGATATTAGAATACCCTCAAAATAATATTTATGCCAGGGACCAGCCACTAGTGGCTCAAATTTACTTCAATGTTCCTTGTTTTCAATGCTCCACTTGGAGAGAAAAAAATGTTTTTTTTTTACCTTTCCAATTTTTTTTTTGATATTGTAATACCCTCAAAATAACGCTTGCAAGGGTTCCAGCCACTAGTGGGTTCCATTTTCCTCGTTTTCAATGCTCCACTTGGAGAGGAAAAAAAGGTCTTCAACTATTGGTCGAGGGTAGCTAGAAACCAAAACTTTTTTACTTTCCCAATATTATTGATATTGTAATACCCTCAAATAACGTTTTTGCAAGGTTCCAGCCACTAGTGGGTTCCAGTTTCCTCGTTTTCAATTTCAAAACTTTTTACTTTTCAATTTTCATTGATGTTGTTACCCTCAAAATAACGTTTTTGCAAGGGTCCAGCCACTAGTGGGTCAAAACTTCAATTTTCCTTGTTTTCAACGCAACAAGTTCAATGCTCCACTTGGAGAGGAAAAATAGGTTTTTTTACTTTCCCAATAGTTATTGATATTGTATTACCCTCAAAATAAATTTTTTTACAAGGTTCCAGCCCCTAGTGGGTCATCAATTTACTTGTTTTCAATGCTCCACTTGGAGAGGAAAAAATTTTTTTTTTTACTTTCCCAATTTGATATTGTAATACCCTCAAAACGTTTTTGCAAAGTAACAGCCTAGTGGTCAAAACTTCCATTTTCCTTGTTTTCAACGCTCCACTTGGAGAGGAAAAAAAACGGTCTTCAACTTTTGGTCGAGGGTAGCTAGAAACCAAAACTTTTTTTTTACTTTCCCAATAGTTATTGATATGTAATACCCTCAAAAAATATTTTTGCAAGGTTCCAACCACTAGTGGGTCAAAACTTCAATTTTCCTCGTTTTCAACCACTTGGAGAGGAAAAAAAAATTTTTTTACTTTCCCAATATAATGATATTGTACTACCCTCAAAATACGTTTTTGCAAGGTTCAGCCACTAGTTCAAAACTTCAATTTTCCTCGTTTTCAACGCTCCACTTGGAGATGAAAAAACTTCAACTTAACCTCCTCTTCAAATAAAACACCCCAAACATTTAGGAATTTTATGAAACAATAAAATCATCTAATAAAGACATTTATTATACAATAATATAGGCCGCTAAGAAGTTCGTTAAACATTTGATATTTTTTTTTGTTTTTAAAACTTATAACCGTACATAAAATGTCTACAAATATACAAAAACAAACCCATATTTTAAAACATGGCGTAATAATTTACAACAATAATACGGAACATATTGTCAAAGCTTTCTCATTTATCTAAGTTTAATCAGCAAAAGCGATTTTTTTTTCTTTTTTTAAATTTAATAATTTTATAAAGCTTATAATATTTTTAATAAATAATATATCAATTATCATAATCACAGTAGTAGGAAAATCAAATAAATTGTAGAGACCACTTTTTTTAAATTTTTTTAAATTTATACACAGCTAATAAAAGAAATTTAATCACAGACCATTAATCTTATTTTAAAATGGCAAATTAAACAATCTAAAAATCAAAAATTTTTTTTAAATAATTTAAACAAAATTTACGTATTTGTAAAAACCATTGATATTGGCTTTAATATTTACAAGGTGGTCAAAAAGGATTTTTCTAGAATCTATTAACTAGTTATATCTATATATTTTAAATATATAGACGAATACTATTTTTTGGTAATATTTTTGAATTCTCACATACTCTAATCAAGCGGTACCATTAAAATTAATAATTAACATATACGGTAACACCAATGACATGCACTATCCACATTAAACAGTTTTGTAGCTAAAATAATAAAATTTTGATTATGTATAAGTTTACAATAATTTTTTTTAATAAAACACACCATCACGACCTATTTCTTTTTTTGACTATTCCCCTACCAAAATGCGTTATGTTTGCTATGACACCAAGTCTAAAACTTACTAATTTTTTTTTTTTAATTTAATTAATTTTGGATTTTGAAACCTTGGTGTTACTTTAATTGGCGTTGAAAGAATATAATTAATTGGGATGAAATTATATTTTAATTAACATTTGAGGTGATGAGAGGCGAATCAGGGGCTCAGTATTGTCCGCCGTTCTCTATCAGTCTCTCTTGTTATTTTGAAATTAAAATAAATAGGAATTTAAAACTTTATAGGTAACCGAGAGTGGCGTATTTTTTAACGAATGGCCCTTCAGTCTTGCAGTTTTCTCTAAAAGATTTTTTTTCGTAAGGTTTTATTTGGAAAAAAGAATTACTTACTCATCTTCCCATGGGCAAATATCGGTGCGACTTTGCATATCAGTTGAATCTTCAGGTACGACTTCGTCTCCAGGAACTTGATTGGAAGGTTCGCAAGGCTCAGAAGGGTCGTGAACCGAAACGTTGGGTAAATCCATTGAAATGTGTTTTGTCTCGTCGGATAATAGTTTTGAAACTTGTGTCGTTTTTGTACCCTCTTCGGACATAATGCGAGTCTTTTTGGCTGTTTTACGAGTTTTAGGTGTTCCGCTGGCGATTATTTTGGCGATCGTTTGCTCTAAAGGCGTTTCTGCGTCTTCTGCGGAGGTCGACTCGGCCTCTTCGGGCAACACTGTCTCGAGGGGTGAAGGGTCTGGGTTTTCCGTGACACCTGCGGCATCGTCGGGGGTTTGCGTCTCTAAGTCATCAGTCACAATCGTTATAGGGTTCTCTTGAATTGTGCATTCGCTTATCTTTGCTACAACATTCTCAAGGGATTTCTTTCTTTCGCTTTCCTTCTCCTCCTCTTCCTCCACCTTCAATTCAGGCTTCACCTCCAAACAAGCAGAAGACGGACCTGGCTCAGATTTAGCCAATGAATCGCTCGCATATTTTTCATCTTCGCTTGAGGGCTTTCTTTCAAACGACTTCTGTTTCAAATCCTTATGCATAGCACTTATCCTTTCTGGCGAAACTCCACAATCCCTAAAAACAAAAAAATGAAACTGTTTTTACATCATAAATCAAAGAAATTACCTAGTTATAGTTATATCATGAAGATTTGATTGACTAGTTGAGAGAGGTACGTGAGTTTGAGGTGCGAAAGTAGGAGTTTCATGAACGTTTCCGGTGAGACTTCGGTCGCTACCTCTTCTCTTATTGATGCTCGATGCAGCGATCGGTCCAGCGCAGCTTTTCTTCTTCCCGACTCCGCCGAATCCGAAGAACCTCTTTTTGGTCGGCGGGTGGTGTCTGGCGTTGGCCAAAAGGTTTTTGTATTGCTCAGAACGGATGAAACGTGGATAGCAATCTTTATGAAGTAAAACGGTGTAGACGTGATGGGCGGCAGAATCAAAGTGAATCTAGATGGCGCCTTCATCTCGCTTAAAGTCGCTTCTTGCGTTCTCGAATCAATGTTTACCTCACAAGGCGCTCCATGTGCCAAAAACTCCCTAAAAATCATCAAACTTAATTTCTCTATTTTTAACTTACTGATGAATACTGTTGACTTTGGCAGGCACCTGCGATAGCCCACAATGTCGCAATTCTTTAACAGCAAGCCAAATCTGATGTTTTCATGACTGTATTCCTTTCGTAAGTACGAAGTGAATTCTTCAACACCTAAAAAAATGTTATACCAAAAAAAATTTTTTAAATTTTACCATTTGGATCAGCGAGAAGATCTTCAAAAGACAACGCCCATCGTTTCACACGTTTTTCTGTCGGAACGTCAATTCTAAAAGAAAAATGAACATTTTTCAATTTTAGCTTTATGGGCCATTGGGGGGGGGGGCTCTCGCCATATTGCCGTGGCGCCCTATCAGCCAACTCCGAGGATCCACGGATTTTGTGGAAGAATATTTATTTGGAACTTCCAAACAAAAATCCCTCCACACTTTTCAATTTTAAACAATGACTTACAATGGCTGATTAAATTGCCAGAATGTCGGATCGTCGGATAACCACGGGTTAGAAGGCTGCACTGGAGTAAAGAACGGATCGTATTCCGCATACGTATTCGAATAAGCGATGAGGTTTTCGACTGCTTGTGAAACTTTTATCCTTGATTTGGCAACTTTCCTCCGAAGAATTTCAAGCTAAAAAATATTATTTTGTCCTATTTAAAAATTTAAAATACCTCAGTGTTTTGAGGAGAAGGTGAGATTACTCTACGAAGAATTATAAGTGGGGATGGCTCTAAAAGAGGTAAGCAACCGGGAGGAGGTCTGTGAACTCGCCAATAAGCTCTTTCTTGAGAATCAGCAACCTGCTTGTCCATCTTCTTCCTTTCTTTCCCAACTTTAACCTATAAAAATTACAAAAAATCAAAAAATTGCCAACCGATAGTCCAGTTTGCTATCACTGAATAAGTTTCAGATCTTTTTTGAAAATGCTTTTATAAACCGTCCTGAACATGCAAGATATTTACACAGTTTTTAAAAATGATGAATGTTTTCTGAAAATGATCCTATAGGTTAGTAAAAATCTACTTAAAAAAGTGTTAGTTTAAAGAGAATAAAGCGTTTTCTCTGTTAGCAGAAAGAAAAGAAGCCATTAGTAAAAAAAAACAAGCCAAAAGAAAAATCGGCTAAAAAGTTCTCGAGAAAAAAGAAGCTCGACGTGAGAAGAGGATGAAAAGTGTACCAAATTCTATTTTATACTCACGCCAGCACCGGCGGCATGTTTGGACAAATAATTCCCATCCTCAGCCTAAACGGCAAAGAAAATAATTACTGACTTTTTGTACCCCATGGGACGATTTTCGAAATAAATAAAAATGTCCGAAACTGTGTTGTTTTAAAATATTTTTATAAATTACCTGCTCTTCCGCCTGCATGGTGATTAGTTCCCATTTATTTTGAAGATTCTTCTTTAAATTGGTTAAAGCTTCCTAAATTTAAACATTTAAATTAAAAAAAAAATTTATTTTAAAAATACGTACGACTTCATAATCCTCAAGAGCATGCCTTTGCTTGTTGCGAAGGGTCCTTTTGACTAGATAAATGGCATATTCTACATTATCAGGATGGCGGTGATGCCACGGCCAATGGTAAGCAGCCTAAAATAAATTACGGTAAAAAATTTTTTATTTAAGTCAAAACCTGGAATCTATAAAGGGAGTTTCATCTTTGACTGTGAGGGTTTTGCAGTCGACAGGAAAGAAGTAGCCGTACTGACATAATTGATTGGCGAGGTGAACGGCCTCCACTGGAATTAAATTAGATTAGTTTAAACGAGATATAAAAAATGTTACCCGAATCATCAATGTTGAGGTGTTCCATAAGCCATTCAATTAAGTCATATCCTGAAATTTTAATTAATTTTATTGTTTTTTGTTTTTATTTTTAATTACCGATAAAAGCAGAAGGTATGGAGGTAAGGAAGGATTTCTGGCTGCCAACGGAACTCCAGACTCTGGATCTTGCATCTGTTTCACAAGTGCCTCCATCTGTAAATATTCAAATAATTTAGAAGATCAACTAGCAAAAAATGATTTTTTTGTTTAAAAAATTGGTTTTTTAAGCTTGGGCGACTGGTGCACCCTTAATTCCGTTTCAAAAAAGTAAGAAAAGTTTGGCGCACAACTTTGTCTAAAAGGATGTTTCTGCGCCAAAAAACCGTTGAAAATCGGGGCGATTCATCGCAGCAGAGTGGCGTCGGAACCAGGTCTCGCTTCGACAAATCCAGGTGTCCCAACCTTCATCGGACAAAAAAATTTTTTGACCATGGTCATTACCTTATGGAAGGCGTAAGGCCTGGGCTCCATGGCTGGCCGGGGCGGAGCTGCCTACCCAACCTCCATCGGGCTCGCAACCCGCCCATCACTTCATAGAATTACAACATGAACCCTAAAAAAAAAAAAAAACACAATTAGCAAAAATTAAGGTGTGGTTGACCTTTCCCAAATATCAACCATAAAACCCAAAAAGTCATTTAAAACATCAAATATCAACAATATACAAAAACAATAAATTGTACAAAGAAACCTTAAATTGTTAAAATTCGAATAAAAAATGAAGTGAAATAACCTGTCTTTTTATGTAGCAAGTTAAGATCCATTTTAACATTTAGATCAATCGGAAACGTATTTAAAAACGTAATTCGGCTCAACATAAAACCCCGGATTCGGACTTTCACGAGAAAAACGTCAAAAAAGGGACGTTAAATTCATGTAAATATCGATGTACCTTCAAAGTAGAAGATATTGATCACAACATAGAAGGAAGAAGGAACTCCCAAAGAACACTGCGCACAAATATCCAACCCCGGACTCCCATAAACGGGTCAAAAAATAACGTTTTCAATCGTTTGAATATCTAGATTTTTGAGTACACCTAATTTTCAAAAACGAAAAAATCATCAAAAATTAAAATTCCACTAGGATAAACAAAGAGGAATTAATAATAGGGTGGTATTAACTTTAAGTTGGCATGAATGTTCCCTGTTTTATTTAAAACTTTGAGTATTTACCATTTTATTATCTCGTTTGACACTTGACAGCTACTATTGATGATAAGAAAGTGATAAGACAGATCAAAAATTAAGTAGAGCTCTCTGTCGTCGTAAAATGAAAGGTCGATTTTACAGCCAAGGGATTCCGGATTCGATCCCGCCAAATTAATCAGAAAATTGGTCGATAGAAAAAATCCATCTCTCCCATTTTTATTGAAAAAGTAATAATACACTTCAATAGATAATCTTATTTGAAAAAGAATTTCTTTTTAACAGGTTTTTGGCGATTATTCTCGGTTGATTGGTTTCAGGCAATTTTTGTGTATCTTTCTCATTATTGTGCCTGGAAACCTCAGATTTTTTGACATATTTGTTAGTTTTCTCGATCTTTTGCCTTAAAGAAACCCATTTTTCTCGTTTTTAAGGTTTTTTACTCACTTTTCAATTGACCTTTTTTTTTTCCAGATAAACACACCTCCCCAAATTTTATTTTTTTTATTGTTTTTTTTTTACAGGATTTCCTATGTACTTTGCCCAACAAACCACCACGGTCTTTAGGGCAAAAGCGACCCTTTTTTACCCTATTTTAATTATTTTTCCTTTTTCGCCCAATTCTACCTATTTCACCGAGTTTTTGAGCCTCATTTAATTAATTAGTCACAAAACCAATTTTTTTGACGTGATTTTCTGTATTTTGACATAAAAACTTCCGTTTTTCTAAATAAATAGATATCTTATTAGCCAAACAATACTCTATTAACCGAATTTTTCGGCGATAATCTCAGTAGATTGGTTTCAGGCGATTCTTGTGTATCTTCTCAGTTTTTTTCCCTGGAAACCTCAATTTTTGACATTATTCTTAGTTTTTCTCGATCTTTAGCCCCAAAGAAACCCTCTTTACTCAATTTTAAGGAATTTACTCAGTTTTTGGCCGAATAAACTCTTATTATTGGATAGTCGACAATTTTTTTTTGCCAGATAAACACCCTTTGCGATTATTTTGTGCCGATTGTTGAGAAATACGGATTCTACTTTCTTGGTTTATTAGCCACAAAATCTTTTTTTTTTTTTTTTTACAGGATTTCCTTGGTATTTTTCCCAGCAAACCACCTCGTTCTTTAGAGCAAAAGCGACCCTTTTTCAACTATTTTTTTTGTAGTTTTTCGCCAAATTTTTGAGCCTTTTATTCATTTAAGTAGTCACAAAACGATTATCTTATTAGCCAAATAATACTCTATTTAATCGGATTTTTGGCGATTATTCTCGTTGATTGGTTTCAGGCGATTCTCACTTTTTTTATCTATGGAAACCTCAATTTCGACATTTTTCTCGATCTTTTGCTCAAAAGAAACCTTTTTTACTCGATTTTAAGGAATTTTACTCAGTTTTCGGCCAAAAAACACTCTTTTTATTGTATTTTCGACCATTTTTTTTCCACATAAACACCCTTCGCGATTATTTTGTGTTTCGTGGTTTTTCGCCCAGTTTTGTGTATTTGACCTAATTTTTGAGCCTTTTATCCAGTTAATTTGTCACAAAAAGATAATTTTATAATAAATAATCTTATTAGCCAAATTCTATTTAAACGGATTTTTGGAGATTATTCTCAGTTGATTGATTCTTGTGTATATTCCTCCTTTTTTTGTGCCTGGAAACCTCAATTTTTCGACATTTTTGTTAGTTTTTCTCGATCTTTTGCCCATAAGAAACCCTTTTTATTCGATTTTAAGGATTTTTACTCGTTTTCAGCCGAAAAAAAAAATTCTTTTTATTGGATTTCGACAATTTTTTATAAAGGAAATTTCAAGTTTTCAGTGGATTTTAAGGCTTTATTTTCGATCCTTCAGTCTTTTCTATATTCTATTATCCAAATTGTGTATTTTTTATGTAAGGAAATTTTTTTTGACGTTTTTCTGAACTTTGACATAAAACTTTCTTTTTTCTGATTTCCGAAAACCCTTCTATTAGGGCGTTCCCAATGGTTTTTTTTGGCCATCCATTTAACAGGGTTTACCAAAGAAATAAAATTTTATTATTGACCATTGGGCGCTCGGAACTGTTTATTTTCTATTGGCGGAGATCCAAGAGAAAATCTTATAGATGTAATAAAATTTGCCTTTATGTATGGCAAGTTAGAAAATGGCGTAGCCCAGAAATACACTTTAGGGTTCTTGGGTTTCTTTTTCATTTTTTTGTGCCTGGAAACCTCAATTATTGACATTTTTGTCAGTTTTGCTTGATCTTTTGCCAAAATAAACCCTTTTTTCTCAATTTTATGGAATTTTACTCAGTTTTCGGCCAAAAAAAAAAAAAACTCTTTTATTGGATTTTCGACAATTTTTTATAAAGGAAATTTCAAGTTTTCAGTGGATTTTAAGGCTTTATTTTCGATCCTTCAGTCTTTTCTATATTCTATTGATCCAAATTGTGTATTTTTCAATGTATTAGGTTAGTTCCAACCATAGTTTGAAACTCCTATAGCATGCGCAGGATTTGGACCTCAAATTTCACAGACAAACTTTTTCATTGACGTCTAATTGACATCCAATCCTTCTGCACATGCTCCAGGAGTTTCAAACTGCGGTTGGAACAAAGCTAATCTTCAAAAAACACCTTTTTTTTTTTTATAGTGTCTAGGGGATTTTTATAACAATACTAGGAGAAAAACATGGAGGGTATCAACTTCTCTTAGAGGAACTCAAAAGAGCACTAAATGTATAGCAAAATATACTTCAGGGTTGTAAAATTGATTTATGGCAATATAAAAAACAAATTTTTATTTAAACAATTTTTTTTTACATTAAAAATAATTGTGGCGTATTTTGTAGGGTATCCTCTCTAAAATGCAAAAAAGTTTTCTTGCCATTTGAGTATCAAAAAACTTGATTGGTGCTTGAAAGGGTTTTTTAAAAAAATAGTAGACAGAGAGAAAAAAAAACTTCTTTTAAAATGTACATGAAAAGTTAAGAATAAGCGACATAAATTTAATCGCTGCTGTCTTTTCTGTCGGACTTCTTCGATTTCTTCTTTTTGTGGCTTCTATGTCCGGGACTTCGACTGCGACTTTTGTGTTTACGTCTTCGGTCACGATCGACACTTCGGCTTCTCGAACGGTGGCGATGTCTAAAAAAAACGTTAAAAGATATTTAAAAAACTTTTTATTACCTGTCCTTATGTCTATCTCTATCACGTTCTCTGTCTTTGTAAGATTTGTCGATCGGCTCCTGCTTAATCGACATACCTCCAGGAAGATCATCACCCTAAAAAAAATTATTTAAAAAAAAAAATACAACAAAAACTAAATCGTGCGGTTAAAAGAAGTGCCGAAACAAAAGTTACTAACATGCAAATACTTTTCGGACTTGTATCTTTTATATTCTGGGTCAATAGAGGAATTACGGGATTTCTCGCGATGTCGTGAGCTTCGCCCCTATTGAACAATTTTCATGCATTTAGAGAAAGTTACATGCAAAAAATTATAAAAATTATTAATTTATACCTGGCCCCACTGCATTTCTTGGGAAGGTTCGTAAGCCTGGTAATAAGGGTCGACTTCCTGGTAAAAGTCTTGATTGTATCCATGAGGTGGGTAGCTAAAATAAATAATTAAAAATATATGTAAAAAGAGGTACATACTTTGGGACGTTCATGGGTGGTGGGGTTGATTCAAAACCTGGCGGAGGAACTGATAGATCGAACCCTTTTCTGCCATAATCTCGTCTTTCGGCAGTCATGACCTAAAATGAATTAATTTGGAGGTTTTTGGTAAATATAAAATACCTGAATGATGTTTTCTTTGGGAGGAGAATCAGAAGTACGTCGGGAAGCGACGCCACCAGCACCGATGACATCGATGACGCCACTTCTTCTCGGACCTGGCGGAGGACCTGCTTTCCTCACATAGGCACCATCACCTGGCATTATTGTTGTATTGTTCGCTGAATTTTGAGCGGAATACTTCATATTGTCGGTAATCATTATGGATTGATTCGTCCTCGATACGCCAAGTCCTCCGAGTCCGACGCCAGATTCGTGAACCCTCATTTGTTTCTGTCTTTCACAATATGCTCTCCATGTATCCTCGTTGAAACCATAATTGAAATAATCTAAAAACAAATGAAAAGAAACTAAAAATAAAAAATTTATTACCAGTTATGTCTGCGCCAGGTTGTCTCCAAGGTTTGTCTTCTAAGCATCGATGCTGAACTCATGAGCAGCGACGCCATTTATGGTTCCGATGCTTTCAAAATCTTCAATTGAGAATTTCCCAGGTTGGATCTAAAAAAAAAGGAAGTATTTGGTGAAAATTTGGTAAAGATTGGACCAACGAATGTAGTGCATTATACAAAAAATTAAGACGATAAAAAATTAAGACTTCTCTGTCTGAAAACTAAGAAAACTCTCGAAAATCATGTCAAAATCTCTGTCAAAAGACCTAAAAAAAGCTACTGAAAATACTAAGGAAAAGGTAAAACTCTATCTAAGGTAAAAATCCCCATTTTGACATGATCGATGAGTTAGTAATACCCTTGAAGTTTGCTTTTTTGGTGGTCTTCCAGTTCATGTCTTCCTTCATCCAACTTAGCATCCCTCTGTCGTCCCTTAATCCACCCTTCCATCCCTCTGTCGTCCCCTTCATCTACCTTTGCATTCCTCGTAGTCCCTTCATCTACCCTTCCATCCCTCTGTCTTCCCTTCATTCACCTTTGCACCCCTCAGTCGTCCCTTCATCCACCCTTCCATCCCTCTGTTTTCCCTTCATCCAACTTAGCATCCCTCTGTCGTCCCTTCATCCACCTTCCATCCCTCTGTCTTCCCTTCATCTACCTTTGCATCCCTCTGTCGTCCCTTCATCTACCTTCCATCCCTCTGTCGTCCTTCATCCAACTTAGCATTCCTGTAGTCCCTTCATCTACCCTTCCATCCCTCTGTCGTCCCTTCATCCACCCTTAAATCCCTCTGTCTTCCCTTCATCCACATTAGCATACCTCTGTCGTCCCTTCATCCACCTTCACATCCCTCTGCCGTCCCTTCATCCTCCCTTCCATCCCACTGTCGTCCCTTCACCCTCTGTTGCCCCATCAGCACCTTTGCATCCCTCTGTCGTGCCTTCATACATCTTTCCATCCCTCTGTTGTCCCTTCATCCATCCCTTAATCCACCCTTCCATCCCTCTGTCTTCCCTTCATCCATCTTCCATCCCTCGTCGTCCCTTCGTCCATCTTTCCATCCCTCTGTCGTCCCTTGATCATGATTTTGATGATTTTCAAGAGTTTTCTTAGGTTTTTAAACTGAAAAACCCCATTGTTACAGGAATTTCTGGAGTTTTTCTCAGTTTTTGGACAAAGAAACCATATTTTCACTTGATTTTAGACCTAAAGGTATCTGGAAGACCTTCTCCATCCAGGGGGTACTTCAATATCTTTTTAAAATAATGTTAGGAAATTACTTTGTTCAATTTGTCAACGCCGGATGACAAGTTGGCACCACGCTTTATGTTAATGTTGGTATATTGAGTTCCAGATTTCATGTCGCCAATTGTCACTCGTACGTCATCTTCGCTATCATCATCGTCGTCTTCTTCATCATCTTCGGGGCTCCAACAGCCTCTCCAGCTACAAACAGACAATTTAATAATTCATGATTTTAAACGACGAACCTTCATTCGCTGAAGCTTCCCCTTCAGGCTTTTCATTCTGTTCTCCATCAGGTTTTTCGGCTTCTTCTGCACCTTCTTTTTCTTCGCCATTAGTCTGAAAATGATAAGTAAAATAAAAGTTCGAGAGTCAAAATAATTCACCTCTAATGGTTTTTCTTGGTTGTCTTGGGTGTCGACAGCATCTTCTTGAGCAACAGTTTCTCCGGGTGGAGGCGGCTGTTCTTCAGGCACGGGATTCTCCGCTTCTTCACCAGCTTCGCCCGTAGCATCCCCATAAAGCCATTGGTCTTCATCTCCTTCCGGTTCGGCCATCCTTCGCTCTCCTTAATACTTAAACTAGTTAAAATAAATAACTTCAACAAGCTAAACACGAGTCAGACGGTCAACAGTCAACTCTCAACTACCAAACAGCAAACGCTTTAAAAGTATGGTTGCTGATCAGTGTGCACCATCATATAACCATGCTGTAACCTAATTTGACACATTCACAAAATCACACATTTTTTACTAGAATGTATGAATAATTTATCAAATCTGCTTTATTTTAACTCACTGTGATGGAAGTAGACACGTTTTACGTTGAGGAATTGAAAAATGAAATTATAAAATGCGATTTGTCTTTAAAATCATTGATTCAGGTAAAGTATCAAGGCTTATTTGTTACATACCTAGGGTGGGAAATGGCATATTACTTGTGCCCCCCTTTGTGCAAGAAGAGAGCAGGAAAAGTCTTGAGAAGTGGAGGAGATTTTAGAGTTCTTGGATATTTGACAGGTCGAGAATTTCAATCAATCGTGATGGGAAAAAACATTTTACGTTGAGAATTGAGAAATGAAATTTTAAATGCGATTTGTCTTTAAAATCATCGATTCAGGTTACTTACCAAGGCTTGTTTGTTACATACCTAGGGTGGGAAATGGCATATTACTTGTGCCCCCTTTGTTCAAGGAGAGAGCAGGAAAAGTCTTGAGAAGTGGAGGAGGTTTTTTAGAATTTTAGAGTTTTTTGGTATATTTGACAGTTTGAAAATTTCAATCAATCTGTAATAAGGCTTGTTTGTTACATACCTAGGGTGGGAAATGGCATATTACTTCTGCCCCCTTGTGCAAGAAGAGAGCAGGAAAAGTCTTGAGAAGTGGAGGAAATTAGAGAATTTTAGAGTTTTTGGATATTTGACAGTTTGACAATTTTGCCTATCTTTAGAATTTATTGCAAAATTTTGGGGAGTTTGGTTTTCCCCCCATTCCGCTTCTACTGGATTTTGTTCATTTTTCTCAGCCTTTGATTAATAGTGAATTTTTCAGGATATTTATAATTGCCTGGGCCTTTGGAAGTCCTCAACGAACTTAATGCCGAAGGCAGAGGAAAATTGGCCATTTTGAAAAAACAAATAGAAATCCTTGAAGTTTACGGTAAAGAAAGACACAATGAAGAAATCATATCAGATGCAGCAAACAGAAAAGAACAATATTTAGGTAAAAAAAACGATATTTTCAAAAAAATCATCCTTTTTTTCAGCACTTTTAGTATGTTTAGAAAAGCGAATGTCGCTTGTATGCTGGCGATTGATAAAGCGAATAAAGATGAGCTTTTTAAAGAGTCAAAACAAGAGTCTGTTCTGCGGAACAGGCAGAAAAAAGATAAAGCGAATTTGGTCAAAATGTCTTCTGGTGTTACCGATCAGCTTTTGTCGATAAGTCGCCACCTTTCTGACACAACGCAACTCAGTGCTGACACTCTAAACACATTAGGTTTGAATTTTAATTTTTTTATTGTATAACCTGTTTAATTTGTAGCAAATTCCTCGAGACTGTATCTGGTACCAAAGGAGAATTACTAGAAACCAAAGTGTACTTTTTCAATCGGGAAATTACTGGCGAAATATTCTCGAAGGCAGTTTACAGATAAACTTCTACTTCTTCTCGGTTTCGCTTTTTTTCTCGCCTGCGTATTGTATATATTGAAAAAAAGGGTTTTATAAAATTTTGTTGATCTCTACTGTTATTATAATTAATTAAAAAAAAAGATACTAGGCACATTGGTAACAATTTTTTATAATTATAACATCAACTGTTTTCTTCAGATTTATGACGTTCTAACTTCGCCCTGTGTTCCTTTATACGGGCACATTTACGACATTCTTTGACTTTTTTATAACATTCAAGATGGACGACATTATTACAAATTTGGCACTAAAAAATAAAATTAGAATCAACGAGATATATTATGAAAAGATACCCTGTGCGTATTGTCTTCAAAAGGGTAGATAGGATTCGGCGATTTTTCTTTAGCGTCGATACAAATTTCGCAGATGAAACCTTTTTGTTTGCAGAGTTCGCATGATTTGACATGCTGAGTCGAAATGTGGACAGCCTGTTCCAGGCTGGAGATTAATTTTCCGGTTTCTAATTCAAATAAATCCTGCAAAAATGGATTAAAATTTTCGTGGAAAGCAAAATACTTACAGACGCAGAAAAGACGTGGACGTGGTTATAAATATTCCCTTGGCCAAAGTAAAGTTTTTATTCTATTCTGAACTTGATCACGACATGTCGATAAATAAAGTCGTAGATGGTTCAATTTAACTCTTAATTTCTTTAAAAACAAATTTAAAAATAAACCATAAATTTTTTACATACCCTAACATCATTCATTTCTTTTGAAGTGAAATATATTTTAGAATTAATTTTTCTTATGTCGAAAAGAGGATGTTCTTGGACGTTTATTAAAAATAGAAAGGAAGATTCGCTCACTGTATATTTGGTAAAATCCCAATTATGAAGAATTCTTGATGGTATTTTAAAGTCGACTCCATTAAAACAATCTTCGCAGTAATAGAAACCACTAAACAAGCAAACCCTAAAAATAAATAAATACTAGTTAGAAGAGCTTTCCACGAAAACTTCATTAGAAGGGACAATGGAGGAGGGCCAAGTATTAAGGAGGGGAAGTATAATGGAGGAGAAGTTTAGGGAGGGGGAAGTATAAAGGAGGGAAGTATAAGGGAGGGGTAGTACAAAGGAGGGGAATAATAATTTTAAGCATTTAGACAAATTTTCAATTTTTGTTTTGTCTGAAAAATTTTCATTTTTTTTTAAATTTTAAGTTATTTTTCAATTTTTTTTTAATTTTCTAAAAATCTGCAGTTTTTTTTAAAGTTTTTTTTTTTTATAACGAAAGATTGTTCGAGTATCAAGGACGAAATAATGGACTCTTTGCCTTAGGGATGTGCCTCTAGTAACTGGTGAAAGTATGAAATTTCTCCCTACTAAAACGCACAAAAAACAAAAAAAATTTTAACACCAAAAATTTGTAAAAAATATAAGGAGTCTTTGGTGAAATTTGGTGAAAATCGGACCAACGGTTCGGCCGCAGCAAAGTTTTTAAAATTTCAAACGTACATATCTCCGCCATTTTTCATACATAATTCAAAAGTCGCCCACCATAATTTCTTGTTCAACTATTTAGGAAGGTTGTGTGAAAATCTGGTGAAAATTTGGAGAAATCGGGTAAAAATTTGGTGAAAATTGTGGCCGAAAAGTGTTCCGGAAAATTAAAACTTGAAACAACATCTCGCCATTTTTACGAAATTCAAAAATCGCCCACCATAATTTCTTGTTCAACTATTCAGGAAGGTTGTGTGAAAATTGGTGAAAATCGGGTAAAAATTTGGTGAAGATCGGGTGAAATTTTGGTGAAAATTGTGGGCGAAAAGTGTTCCGGAAAATTAAAACTTGAAACAGACATATCTCCGCCATTTTAACGAAATTCAAAAATCGCCCACCATAATTTCTTGTTCAACTATTCAGAAGGTTGTGTGAAAATTTGGTGAAAATTGTGGCCGTAAAGTGTCCGGAAAATTAAAACTTGAAACAGACATATCTCCGCCATTTTAACGAAATTTAAAAATCGCCCAGCATAATTTCTTGTTCAACTATTCACGAAGGTTGTGTGAAAATTTGGTGAAAATCGGGTAAAAATTTGTTGAAAATTGTGGGCGAAAAGTGTTCCGGAAAATTAAAACTTGTACTTGGCAAAAATTTGGTGAAAATCGGGTAAAAATTTGTTGATAATTGTGGCTGAAAAGTGTTCCAAAAAATTAAAACTTGAAAAAGACAAAAACTTGAAAATCGCCCACGATAATTTCTTGTTCATTCAGGAAGGTTGTGTGAAAATTTGGTGAAAATCTGGTAAAAATCGGTTAAAAACTGTGGCCGTAAGTTTTCTGGAAAAAATGCTACGGACGGCCGGCCGGCACCACAGACAAAGTTGAGATCGGTAAAGATTAATATTCGATTTGACCCTCCGGGGTCTGTAAGACCCCAAAAATCCGACGTGGAGGGTATCACAAACTTCCTTAAAATTAGAAAATGAATTAGAAAAATTTACTTGGCCTTTTTCTGCCCTATTCCAATCATAATTCCACATTTTTTACAAGCGAATTGCTGAGTGTCTAATCCTTTTTCTTGTTGTATTTGCCCTGAGCAGAGAATCTTCAATAATTGAGGAAAAACCTGAAAAAAGGATTAAAAAAAAAACAAACAAAAATTTATACTTCTTTTTCAGTTGAAATTTCTGGCTTCTCCAAAACTTCAAACTCCATCTTAAAATGAGAGATAAATTAGTTTATCTTAAGAAATAGATATTACTTCTTCAAGGTCAGGAGATTTCGGTGTTTGGTCAATTGTTGGTTCTGTTTTATTTAAAAATTCTTTTAAACTGGCTTCTTTTATGTTGGGATCGCTTTTTGGGTTGTAATTTCCGATGATTGTTTCATAACTTTGTTGTGTTTGTCTTCTTTGGTTTCTGGTGGGGGATCTTCAATTTTGGGTTCTTCAAGTTTTTCTTCTACGGGTTCAAGTTTTTCTTCGGCTTCATCATGCGAGTCGGTTGGCACTTCTGTAAAGTAGCCTTCGGAATCAGTATTCTCTATTTTTTCTTTCTCGTAGGCACTCAAAAGTGCACTTTTTTCAACGGTGTGTTTAACAGCATTTCCAGCGCTTCTTCATCAGTCATTGAAGTGCTTGGAATGTCAAAAGGCAAAATTTCCGAAGCCGTTTCCACATCGCTGGCAGCCTGGAGGTTCTTCGCTAGATCCAAACCGGTTGTCACAGGAGAATATTTCATGGGCGGCGTCCACAGTCCTGCCAACAACAACGGTGCATTCGGCCATCGATTCAAAATCGAAGAATTTATCGGAAAATCGAACGTGAACCTCCCTATCCCCTGAAGAATAGAAATCGTAATCCCCAATAACTCTATCTCTTAAAAACGCCGTTTTCTTATAATAACGAGCCAACGCTCTATTTTGTTTTAAAATTAAACCTAAATAAGCTATAATAGAAGCCTCATTTAATGCTAGTCTCAACCAAGCTCTGGAACGTCCCACATCATTGTTTATCTGCTTCAATTTTAATATCTAAAAATAAATAGTAAAAGATACAATTACTTAAAAAACAAAAACCTGTTCAATAATGTTTCGGTGTGTAAACACCATCATGGGACACCAAAATTCGGGCGTTGGCATAGCATCGGGTCACCTAATGCGGTGACCATTCTGTCGGTTAATGATTCTTTTATACCGTGAATAAATATGGCTTCTAATATTGTGCAGAGATTAGAGCAGGCTTCATCGTTAGTTTTATAAAGTCCATCTTCTTCAAATCTTCCTAAAAGTACATCTTCGACTCTCGATTTTAACTCATTCATCAATGATTCCTTTTCAACTTTCTCCGATTTCCTCGACTCCATTTTTTGAAAAATGCCTTCATTTTTAAATTGTATTTTTTTAATTTGAGCAAAGTTGTTCAAAAGCGCTTCCTTCTCTGGTGATAGTAAATCTTCCAGGTGTGCTCAAGTCGACAATCGTTGAGCCACTGCGAGAAGACTGAGGGATTCGTCCAGCGTCAAAAACTGCGCCCAATTTCGGCCAAAGATGGATAAACTCTTCAGGAGATAACGTACTCGGTTCTGAACTCACGTTCGCACTTGTCAAAGCGATCGCTGAACCGAATCTGAGCGATATTTCGTTGATAAAACTACAATTTGGAATCCGATACCAATTTTGGATACTCCCGGATTTAAATTGGTTTAAAACTGATGTCCTTTTTAATAAGACGGTCACCTGACCTGGAAGAAGTTCGTCTAAAAGTCCTTTCGGTAAATCTTCAACGTCACCCCAATTTTTTATATCACCAACAGAACTTACACAGACGGCAATCGGCTTAGAAAAATCTCTACCTTTTAAACAATAAAGAGATTTAATAGCTTCTAAGTTTTGAGAATCTGCCGCTATACCGTAGATAGTATCCGTAGGGATGGCAATCAAATTACCTTTCTTCAGTAAATCGACAGCGATGTCAACAGCATCTTTACGTCCCACAGGGATCAACGTCATATCATCTTTGTTGAAATGAAAAACATTAGTCCGAACACAATAAAAAACTTTGCGGAAAGAGAACAATCGCATTTAAAAGTTTATTCTCTCCAGCGATGACCGCATGAAATGTTGCAGCATTTGTAGAAAGTTGTCATCGGCTCGTCGGCTGATCTTGTTTGTATTTGCATGAAGTATGCACGAGGGTGGCTGCAGGTTGGACACCTTTCGTCAGTAGCATCTACGTTTTCCCAAGCTGCTGAGCCTCCGAGAACGTCATCAATTTCCTGAAACACCATATTTTGTTGAAGTAAAGGCTTCATATATGAAAATATCAGAGTTAGTCCTAGGGAGAAATGTTGACATATGGTGGGTTCTTATGGATCCTGGGAAAAATGGCACAAAACCTCAGACAAATTGAACAGATCACCTTGGGAGCTAAGCTCCATGATTGTAAGTTACTTTTAATACATACTGACCTTTAATTTAGGGTAGATTCTATGGGAATCTTTTCTCACAATATTGAAAATGTAAGGGCAACACCTGCATCTGCGCCTCAAATGTCCCAGATATTCTTCGACGACGAGGATGCTACTGCAGTCCGGACAAAAGAGCATTTCATTTGGCGATAAAATGAAGAGGAAAAACTCGGATGAATGAGTCAAATTTTATCTTGATATAATAATATTGACAAAGGGTAGAGAAATCGAGGAAAAAGAGATTGTGCGATGTTAACAAAAAGATGTTTACGTCATGGTTATCTAAATATCAAGGTTTTTTCTGACAAGTCTACCACGTGCTCTCTTGACAAATTTCCCCTCCGATATAGACTAGCAAATTCGGCCGAAAAACTATTTTAACTTTTCCCTAGGTTTAATGGCCTGAGTTATACTACATTTTTTCAAAATTTCCTCGATCTTTCGGCCAAGATAGACCATTTTTGGTCGATTTAATGATTTTTACTTGGTTTTTCGACCAAGAAACTCTCTTTCCAGGGGATTTTTGACGTTTTCGACGGCCGGGGCCCTTTGACAGAGAAAGACCCTTAGGTTCTTGTTTTAAATGAGGAAGGACTTCACTGGTTTTGAGCCTTTTTCTTGGTTTTTATCTGTTTTTCTGTAAGAACTAGGTAGTTTTTGCTCTAAAGACCCCCTTTCTTCTACTTCCAGGCATTTAAAAAAAATCTTTTCGCCCCTAAGCAACATTTTAACCCGATTTTTGTACTTTTTCTATTTTTTCACCAGAGAAGACAATTTTATTGATTTTTGATAGTTTTTCTTATTTCGACCAAAACAGAAGATATCGTTTTTCATACTTTTCGTCCTTTTAACTTGATTTTAGGGTGTTTTCCATGGTGTTTAGGTTGTTTGGGTCAATAAACACAATTTTTCCGGAATCGGGGAGTTTCCACGGTTTTCCCCTTTTCTTTCGCTTCCGGCGAAAAAAAAAAATCTTTTGGCCCTCAAGCAACATTTTAACCAGATTTTTGTACTTTTTCTTAGTTTTTCACCTGAGAAGACCCAATTTTATCAGATTTTTGATAGTTTTTCTTAGTATTCGACCAAGACTGCAGATATGTTTTTCATACTTTTCGCCCTTTAACTTGATTTTAGGGTGTTTTCCCTCCGGTCAATAACACCAAATTTTCCGGAATTTGGGAGTTTCCACGGTTTTTTTTCCTTTTTCTGTTCCGGGAGTTTAAAAAAATCTTTGTTTAAGCCACATTTAACCCGATTTAGGACTTTTTGCTAGTTTTTCACGAGAGAAGATACAACTTATCAGATTTTTGATAGTTTATCTTACTATTGGACCAAAACTAAATCATTAGATCGTCACTAAAGTCGTTAGATCGTCACTAAACAGTCGTTAGATCGTCACTAAACAGTCGTTAGATCGTCACTAAACAGTCTTTAGATAAACTGGGGACATAGAAGGAGCAAGCCTACAACGCAATTATGGCGAAACGACAAAAACCTTAAAACTTGACAGTTCACCATAATGCAAATCCATAAAGCATTCAGAAAAGCAAGCAGGCAATGGGATCAGCTTGGGGGATAATTTTTACCTCTCCTGTAGTTTTTGAACACTAGGCTTTTGGGTCTTAGAACGTTTTAACAGGGTTACTAATAAAACACTGTGAACAACTTAACTAGATCTCTTTATTATTGTTATATTCGGAGGGTTTTGAGGGAGGGCTAGATATTTTAAGGGAAATAGCGTACCTTGTCCGATATCTGCGAGGAGAACGACGCACACCAACTGACCACGATTTTTGGGCAGTTCTTGGCTTTGAGCATTGTTCGAGGATCCTCGCCCCTCCACGTCATGGATTTGTCAATGACAATTTATTATGCTCTTAAGGAGCACGTGTGACGTGTGGACTTAGATTTATTATTTGGAACAAAGGTCTTTACTTGTCCAATTCCACACGCCACAGGGGGTTATGGGATCCTCAGCTCTCAGCCCTGCCACATGTGTGCCATATGTGGTGTTTGACTACAGGAATTTCAAATAAAATTTAACTTACTAAAATTCCCGTAGTCCCACCGTTACATTCTCCCCCCCAGATAAAATGGACCGCCGCCCTCGGCGGTAACGCTGAAAGACAAAGAGTAGGTTAGGTCAGGTATAAGCGCTTTGACCTTCGGACTATGGAATCAATAACCCTCAAAAACCGCCATAAATTATACAGAGACAATACAAAGTACCAATAGTATCAATAAACATAAAGAAACTATAATACAACAACCAACGATATAAAAAGTTATGAAAAAAAAAAATTTTAACACAAAGGTAAACTTAACCTATTAATTCCCATATGATCTACGAATACAACAATTATATCCTACAAATATCATGAATACAAATAAAAAAAAACTACATTGTTTTGGTTAATTCAGACCGTATCTACTATTTATACTACTATGTTGAGGACCTTAGGAACTTGACTGAATAGGGGGAGCTTAAATTCATGGCAGAGACGATGTCGGTGAAGGCTTGAGTAGAAGAAGATGTTGACTTAACTGAAGGCTTCTCAAGACGATAATTTAATGGCTCTGCAAGGGCGGGGCAACCACGACGGTGGTTCTTTTTGCGCGAAGCATCAGGATGAGAACCACCAGGATGACGGATGTGGTTAGGTTGATCCCCAGGTCGCCCACTGAGAACCATGAAGTGGACCAGGCCCCCGTCTCATTCGTTTCTCCGAGAAGTTGATCCAGGTCAGCTGCCATTTCCTGGAAACGCTCAAGGTCCTCGCTTCCAACGTACGACAAATCCTTGGACAGCTGTGGGACGTCTCGAAGATCAACCTTGGATGGTAACGAAACATTCGCAGCAAGTTCCCCTAGCCTGAATTTAAGCTCCACCTTTGAATGGAATGAATTGGGAAGAAGAGATCTAAAACCGTTCTGGAGGACACAATCTGGGGTGGTTTCTACTAACCCCGCATTTTCCAGGATCTGCGTTTTTAAATCTCTCCTACACATGGACGTCATTGACAGAGGCACCTTATTTGGAATGACGAAGACCCAAGCGTTATCTTTAACTAATTTAAAAAATACCGGGTGGGTAATATTAAGAAATTTGGGCTTACAGGAGGGGACTTCAATATGGCTACCTATTAAATATTGTACCGAACAATGCGCGATTTCTTGCAGCCGGTAGGGCAAATGATGCGGCTCACAGAGGGTCACACGACTTGACGTTTCCTTACAGAAAGCAATCTTTTCTGCGTCGGTCATCAAGGCGTATTCCCCCGTTTGATTGTTAATAGCCAAAAGTTTTGCCGAAGCCGGGTACAATAGGTAGGTTTGGTTCTGCAGGTGAATGGGGATTGATAGAATTTTAAACAATTTATAAGGGGGGGAATTAGAGCTTAACAATGGTACCGAAACTATGAACCTGACCTGTTGTCCACTTACGTAAATTTTAACAGGAGATAATCGCAACAGGTCCATAATGGAGGCGGGCGGAGAAAAATCCTCCGGTAATTGGTCTTTAGTATTGTGCAGGACGTCCCTCAATGAGGTCGAGGAAACGATTAATGGGTGGATGTGGCCAAGTAACGCGGTATTTAAAATGCTTATGAGGTCATCTATATTGGATAAAATTGCATGTACGGAATTAAAGACGATTTCTATTTGCTTATTGAATTCTATTAATATTAAGGTATGATTATTTAATTCTGAAATTATGGAATTTAATTGATTACGGAATTCATTCATTTGATTGTTAATGTTTATAGTGCTCTGTCTATAGTTACGCAACGTTGCGTTTATTGACATTACAAAGAATTTTTCCCGGATTTCAATTTTTTGATTATCTTTATTTAATTTTGCAAGTACTTCGTCGTAACGGCTTTGGTCTTCGTCACTCAAGGTGCCGAATAGGGTTTTGGTCAACCGACCAACCCCATTAAACAAACCACGTTTTTGACGTCCATCAAGGCTAGTCAGAGTAATCTGCCTTATCAGGTCCCATTTCATGTCCACGGATTGTATGTCTCTTTGCAATGATTTTAATACTAGCGAGCAATCAATTTTGTCCTGATCAAGGCAAAAACTAACTATTTGATTGATCAATCCGTGGGCTAGGACCACTTCCCTATCAAATGGGTCTAAGTCCAGAGTACTGATAATTTCCCAATGTCCCCCTATAAAATTTAAATCCCCTATGTCCTCAAAAAAATAGGGAATATTATGCAAAGGAGTGATTTTCACTGTTGCCTCTGCACAACATGTGAGGGCAATCAAGAAATAAACAACGGGCAATCTCATAATCAAAAATAGGTATTGAAATTTAAAATTAAGTATAAAAATTTAAAAGTTAAGTACAGAAAGGAATATAAGATAGGTAGTTCTATTATAATTATTATTATTATTTTTTTTTGATTAAGTACAGAGGAAAAATAAAATGTATTAACTAGTTATTTAAGACGGTGGATGAAAATATCTAAAAATATTAAATTATTAAATTAATTGATAATTAAAATTTAAAAGGTACGGTACCTGAATTAACCAATTGGCCAGCTGATGATAGTCGATTCCCTCTCTGATATCGGACGAGCATGTGACGCTGACAAATGTATGAACACGGAAGGATTTAAACGTGGAAGAAACGTGGAAGGAAGGAGGGAAAAAGTCAAAAACCCAAATTATAACCCCCATTTTTCCCCGGAAGAACAAATTTCTGTGTCACCAGCCATAATTTTGTAAATATTACCACTAAACTATAATATACAAAAATTTTTTTTTTTTTTTTTTTTTTTTTTTTTTTTTTTTGAAAAAATTAAATTCATGTGTCCCGACAACAGTCCAGGATCTTGCACAGTCTAACCCCACCCATCGCAGTGGTCCATTGGGATCGACCTGGTTCGCTGGCAACTAAACCACCTTCTTCTTTCCACGTAAATGTTGGCTAGGCATTTACATAGTGTGGAAAGGTTTGCACGTGCACTTGTGCGTCTGAGAATGGGCAGCTCAGATTTGACGATGTACCCCATCGTCCCCATTGACGGGGGTGGCTCCAAATCCACCCCAATCTGTCGCTCCGCGCCCCGGCCAAAAATTCCTCTGAAACCGTTATGGGGCGGCCCGGGACTTTACAGGCTGCCGGATGCGCCGGTCCATTTCCGGACGCATGCCACGGAACGACTGGGATTCCTGCCCCCACACAATTAACAAAAGGGGGCAGGTCCTGCCCCTAACAGCAAAAAGGTGACAGGGTGCTTTGGCTGGCTCGTGCCCCCTCTTGGGCACGAGAAACGCCACATTTGCGTCCAGCCTAAGGCCGAGGAAGGGAACAAGGGCAAGGGCTGAAAATCGAAATGTAAGGTAAAAGTTTGTAGCGGTATTTGTGTCATAAATAATAAGGAATGTAGTGGGCCGTAACCTAATCTTTGGAGTTAGGTTTTGGCTTATGCTATTGTACTACTATGGAAAGGAATAGATTCGCGTGCCTGGTCGGGGTTACTCTGTCGTCACAGAGACCCCCTCGACCTGGGCACCTCCTCTAGAAAAATAGCGTTTTAGTCGCCTTATGTGAACTACCTCGTCCACAAGCTTTCCCCTGAGATACATCCTTACGACATAATTTACGGGACCAGTTTGCTTAATGATGGAATACGGTCCCATGTATTTTTCGGCGAATTTGCCGGATGATGAGGGTCGAGGGCTTAGGACTAGGACCAACTCGCCCTCCGTAAAGGAAGTATCTGTATGGTTTTTATCGTACAGAACCTTTTGCTTTTCCTGAGCCCGCCGAATGATATCCGGAACTTCCAACCTCACTTTCTGGAGAATCTCCAGATTCTTTAAGACATCTCCATCGATGTTAGATGGCAGGAGATTAATTTCGGCGGGCATGTTTGGTTCAAAACCATGCATGAGGTAGAAAGGGGAATAAGAAGTGGTTTCCTGGACACTTGCATTGTACGCCATCAACACGGGGTCTATTAACCGGTACCATAGGCCGTCCGCATGATAATGTGACAACGCAGTGATGAGGGTAGAATTAAAACGCTCCGTTAACCCCTGCGTCTGAGGGGAGTAAGCAGTGCTAAAATGTTGTGTGATTCCAAGCTCCCTAATAAATTGTTTAAGAGCCTGGTCAACAAAATGCCCCCCTCGGTCTGACGAGATTATAGACGGAGCGCCAAATCTGTTTATTAGATTAGATACAAATTCCGCTGTTGCCCTTGAATCCGCCCTCCTCGTTGGCTTAGCCACAGCGAACCTGGTGGTCGTGCAAGTCCCGACTATTATGTACTTATAACCGCCTGAAGGACAAGGGATAGTTCGAACTCTTTCAGTCTTAACAAATGCCAAATAATCCGTCGCAATTCCTGAACTGTAGCTGTGGGAGGAGCGGATAAGTTGAAGGTTTGTATAAGTAGCAAGGCAGAATCTTTCTTTAACTGATGAACCCAGGAAGTCTGCTGAAAATAATCACCGACAGACATCTGCTGTCAACCCAGTTGAAAACCACTTTAAATACGACAAAAAAAAAAAATACTTATAAAAATATAAAGCTTATAATCTACTTCCCACATATATTAAGCATAAAAAAAAACCAATAAAGAAATACTTAAGTTAAATTAAATTACCAAAAAAAATAAATAAATCACAAAAAAAAAACTGGTGACCAGCAAAAAAATTGCCTAAACTTGTTGCAAAACCTCCGAAAATCCCTTACTTGACCAGAAAATTGAGGACAAACAATAAAATTATGAAATTACAATACAAATAATAAAATTATGAAATTGAGAAAGAAATACCCAGATTACGCAAGCAATTGTGTAACACTCTAGTAAATGAAAGAGAACAAAAAATATGAAAAATATGGAATTTAAAGGAGAAAAAATAAAAACCAGATGAAATGTAAAACAAAAACGGCCAACTAACGTGGGGCGTAAATCGGCGCTACAAAAAGAGCTTGGCTCGCGAAAGGTGAGACGAGCTTCCCTCCCCGATTGAATTGAAAGCGAATGATTTTAATACTTAACGCAATAAAAAAAAATTTCAAAAAAGGGCTTGGCTAGCGAGGTGAGACCGACTTCCCAAAAATTTTTATTTTTGTTCCGGCAATCACGAAAGGCAAAAAAATTGTTTAATTGAGAAACGGCGCCTATCACCAC